>VYXF01002462.1:772581-809270 GCA_013397295.1 Polioptila caerulea | reverse complement strand
CCTACCGGGAAGACAGCAATTTGAGACCATGCTTCACTCGAGGAGGAAAGAACCGCATTTGCAGTGAGAAAGACAGCCAACTCCCAGTCATTAGTGAAAAAAAAAAAGCCCAAAAAGATTTAAAAAATAAAAAGAAGAAGAAGAAGAAAGAAGGAAAAAAGAAAAATAGAAGAAAAAGGAAAAACACAAGAAGGGAAAAGAAAAAAAAATAAAATTCTAAAAGAAAGAAAAATTTAAAAGGGAAGTAAAACAGAAAAGGAAAAAAGGAATGAGAAAAAAGGGTAAGAAAAAGAAGGGAAAACCGTAAAAGGCTGCCTTGTGTGCTGGGAACGGGTTGTATCCTCACCTGGGCTTGTACCGTGTCATCTGTCATTGCAATGGGTGCGGGGGGCTGGCACCGCCCATCCCGGCATAAGGATCTGGCCTCACGCCTTCCCACGAGCCAAACCCGACATCAAAGGCCATGCAACAGACAATGTGGAGCACACATGGGAGGCTCGCCAGACTTTTCTGCAAAAACGTGTTTCCTGGCGTTTTTCTCCCCTATCAGACCTGTCTCCCCACCACCCTCACGATACCATAGAGAAGCAGCAGAGACCTATAGAGATGAGCTGTGAATACATACATACAGCATACATACAGCTTCTCAAAGTGGGCCCGGGGAGCTGCCAGTTTCCTTTTTTCCCTCCATTGCAGCAAATTAGTAGCCATTGTCATTCAGGGGCTGTTTTAATTATCTTTTTTAGGGTAGATTTAACTCATCTTCTGCTACTTTCTTGTACAAATTAAGTGTCAACTCAAAGACCACTTCCAAACTCATCCATTGCAATCAGTATCACACCTTTGAATCTACCTCCCTCTAGCCAACATCTAGTTCAGCCAAACATAGCAAATATCTCTACGTCAGGTCCAAGAATCTGATGAATATTCCTTTACTCCTGCTTCATGACTGCATGTGACCTGTCCTCTGATCTGCCAAGGTCTGGAATCACAGAGTTATCTGACACAGGTTGTGATGGGAAATGGAGAAGGATTTTATGGCTCTAGACTGTTGGAGAACAGATAGGAGATGGTAAATGGGATTAGGACCATTTGGTTCTACATGACAATTCAAAAAAATCTTATAAACATTTTAGGTAACAATTTAAATAAAGTTCTGATTAAGAAGGAAACTGGGAATTTACAACACACTTTAATGACTATTTATTTCTACATATTTTTTGAAATTTTGAGTTGGTTCACACCCTGTTATATTGAGAGGTCACAAAAAAAAAGAGCAATCTGTTTGTGCACATTAATTAATGTACTGCAGTATACTACAATATATGCTACACATGTATATGTGTACTCATTTCTCATTGCCAAAACAAATCTAGAGTAAACCTTTAAGTTTTTGCAGAGATTCCAAGACACAGCATTTAGAAAGAGTCACTGCAATCCTTCATACCGTCTACACCTAGGAAGCTCCTATTACTTAACTGGGACACAAGCCCAGCTCACAAACAGAACAACACTGGGGATTGGGTGGAAATCTGGTCTTTAAATTTAGACTACCTTTTTCATATCCTCATGTCTTTACCAAGTAACTCCCCCAGCACCAGAGAAGCCACTACGATGCCTGAAGTTCTGCTCCGCACATGCACTGAAGCCTTCTGGCCTTGACAGGGCTGAGTGCGTCTCTCGCACCTAATCCCATCAGGATTCGTAGACAAAGCATGTCTCCTCCCCGAAGGAGCCTGTTCTGGCAGCACACATGTAATCCATGCTCACACAAACCAGGGTCTGCACGAAGCACAGTGGCACCAGCAGCCCCGTTTGTCACAGCAGGTTGTTAGGCATGAAGGAGCTAGCAATGTCCATCTTCTTCATCTCTCTGCTTTGGGGAATTCACAGACGCATTTCCCATAACCATGTTGTGTAGCTTACATAATACCAGGCATCTAAAGGACAGGGATAAGAAATAGTTTTCTTTCTCCTGATGCTGCACTAATCTCCATATCATGATTGATGATTCAGTCCCTCCTCCCCTCTCCTGTGGCAACAGCAGAACAGCTTCTTCCCAGACATCAGTATACTGTTACAGAGAGTGAGAAGTAGAAGTTTAACCCTCCTAAGGAACTGAATAAGGTCCCCAGAGACTGATATCTATATATAAAAAATATATTTTTCACTTTCTGATTAAAAATATTTATTTTCCACCACCTCAAAGCAAGAAAAGACTAAAAGCCGTTGAGCTGGGCAGACATTCCTAACAGATCTAGGCAATGCTGAGAAGTTTGCAGGAAAATGATGGAAGATTTTGTTCTCTAGGGAAAAAGGAAGGGAGGGTTTTAAAGCCTCTGACATGTCAGTCTGAAGCAGTCAATGTTTTGGAAAAGGTCCAAACTGGACAGCTTTCTTTGGGTCACATAAAGTGGTAGACTTTTTGGTTCTGAGTAAGGACAGTGCGGAGCTGCGCCCATGTGGCTGGAAATGCATGTCCTCAAAAGCACCAGAGGATGCCACCTATGGAAGCATCATTGGCATGAACTGACTGCAGCTGGAGTGTCCAGGGGGCACACAAGCATCAGACACCCGTCCTCAAGGACAAATCCTGCAGGCCCTGTGCAGCCATCTCCTCTGCCACCCACAGATGTTGCCATGTCCTCACCATGGCTCCTCTTCCTCCCTAAGTTCCTTCTTCAGAGCTCATGTTGCCCTTAATATTTGAAAAAGTCCTTGCAGTTTAGTCTGGCCTCATCTACAGTTTTTGTGGAGCCAGGACAAACTCAGCGCAGGTGAGGGGGCCTTTGAATGTGCTTCTGCATTGCTTAGAATGAAGGAACTCAAAGCCCCAAACCCACGCACCTAATATCTGCTGAGGCTGCTTGAATAGGGAGTAGAGTGTAAGGTCCAAAAAGCACAACTTTTGAACCAAATCTTTGAACCAATCAAAGTGAAACCAAATCTGCCTTCTGAACCGAATCCTTCCTTCTGCCACTAAAGCCTGTCAAAGACATTTATTCCAATAAATATTTTAAGAACTCAGGGTTGATGCTAAAACAGAAAACTTAGTGCCTAACACTGGCAATCAAAGCTAGAATTCACATAGCTGATAATAAGGGGTGATTTTGGGAAGTACAATTTCTGGTAAGGAAAGGAAGTGAGGGAAGTATTGTTCATGTGCCCAAGGCCTCAGTCACCCCCTACCCCACCCCCATAAAAATAACCACATAATTTATAATCATTCATAGCAGTTGGAATTGTCCTGACTTTTAAAAGACTTTTTTCATTAGACAACCCTTTATTCCTTGTAAAGCATATTATTGATCTTAATACGCAGAAAATGCCATAGCTAGCAACTCAGAATGTCAGTGCCATTTTTGCTAAACAATGAGAGTTGATGAGGTTTGGCAAGACATTAAAATATTTAACACTATAACTTTGAGAAGTCTTTTATGTGTTTGTGTTAATATGAACATCTTTTAACAGGAAAAATATTTTTCTCTGCTCCACTAAAAACTCCAGTGAAGGCTGATTCTGTTTGCATTAAACCCAATGGGAGGCTTGTTACTGACTTCAAAGTCAGTTCCAAGAGGAATTCCAGTTTGGAAAATTATGACTAGAAAAAAAAAAATCACAGACTTTTAGTTACATGACTAGTGCCATTTAAATTAGCACTTAATTACGTGCCCTAACACTTCAGAGTGTCTGGGGACAGCACTTTCAGTTTAGCCCAGAAAAATTGCACATTACCAGCCTGAATATAGTGGATATGCCAATTCTAACAGCATCATATGATCTGAGACATGGAACTGGGACCAGGTGCAATGCCCAGGGAAGTCACAGGCCTGTATCACTCACCACTAAGAGTCTACATTTGCAACACATTTTTCTTTTTAAAAATGATTATAACTGCCTGTATTTTTTTTCCTATAGAAAGCTGGCTTGCACAGTTCTGGTTCCTTGGGTGATTTGCTTTCTTCACAGCTTTATGTGTAGAGTGCAGAGTTTGGGTGAAGAAGTAGAGGAGGCATCAGGATCTTTGTATTTAAGATGAAGGAGCAAAATTATTTAGGCTAACTAGTCAGTCTAAATGAAAACTGATGAAAAGGAAATTGTACTTACTTATGGGCAGAGCTCAGGGTCCTGTTGAGGCCTCTTGGACACTTGAAAAGAGGCTGATACACTTAATTTCAACCACGGAGCTCACAATCAGGTTTACATGAGGTGGGCAATTAAATTATGAGCATCATGTTATTTGCAGAGATCAGAATTGCTTTTGTTCATTTGCAGTCTTTCCTTTAACCCCAGAAGGCAGCACCTCTTGTAAACGCCATTAGGAAAAGAACAAAATGTAAAATTGGTATCCTGTAATTGTATTTATTCTTATACACAACAAGCTAAAATGCTGGGCTCTTTTAATAGCTTTTTCCATATTGGACTCTTTGTTTGGATGTGGTTTCCCTGATGTATCCTAGTAACATGTTTAGTTAATTTATATTGTGTGTATGTGTAGACAGATATACATACATCCATATGTATGCACACACATAGTCCTCATTAAGTAAGTGTTAAACCTCCCACAGCAGAGTTTGGTTTGGAGGGCAGTAGGGCTGAAAACTGCGAGTCTGCTCCCTCTGCAGAGAGGTCCCACAGAGAGAGCTCCAAGGAGGAACACACAGCCCCCGCGGGGATCTGCAGACCCCGCGCCGCTGCTGCGAAGATTGCTCTGGCTTGTGACCCCCAGGCAGGACCGAAATCCTTATTTCCCCCTGGGAGCAGAGCTCCATGCTCACAAGCTCTCCCAGGAGGGTGGGCACATCATCCCCCACGTCTCACTTGCACGTGCAGAGACTGGAGCGCTTGGCCAGCCCCTTGGTAGCAAAGGGATTGTTGCACTTACGCTGCGGGTGTGAGGACTCGATGCTCAAATTGTCAGAGTATCTGAGCTGTTGCAAGACAAACTCCAAATGCAGAAACACTTGGCAGATGATGAAGAAAAGAGAGATTCCACATATTGCACAGTAAAACACAAATATAACCTATTTATCTGGTGTTAGAAGACTCATCCTTTAAGGATTCCATCCTGGCCATATCTGCCTTTACTATAACAAGCAAGTGCTGCTTCTGAGGATTACAGTATACACTCTTGGAAAAGCCACACACTCCTTATCCTCTTTCTTTTTTGTTCCAGGCCCACAAGTGGATCCAACCAGTCCTGCACTGTTGTATTTAGTCCATAGCAAAACTCCCTTCGAGGAAGATTCTGCAGACTTAAGGACTGAATTAGGACTGGGAGCTAAGGAAAGGACATGGATAACTTCCTTCTTAGCCGGTTTTGAAAAGCCAGCTGCTTTCTACAGCCAAGCCAAAACTAAGGGAAGATGGTCTGAGGTTAAGAAATATGCAGGATAATTTTCACACCAAATGTGAAAAATGAGAAATTATTTTAACATATTGTAACTTGTCATAAAAATGCATGGTCCTTTCCAGCTTTAAAAGAAGACTTTATAAACTTTACTCTCTTTGATTTGTTAAGGCAATTTTATATTGATTTTTTAATTCACATGTTCTTAAGAAACCATAATGAAACACTTGATGTTTCTATTATCTTGATTAGTGCTTCATTGTATAAGGATTTGGTTATTGAAACATACGCTAAATATTGCACTGTAATTCATGGTGTAACTTATTCAATACCTTTTGAAATTAATAGAAAAAATTCAAGATTGCAAAAATGGTACTTATTTTTTTATTTAATTTAATTAAAATCTCACTTGACTGCACATTTCTTTGCTTTATTTTCTCATTTATAGTGTATATATTTGAAGAAAAAGATCTGTGTCTGTTGCATATCATCTATCTAACACAAGAAACTGCTGCTGTTCTTAATAAGTTACTGAGAAAAATAAACCAGTTTGCACTTTGATTTCTATCACTCCTGGTGAGTGATTCTTCTGGAATAAACATAGCTCTAACACATGTAAACAACACAGGAAATTAATAACAAAATTCTTTGGATTTCTTTCAGATACCTCATACTTTATGTAAATATATGTGGCTTTCAATTTCAATGATTTTCCAGTAAGTAATAAACTTTGTTCATTAAGCATTCTCTTAAACTAAACATTTATTACTTTATAAGTGTTATTTCAACTAAATCAAGTGGATGTCCATGGTAAATTGATGCAACAGATCTGTTCAACCATAGAAGCAGAATGGCTTCTTTTGAGTTTGGAAAACTCTGAGTCCCCATTTAAATTTCAAGGGAATGAGATGTAGTATAATATGTTGATTTTTAATGTGAAAAAATGTTGATAATATCTTTTAAAAATTAATCTACCTTTGCCTCATAATCTCTGTGGTAAAACAGGGGGAAAATCCCATCAGTTGGATAAAGTTATATGCCTGCTCCATGAATCTTGGGTTAGTAGATTTGCACAGAACTGGGTTGGTGCGTTTTTTCACTACCAGCTGTGATTAGTCATTATTTTCCTGGAGAGATGAGTCAGGTATCTTTTCAGAAAACATAGCTCTTTTAAGTGTAAATTTTTAAGATCATACAGACAAAAATATTTTATGTTTTCTGTACCAACAGAAAAAAACCCTATATTGATAAATACTCTCCTGATTGTCATGATATGTGAATTCTAAAGCAGCTGTTGGCACTGGTCTTTGTGGAGACTTTACATGCTTAGTAAACCCACTCCCAGAAGTCTGGGTGTGCAGCTCCTGAAGTGAAAAAGCCCTACCACAATAAAAAGGTTTGGTGAGGGATGCAACAGTGTCTTCATTGCCCCTCCTTACTTGAGGAATTAAGAGAAGACCCCCTGGGGGCTCAGCCAGGGGGACTGTGGGAAGCAGCCTTTCCTCCACCCAAGCTTCTCGCGTTGGGGCTGGATTGGGGGGTGCCCCTGTGCCACTGCTGAGTGCCCTCTGCTCACACGGGCACTTGGCTGAGCTGGCTCCTTTTCCAGTGGGAGCTGGAGGGGGTGGGCAGTGCATGGCACAGGCAGCTCTGCCTCGCACAGGGGCTGCGCCTCTGAGGCCTGTGGGAGAGATTCTGTTGTTCTGTCTGTGTCAGATACCAGTGCACAGCCTTGTGTTTAGCATGAGTGCGAGGCTTCTGGACTTTATCTCTTAAAGAGGCACAGGCTAGACTTGGGGGACACTGAACCCTCACACTTCCTGAGCGCTAGCTTGCAACCAGCAGCGCTTACTGTTGGGAATGCACTGGCCAGGAGTCTGCGTGAGGTGACACTAGCTCTGGCCACAGCAATCAAACATCAAAACATCAGCTACAAGAGGTTTAGATTTCTTTTGGTTCTGTTTGGTTGGATTGGATTTGGCTCAGGTGTGAGTCATTGCTACTTCCTGCATCTCCATGATGGCTCCTTTGGCTGTGGAGCATGGCTTGCACCTACTTCAAGTATAGTGCAAAATCTCATGTACTTTTTTCATACCGAAGTTTCATCTGAATTAAACATGGCAGGCCAGAGAGTGTGCAGTACACATGCTTGTTTCTCTTAGTAGACTGAAAAGAGAACTACAAAGAGAAAAAAAAGGGGAGAAAAAAGGAAAAAACCCAGAATTTTTTTTAAAACACACTGGATATATAAAGGAAGAAGTAAAATTCCAAAACCTCACAGGAAGTAAAACTTTCCAGGCACAAGAGAAGTGACATTATCCAAACAAAACCCTAACACAGCATGGAAATATGATGAAGGGTGAGGCTGGTATTTTCAGTAAAGCTATAGACATATATGTAAATACAATCAAATTAGGAACACATTCTAGGGATTAAAGAGCTCTGTGTAGCACTAGAAGAAAGGAGCAGCAGATGTAACTGCTAACAACAAAAGAAGGGATTTTTGGCCAAAGTTCAAGATTTTCTTGCACCCAAGCCCATTGCTGCAAATGAATCTAGACACAGTAAATAATTTGTAGTGACTTGTAGATCCAACTTCTTTTGGTTGTTGTTATTCGTGAACTAGCTACCATTTTCCAACATGCTGACTTTTATAAACGAGCTCTTCAGAGCTGTTCAGCAAACACATAATGCAGATGGATTCCTATCTAGACAGTATCACTGCTTTCTTAAACTGAGCTGCTGCAGTGGCTGTGAGATGGCCAGGGACCCACAAGCACTGATGACTGAAGATAAGCAAAAAAATCTATGTCCTGGATAGCAGGAGAGAAGCTTGAACTCCTCTGAAGCATCAAGACTCTTCAGGATAATACAAATCTGATTTCAGTTTCTTGGTGTCTGTAGTGAGAGGTCTCTGGACATCTTAATAGCAGGCATTAAGCAAGCTATTAAAATTTGATTGTATAATTAGGAGATTTTGCCAGGTTAAGATAGGCACTAAATAAGTCACTTCAATTTCCACACATAGCTGAGAGCATCCTGAACACAGAAGAGTGCTCAGCCAAAATCGAACTGGAAATAAGACCCACCTTGACAGCCTCTTACTACTAGTGGTCACTTGAAAAATATCAACAGTATAACACTATTAAATTAATACTCCTGTGTGTGTGTTTTGCAGACCTGAATCCTGATGAGTTAAGGAAGCCCGCAGAAATGTTGTATTCAGTGTCCACATATACTTACCAGGTTTTCACAGCAAAGGATGCAGTTTGACAACTTATAAGTTGATAAATATTAGGAAAGCAAATACAGATGACAGGGCCTTACTGCCTGCAACAAGAGGATCTTTGTCTCATGTTACACAGTGGTCCAGTGAAAGTGTTACCATGCAGTTCCAGTGGGAGACAATGAAACAAGCATCTTCTCACCATTATTATTTTTAAGGCACTGGCAGCAGCAGATCTTCTAGATCTGGAGGGAACGGAGCTATAGTGTGGTGACAAAGTGGAATTTCTCTGGTTCCCAAGATGTTCCATGCTGATGCCATAACTGAGCAAAGCCATGTGCAGGGCCTGGGTGTCACTCTGGCAGCCTGGCCACTCAGTGCTGTCCCAGCCCTAGATCACCACCATGGGGAGCTGGGTCTGCCAACCCATGGCTACCATCCCTTGGCACTTGGCAACCACTCTGTTCTCCCTTGCTTGCTGTAAGCCACTGTGCCATCTCAGACTGAGCCTACACCACACGCCCAACCTCTCATTGTCTTTACATTTGGGATGGCAGTAGATTAAACATGAAAATGTAAGACCAATTTTTCTATTTATTTTTCAAACTGAATAATAAATTGACACACAATAGCTTTATTTTGCAAGATCCTGTTCTGTCAAACAAAAAGGGAGCAGATAAAGCAACTTTATATAAAAATTTGCACTGCTTTTTCTTAAAGCCCTAAAGTCTGCATTCAAGCATTGCTATTGATGATCCAGCATACTAAAGACTTTTTAATTTCTTATTACAAAAGCTTTTCACTTGCTTTAAAAAAAATAAAAATCTGATTTAATATAAGAAGCCTGTAAAATTGCCAGCTATAAAAGAACATCGTGCTCTCTCTTTATTTTTTAAAATTATTTGAAATGCTTCTGAATTCCCAATATACTTATTGAGATCCAACATTATGATCTAAGAGAAAAGATATGTTCATTTAATTAAAGTGGCCTTTTACATTTTAAAAAAAAGTTACTTTTGAAACATTCATATTGCCATTTATGAGCTTTGGGAGTACCAGAGGCTCTGGGGAGTGCTAATGGCATACAGATAACCATGTGTTGCTCTCACCTCCGCTGTTTCCCTGGGACTGATTCTTTGCTGCTTGTGCCATGTGCAAAGGAGCAATAATCTATGTCTGTTTTATGGAGCTTTTCAATCTTTGATTGCAAAGAACCTAATGTTATGTTTCAGATGGGAAACAGAGGCGCAAAAGATGAGCTGATTTGTCCTATGGGTCAAACTACAGACTAGTGGCAAATCTTGGCTTGAACAGTACCCTCCCAAGTGACCTGTGCTGGGTGTAAAAGCCTACCCTCTGAAACTGCTGACTCCTCCACAACCCATTGCTGCTGCAAATACAAAGGCTGGAGAAACACGCTCATTAATTTCAGTGGCTTATACTGCATCAAAAAGAAAGTCAGTCCCAGTGCATAGACAGCATAATTAAAAGAGTGCAATAAGAGACCAACTGGTATTTAGTAAGAGATCAGCTTGGCAGTTTCATCTCAGCTTCAAATAAGCAAGTGTCTTTAGAGCGGTGCTTTGGTCACGCTTGGGGAGCAGTATTAATGTAGCCACAGCATGCCAGCCAGCCTCCAGCCTCGTCAGCACTGAATGCTGTTCCCTGGAATTCCATTTTCTACTTACTACGTCATCACAGTAAATGGGAAGCTGAACACAAAATCCTAAACTGCACCAAAAAAATGAAAAAGTCCATACAAAGGGATCTCTGGCTCTCGCTAGACAAATGGTGAAACAATTTTATTTTCTTCTCTGTCTCAAAAGTTAAACCATGCTGACCTCCCTCAGAGTCACAGATGTACTTAAGAGGTCTAGCTCTGTGCCTAATTGCCAGAACACTGTCCATGATGGAGCCTATTTTTAAATTAACTTCCCTTCCATCTTTGAAATCAAAGAGGGAGTATGCGATGTAAAGAACAGCCTAGGTTCAGATAAAGTTTTAAAACTTATAGGAAGGAAGTAAAGCACAAGTAAAGGAAGAGAAGGATGGCCTAGCAGCCAAGATTAGGCTCATAAATTCCCCAGGCTTAAGGACAGAGGAGTTGTCATTCTTGCTCATACTCTGGGGCACTAAGTTTTGCCTTGTCAGGCTGCATTGAACTCAGACCGACTATGGCATAATTGAGATTGGTCCCCATTTTATTTTGTCTCAGCCTCAGTGAAAAACTAGCTGAATCTTCATTGCATTGAAAACTTTCAGGAATGGGGGTAAAAAGTCAGTGAAAGTTAGCAAAGAAAGCCTTCACTGGAACTGTCTGGGATGAGAAGCATGACAGGGTCAAAGCTGGAGGATCAGAGATTGTGTCTATGGCATGTTGTTCACTAGAGCTTGATCTGCACAGTGGTGTGATGGCTAGAGAAAATATGTCCACCAATGCAGGGAGTCAGGCACACCTGGGCCATGCAGGCAGCACGGATGCAGTGAATGCACGCTCCCAATGGAGGGGGAACAAGGTGCAGGCTGGGTGTGCAAAACCACAGGCACAGAGCTGCCTTTGCTCCTTGCACCTGAACTTCATCGCCACCCCCAGGGAGCGTCACTCCTCCAGAAAATATGGGTTTGTAGCAGAATAATTCTTTTGTCTATAGGGCACCCCAAATTTCACGTCTTCAAATGCCAGTTCTCTTTGTGCTTCTATGCTCTCCGAAGACACACCCCTGGGGAGAAAAAGCAAAACCAAGGCAGAAGCTTTCCTCAACCCATTATTCCTCTCTGTGACTGTTACCATTGCAACAGCTTGCAGGGAAAAAAGCAAGGAATGTATCAGATGGAGGCCAAACATCAAGATTAGACTGAAAAGTTAGACTGCAAACTGGTTTGCTTTCTCCTTCTATTCTAAATACAGCACCTGGTGCAAGCCTGGCGTGCAGATGGCCCTGCCACGGTGCACACAGTATGCAGCCCTCCCAATCTGGCAGGCAGCTGTTTCACTTTCTTTTTGCCAGGCAGCCAGTTCAGGATTGTTTTTACTTTTCTTTCCCCTTTTCTGTTCCCTCTGTACTCAGCCTTACCCTCTGCGATGTAAATTGGAAGAGCAGATGTATAATCTGGGAAATTTTCCACATCCATCTTTTAAATAGGAAGGTGGATAAGCTAACTCAGCTCTTTAAGGCACCATTTCGGAAAAAGCACTTTAGGCACATGCTTAAGTCCTGTTGATTTAGGAAAGGCAAAAAAGGCTGGTGATTTCATAGGTCTTAAACACATGCTTATGTGTCCTTCCTGAAGAGCAATATGCACCTGAACAGAGGTCCAATTATGCCAGTGCAGAAGGCACAAAAACAAGTGTTCACTGTAAAATACACAAGTAATGTCCTAGTTTAGCTCTTTACAATGGTAAGAGTTTCATTGATTTATTGAGGTCAAAGAAATGTGCTGACTCTAGAGTCTTGTTAGTTTTGAGGAGCTCCAAGTCAAAAGAAAATATTTAAATTCCCAAACATCTCCAAACATCTCCTATGCCAATAAACTCCTGCTGCCCTTATCCCTCAATAAATCTTTGACAGTTATTAGTGGACCACGCACATTCACCTTTTAGGAGGGAGAAAATGAAAGTAGCTAAAGATTCCTCACTAGGGATGTTTTCCACCAGATGCTGAGATGAAATCTTTTCCTCAGCTGCTGCAATACCACAGAGATATGTGGTACAGCACAGGCAATTTCACTGGTCGTTCAACTGGACTTGGAAACGGGCATCAAACTGGTGTGAGCTGCTCCCTGGGAGGACTGAGTGAGGTGCATGCAAAGCAATGGTTGTATTCTCCCACATGTATTTTTGCATTGTTTTCCCTCTCTCCCAGGCCCAGCATACAGCCTTGCAATCCACCCCCAGCAAACCCATTCTCATTGTTCTGCATGAACAGAAGAGGAGTGCCTTTTGCTCTGGAGGACACCCTGAGAGGCTGGGCTCTCTGCCCCCAGCTATCCGTGCTCACAGCTTCCTGTTAGCAATGCCTAAGAGCACCTTGCAGTGTCTGAAACACCTTTAAGTGCCCCACTGAGAATGAAAGTGGAGGAAAACTGGAAGTGGCCGGAAACTGCCCCAGCCCAAGGCCCTTTCACCATGGCTCCCACAGCCCCATCACTGGCTGACTCCTTTGCTCTGTTGCCCTCTGAGCTCCAAGGCCCAGGCTCTGTGGCACAGTGTGAGCCCCACACCTGCACCAGCTGCTCTAAACGAAACAGCAGAAATCTCACCTGGGTGTTCCTGACGTGGTCTCCCCAAATGCCTGGCAAACAAAGCAAAGAAGGGAAGCAGAGCTGGCTCCTGTGAGGCAGAGCTAGCTCCTGGGCAATCACTGCTGCCATTTTCAGGGTCCTGTCCCCAGAGAAGCAGACTTCCAGCCTTCGTTAGTGTTGTGCCACAGATCAACAAGCACAGAGATACAAGTAAAGAGATTTGGCTTTTGTCAGAATCCTGTTGGCCCATGATTTCTGCCAAGAGGTTACTGTGGATGTCTCTGTTTGACTTTTGCTTGTTTTATACTGTCTTCCAGGAAGATCTGAGGAGAGCAGAGAGCCAGGGCTCTCCTGCACAGTCCTGATGCAATGAGCCCAGGTACGAATAGGCACAAGTCAAACCAAGGCAGGAAGAAGAAATTTGGCTGAAGAAATTAGTTTAGAAGCAGTATTACTTTGGTTTTTTCCCTTAATCATAGCCTATGGCAGATTACTAGAGATCAGCTTTCACTGCAGCTGCCTATACTGTACTTGACCTATGCAGTAAGAATTTGGTCCCCAAGCCTGGAAGTCAGGCACCCTTGCCTAGCTCTGATTTCTCTTAAAAATTTTAATTAAACAAGGAAAGAAAGAAGTTAACTGACAGTTATGACTAATGAAGTGGAAATGGGTTATGAATACAATAAGAACTAATTAAACAGTGAGGGTAGGAACATGTTGATTTTTTTTTTTTGTCAGACTTTTAAATGAAATACATGTGCATTAAGGAGAAATTTAAATCTGCTACACATACTTTCCTTTACAGCACAACTCATGACAGCTGTTAGTCACATCACTTAATGCACTACTGCACCAGGCTTCAGGCACCAGTGAAGAGTGCAGGATAGGAACCTGTGTGGGACACCATAGGAAGTGATGGTGGACAAGTACGTTTTACCTTCTGTTAGAGATGCGCTTGCACACGTGGACAGTGAACCTGTGGTACAGCTAGTTCCATAAAGACAAATCATTCCCAAATGCTAAGATGCTTCAGCCTGTTCTAATAAAAATATCCGTATTTCCCTAGCATGTTACTACTGAAGATGTGCAAATAACAATAGCAATATATTGCACCGCAACAAAAATGAAATCACCGGCAAGGGACCATCCAACAGACCACCTGCAGATTATATATCATTTCTTTTCAGAAAAGTTGGAGCAGAGGGGAAAGCGGATTATTTTATTCCACAGAAACTGATGGCAGAAAGCTGAAAACGATACAGGCAATATTCATTCCTCATTCCCAAAGGGAGGCACAAGGGCCAGCTCAGAAAATTAAAAGGCTTTACTGAAGATTTTCCTGGAAGGATTCCTCCACAGGCTCCTTAGTGCTGGTTTTGAGGCAAAGAACAGTAGGAGCACTGAAAGAAGTGACCGAGACAGTAGCTGACCAAGTGGCCTCTGCCTTGCCTTACCCAGCACTGTGAATTCCGTCCTGTGGGAATCTGCACTCATAGACTCCCACTCACGTGTACATGGATGGCTGAGCATTGCCCAGATATTACTGAGGACTGGCTGCCTGCCTCCAAGCTTGAGACTGACTCCAGACTTCCCAGATTCTTCAAAGCATCCCTCCAGTTCCCTCACCTTGTTCTTCCTGCTTGTCCACACTGTGTTTGAGTTGATCATCTGCAGCAGAAAATGTCACTGAGCTAGAAGGTCTGGTAACACCCAAACAAGCCATCTTTTTCCAATTGTCTTATGGAGCAGATTGTGTGATGTGGTTGCTATGGAGACTGTCAGAGGCGCAGCAGTACATCTGAGAACGAATCACTTCATGCATTCCTTGCTTCTTACACATTTCCCTAAATAAGTGCCAAGGACACAGGAGGCAGAGGTAGGGGGATCTGTGACCTGAGCCACCACGATGAGAGCAGTGGTCTACACTTGAGTCTTGGGTAGTGCCTTTGAGCCTGTGCTCCAATCTTCTCCCTGTACCTTTGCTCAGAGGGACTCATATCCAAGAAGAAACCTTGGAAGACCCTTTGATAACCTGCATTCAGAGCGCCACAAAATAATTTGGCCCATCTGTGCAAAAAATATCTTTTTCCACAAGATGGGAGGGCTATATTTTCAGCTCACTTGTGCATGGAAAGCCTCATTTATGAATCTACTACAGGCAGTGAAAATGTGCCCTTTTTGTGAATAAAGCTCCAACTGTCTGCTGACAGTGCTAACACACTGACATCATTCCACAAACATTTTCACGTAATACAGTCTCTGACAAGCTTTGTTTCCACTCGGGTCAAATTACTTGGAAAAATCACACTTTTCCCTTTAGAGAATCATTTTCTCTTTAAGCAGTTTCCAGTGTACTCCATCCCACCAACTTCCAGTTGGAGCTGGCTCACTTTTCTTTGCCCAGTCCAATGGCCAGAGCCCACGCAATTCCCAGTGCCAGGTCAGGTGGGAGCCAGGCAGATGCATCCAGTTCCAGTATTAATCAAGATCAAAATTGCTTAAGCAATTCCAACTCTGACCACAGTCTCCAGCCAACAGAGGTTAGAAAGTTCTGCAGCTTGGTGAACAAGTAATTTGTGGTGACTACTTTGGCAACACTTTTACTCCCTGCATTTACCCAGAGATTTAAAGTCAGGTGAGTCTTGCACAAGGATAATTTAAACAGATAAAAGCATCCTAAGCTACCAAGTTAGGTCCATCTTTGCTGGTACACTCTGGATACTCAATATTTTCTAACAGCACAAACCCAGTTCACAGAGACTAGTTTGTGACACAAATAAACTGAGAGGAACAATTTTGCCTACAGTAGAAAGTTGTCACAAATATAAGTGGAATAGCAGTGGAGGCTTGATGAGCGCTTTGAGGATGAAGAGTGAAGCTAACTTGTTTCCATGTAAATTATCCATTGGCATATTTTCAGAAAGAGTGAAAGCTCTTTCTTGTGGCTGTGTGTTGAACTGCACACTAGGCTGCAAAATGGAGCTACAGCAACAAATCCGCTTATTTCTGTATGTGTCTCCTTGAGAGTAGCTGGAAATTCAGAGCTGGAAATCATGTTCAATTCTCATTTTGACCAAGTCGGTCCAAATTTTGGGAAGGCAACTTAACCAAAAACATCTCTGCTCAAAAAAATCCTGTGGTTAAGAAATTAGTCCTTGTACATTATCTCTGCAGGAAAAAACTTGGTTTCAAGAATTTTGGCTTGATTATTTCTGGTTAATGACCTTTGTGTCACTTCCTCCATGAAATTTTCACTCTGACACCTTTATACTTGATTCACTTCCTGAATTACTGAATAATGCTAAAGACTTTTGTCAGTGAAAAGGCAAAGTTCAAGCTCCATCCACCTGTAAACTTGTCTTTCAAAAAGCTGTAAATGTGGACTCTTCAGTCTCACAAAGATGTATTTTGCTCCTAAAAATGATTTGCTTCTATTAGCTGTTATAATCTGAAAGATTTTTCTTTTTTTTTTTTAACACCAAAATACAGGTTTTCATAGGGTCTTTGCCAACTTAATTTTTTTTTTTTTACTTACTTTTGTCGAAAGCAGGTAATTTTGTTATCCCCACTCTACAGATGGGGAAACGCAGCACAGATACTGTGGTCATGCACTGGACTGATGGTGAGGCAGGGAGAGAACTTACGTCTTCAGAAGCTCAGTATGATGCTTCAACATAAACTGAGCAAAGTTGTTCTGCCCAGAATTTTTATAGGTCTGATGACAATGTGAATGGAGTTGAGATCCCTTATAACGTGATTTCTGTAGTCCATATATCCTGTGAAGTGGGAAGAAACACCAACTCAGTATAAAATTCTTGAAACAAGAAAATTAGCTCTGTAGTAAGAGCTGTATGCAATTCCAACAATTGATTTTTATTTTTTTTTAAACTTTGTCTCCATTCCTTGCTGCACATTATTTGTATTTGCATTGCTTCTCATATATCATTCTTATAAATATCCTCTTGGAGAATAGGTATGTACTTTCTTTATGTTACCAGTATTTAGAAGCTAGAATGTACTCCTTTACCTACCAAAAATATTGCTGCAGTGTTGCTTCTATACTAAGGTTGTTACTATGCTAAAACGTGTTTTATTTCAATATAAATCATCTATGAAGATAAATCCAATGGTTGCTGCATAGACACATAACTTGCTTCCTTTAAGGAAAAACAGAAGTCACGCAGCAGGGATGAATGACATGGATAATGCACAGGAGCACAGGGGAAAGACTCAGAACCATCCTTTATTTATTTATAATGAAAAAATCAATGCAGTGTTTTAAATTATTTGGGTTACATAGATGCAGGCAGGTGGGAAGAGAAGAAAGAGAGGTGAGAGAGAAAAGGGGAGGAAAGTGGGAGGGGAGGAAAGAGAGAAGGAAGAAGGAAGGAAAAGGGAAGAAGGGAAGAAGGGAAGGAGGGAATAGTTTAGTTAGCCACAAAATCTGATCAAGGGACTGGCTTCCTAGGATACATAGCAGAGATCTAAGGAGACATGAGGAATGTGACTTTGTTGTGTTGTTAAATGGCTTCCAGAACTGACCCTTGCCAAACAACTACAAGCACGGGCAGAGCAGGAGTGCAACTTCCTGCATACATCTATGGAAACAGGCCCTTAGAGCTCTATGTTTGAAGTGAAAAGTTTCTTTGGGCTGTCTGGCTGACTTGTCATTGATAGGCATTTGATCTTGCATTTGCAACCTATACCCAGGCTTGCACTGCATAATCACATTGCTTTACAGACAATCACAGATAATCACATGGTGCTTTGGTAGCACACATTGGGAAGTCTTTAGTAAAGCAGCCCTGTTTAAACTGAGCAACTGCTTCAGGATTAAATTCCCTATGGATTCCATGCCCCTCAGTGTTATCGTAAGCATTTTTATTCAGCACAGCAAGTCAGGAAAAAAACCCTTATACAGATACAAGGTAATCAATTAAAGATCCTTCCTCTTTGGATGCAAATCTCTGTTATCAGTCTGTTTGAGTCCTTTTGAGAGAAATCAACCTCTCCTTAAAAGTGCATTTTTCTTTCAAATTGCTCTAAAGGGACTCTAAAAAGATAATTCAGATTAAGAAATTTACATTATAGATGTCTATAACTGAATCAGAGTCTCAACAGAGGTAGCAAAGTTTGTGCTGATAACATCCTTTCTTGACTTAGCTGAGGAGATGTTAGTTAAAGCTTTGAAGGTCATGGCTCCTCAAACTTACCCTTATCATCCCCTGGCAGCAGTGAGTTCAGCTCAGAAACTCAGAAGTGATTGCAGCAGTTTGTTTTTTCCTAATGTCCTACTCAGGACGCAGGGTCTGGAACTGGGCAATTCAGTGTCTGGTCTACCTGCAGCCTGACAGGGCCCACCCTCTTACAAGGATCCCAAAAACACCAGGCTCATGGGACACTCACCCAACTCTCAGCTAAAACCTGGCCATTCTGCAATTTGGGACACCAAACTTCTTCCCAAATTGACAGGAGTGTGCCGACATCATCAGTGTGGTTGTAACAGAAGGGAAAGTCAGGTTCCTATCCAACGTAAAATAAATCCATATACATTGTCACTGGGGAAAGGGATGAGTTTCCTCTCTTCCTCAACCCACAGCTGGACTGAAAAATTAAGCTCCCATTTGCCTTTTTTCCCCACTCCTCCTTGATATGCTTGACGTGCTTGGCTGCCCCACCTTCTTTGGTTTGAGTTCCTTGCCCAGAGGCAGGATGGGCACTGGGGCACACAGCAGCAGCAGTGACTGGGATGGCTCCTCCTCACTGCCTGCCTGAGCCCCACGGCAGGGTGAGAATCAGTGGCTAAAATAGGAGTCCTATTGGGCTATTGTCTGAGCCAAAAGCGAAAAATCTCGGTGACCTATTTCCACATGCTGCTGACATCCCTAGAAGATTTGAACCCTGGAGATGCAGCAAAGCTCCAAGAGCCACAGCCTGTCCTTTGGCTGTCTGGGCTTGGCAGCAGCCCTGCAGGAGCACACTTGCCAGTCACAGCACATGTACCCTCCCCAGCCCCAGAAATGTTTGATTAGCTCAGTACCCTGTCAACTCTTGCTTTCAGACCCAACTCCATCTTCCAGTAGAGACATGTACAGCACCCTTTCTGCTCTCACATGACATAATACAAGGGTGCTCTTGTGTATCAGACTCCTGCCTACCTGCTGCTGTGTGTATCAAGAAACCTATTCTTAGCCCCAGGCAAAATCTACTGGCAATGTTCACAGGCTGGCTGGTGCATTTGGGTCCCAGACATTTTTTGCCTACATCGCTGCAGGACCAACCACAAAGTCCCCCGGGATGTGTCAGGCTCAGGTGATCCACTTCTAGTGGGGCTACACCCCAAATTCACTCAGTTCAGTCAGCCCCAGATTTTATTGTGTTCAGGAATATGAGTCTTGCCTGAGTTTACCCTCAGCAGATACCAGAGTTAAAGGCACCCTCTCACCTCTCTACTACAACCCTTCCAATATTTTAAGAACAAACAGAAATCCTTTCTCGGTAAAGAGCCCCAAAAAGGTGTGCAACATGATACTGTCCCATGTGAGCAGGATTTCCTGCCTGACATCTGAACATTACTTAAGAATTATTTAGCCTATTTTTCCTTCTAGCATGTAACATGAAGTTTTCCATTTGTTACTACTTACAAACAAGTATCATGATTAATTTGACAAATAACTCCAGATTGAATACCTCTGCTGGAATTTTTTTCTAAAGACTACATCATTCTGGACTAGTTGGAGAAAGAGAAACTGACTCCTTGACAACAGAGAGAAAGGAACTCTTAGTTCTCATTAAGAATTAAATAGATTTCTTCCATACCTGTATCATAGTTTAATCCTAGCTGGCAACACAGCCACCTGCCCAATAGCTCCTGCTGGGATGGCAGAGAGGTGAGAAGGATAAAAATGATAAAACTTGTGGGTTGAGATAAAGACAATTTAATAAATAAAGCAAAGCCAAACAAAGAATTTATTTACTCCATCCCATGGGCAGGCAGGTGTTCAGCCCTCTCCAGCAAGGCTGGGCCCCATCATATGTAACAGTGATTTGGGAAGACAAATGCCGTTGCTGCAAATGTCCTTCCCTTCCTCTTTCTTCCCACAGCTTTATCTGCTGAGACTCCACATGGTCTGGATTATCCTTTGGTCAGTGCAGGTCAGCTGTCCTGGCTGCGTCCCCTCCCAAGTCCTTGTGCACCCGAACCTCCTCACTGTCACGGAGGGCTGAGGAGCAGGAAAGGCCTTGACTGTGTATGCCCTGCTCAACAATAACTAAAACATTGCTGTGTTATCAACACTCTTTCCAGGAAAAATCCAAAATATAGCCCTAAACTAGCTACCATGAAGAAAATTAACTCTGTCCCAGCCAAAACCAGCACAACCTGTGTCCCTAAATTGGTTGTATACATGGATGAAATTTTGTCCCCACAGATCAGAGAGATCAGTGGGAATTCCAGTTGCCAAAGTGAAAGTTGAGAGTCAACCCAAGGTGAAAATTATTCTTTTCCAGGGGAATTATAAATTATCAATATAAGAAAGCAAGCCTGAGATTTGTCTTTGAACAGAGACTTTCCTGAAGAAAATTCTCTTAATTTTCCTTTAACTATGTATATCAATAATGAATACAAGACTAGCAGTCTAGTCCCATGATACTGAATAAATTACTACCCACTGGATAATAAATCAAGTGTTTGCATAATTTGGCTATTTACAAATCAAGTCTCAGTCCAGAAACCGCTTTTTCCCAATGCAGTCATTGTAGTTAAGCGAATACTTGGAAAACACACAAGATCTCATCTATTTATCAGTTTCTTTTCAAACAGCTGTTCATATCTGTAGTAAAAGGGAAGATGCAAAATGTTCTTGGACTGTATTCAAAATATGAAAATTATCATAGTAACAGTGGGAACAACAAAAGCCCCATGAAGGGGATCCAGCTTTTTTTCACTGGCTCTCAGGACACAGATGCCATTGAAATGGAGTCTCATAGGAGGATGTTTTGGTAGCACAAAGCCAGAGCACCTTTTCCTGGCCGAGGGACGGCTGCACATGGAGTAGCTTGCACTTCTGATGGCTCATGCCCAGCTATGTCTTTACCTCCAAAAAACAGTCCTGCAAGTTGCTCGTCACTTGTGGAGGGGCTCTAGTAACATACGCTGCTTCCCTCGAATGTTAGTTTAATGAAGGGTTTTGCAGCTAGAAAAAAGTATGCTGAGGGGTTTATGGAAAACTGGGCCAGGACTTACTCCAAAGCCAGCACTGACCCGACTCCCCCAACTGTACCTGTGACACGACAGAGCGTGACTCCGGAGAGTCTCTATTTTTCCTTACACTCAGCACAAGAGTTTCACTGTGCTTGGATAACCAGTTATGGGCCAGAGTCTGCTCAAAGTGAGCGTGCACCCCACAGCCAGGGAGCTGCAATATGCTGCTTTTCCACTCGTGTAAATGGCAGGGTAAGGACCAAAGCAAAGAGTCAGCTTGCTTGGAAGCCATGCCTCCGACCTCATTCCAAACAGATATGTAGAACCATAATATTGTACTTAGAAATACATTTGAGTTTCCGTGGTCATTTTTAGATGCAATAAACTAATGAGAGCCATGAAAGCTGGAATCAGCCACTGCTCTCATTTCCAAGATAAACATCTTAAAATACATTATGAACAAAATAAAGCAGACCCAAGTTGCTAGTAAGGTTTCCAAGTGTAGGTGGCTTGTTTTGAAGTTCCATTAATGTTTTTAAATTTGTTTTGGTGCCAGCCTGCCAAGCAAAAATATTACAAGAGATAACATAAAGGTACATAGTCAAAGGAAGAATAAACCCATTATTCATCTACTGCAAGGCATTTGGCCACAATGAAGTAAGAGATGGAGAATGGAAAGTTGTTGACGTGTCCGGAAGATGGAGATTATTTTGTGGAACGTAGCACAAAGTTTAGTGCTATCTATAAAAAAAAGAGAAAAGATTGCTGGGTTGTGGGAGAAGGAAACCAGCTACCCAGAAGACAGAGGAAGCCCCTTAGTCACAGCAATGTCATCCTGTGTTAATTTATCCAAGTTAACCAGTGTGCAGCCATGTGCCTGGGTGGGATACACAAGATATTTACTTCACACACCTGCAAACTGCTTTCCATCTCCTCTAGAACAACCATAAAATCTCCAGTAAGAAAAGAACGCCTACAACTATAAGATAGTAGAGGATGAGAATATTATAATTTTTTTAGATTCTGTTCATCAGCAGGTAATCTTCAACTTCCAAAGCAGCCTAGGAGGTAACCCACAACTTGCACTAACATCAGCAATCCATTCAAATCTAATTGAGGAGGAGAAAGAACTGCAAAGCTAAGGCTCAAAATGAAACATGTGAGCAGGTTATCGGCATCTCACTGAGAAACATTCAGCATCATAAGTCTCCTGGGAAAAGAGCAGCCGCCAGTACTTGAATAATATGGCTACTATTTGCAATTCTTACATCTCAGCTTTTCTTTTATTTTATTTTAAGAATAAAGAATTAATCTTCTTAACAAAGAATTTAAATCCAGGATTGCTAGATTATTGACTTATATTTTATGAGCTTTCACAGAAATAAAGGGAAAGGAATGTCCAGCTCTTTGGAATCTAACAAGGGCAAAAACATAAAAAAGGGAAAGTTAAAATTTTGTTGAATGACTGTATCTTGTTTTTCCTAATTATATATATAATAAATTACATGTATGTATGATTTGTCTATAGCTAAGTTAGAATACTTTGTAACAACATTTAAGAAAGGACTGGTATTCATTAAATTTCTTTCTAATTTTATTGTTATTAAAGGCCATGTTCAATAATTCTGCAAGTCCTGAATGTGTGTCTCACTGCAAAACACACTCTACTCTTCTGGCTCACATGTATGGTACTAGACACAATAACCTAACAAATTAAATAATAGCTAAAAAGATTTGTCCAAATCTGATTTTGCTGTCCATTTTTTTGATACTGCTAATCTCCAAAAGCAGCTCCAGCAGAACAGCGTTACAGCTGAAGTGCTGTAGGTGAGAACATACTCTCAGTGTTTGCTGGGGAGCACATCTCCAGTCCCTCCAGATGTGTTAGCTGCTCTTGTTGCCTGCTGGGAACAGCCAGATCGCCAAGGGAGTCCCTCCACCCACAGATCCTGCAGAGAATACCTGGAGGAAAACAAAGGGAGGGTTCAAGAAAGGGTGTGAAGGTCTGACACTAATGGCAAGATGAGTCTGTGGAAACTTATCTGGTGATAACAAGTCTCAAGCTTTGGCTGGCTGTAATGAACCTGAAGGCTCCCTGGCTGCAGGCCTGTGCTCTCAGGGAAGCCAAGAGCGTTCCAGTGCAGCTACACAGCCTCCCATGAGGTGTACTGCACCACTGGTCCCAACGCAGCAGCTCTCCACAGACTTTCCTTCCCCAAAATACATTTCAAAAAGATAGATTTCAGCTGCACCCTGACAGTGATCCAACGCATACATCTAAAACCACTGAGTGCCAGGTGTTAGAAAGAGTTCTAATTTTTGAAATGGTTATGGATTAACACAGTGTTGATAAATCAAGTTGTTATGTTAACACAACATTTGTCCGCTATCTAACTCATTAGGCCATAACCCCTCACCTGTGTCTCAGGATGGTGCAGTGGATCAAGCTCCAATCTGTCCAGTTTCCTGTGGCTTTGGAGCTGTAGTGGTGGGTCCTGGAGGCAGCACCACAGGTATTGTCAGATGTTGCTTTTCTGCTGAACCTTTACTGCCAGAGCCATTTACCATTCTGAGAAGTAAGTCTAAGAGGCTTGTTTAGCCTCTTGTCCTTTCCTGTGGTGAAAAGGACAGCTGTAGGAGAAGGGACAGCAGAGGTTGTTGTTCTGGAGCTGAGAAAGTGCATTCAAGTGTCCAAAAGTGGCAATTAAGATTAAGAGTAATCCCTCTGCCCTCAGTGCTCTGAATGGATCTGCATTTGTTTGTCCAGCATGCTTACCAAAAGGGTGTCTGAATTAGTTATATAGTTATATGATTACAATCGTAATACTGATGGCAAAATGATCAGTGAATAGTAATTTACAAGAACATTTTTTGAGGTGGATCAGTTCCTGACTTCCAGCACATTGTGTTATAAATCCCAATACCTAGCTGAGTTATTGCTGGTTTACACCAGTGTAACAGAGCAGATTTTGGTCTGGACATAGCCTGATGAGCAGTAATCACATCCTTCTGCTCCCATACCACAGGCCTCATCACTCTAGCTAAAGGAAAATTTTAATTCATTTTGATTAATGTACGATTCTTGTTCAGGACTAATTTAGACCATGTAATGCTGAGAAGGTTCTAACCTGACCTTTCAAACACACCTAGGGGAGGCCTTTTGGAGAGGAGCAATTTATTTTATCTGTAGTTACCACAATTGCAATTTTGTAGAAACTTTTTGTCCTCTCACACACAGCTGAACAAAAAATAGGAATTGGAAAAATGAGATTTTAGAAGTATTTGCCCTAGAAATAGTTCAGCATTTCAAGTTCCCTACTCGAATAGTTTATATCTGCCATGCATGTGTATTTTAGCATGCAGAGAATTATATTTCAAGCCCAAAGCACAAATTTATCTCCAGTAATCATCAATCTTTGGTAAACTCAAATCTGAATTCCCATCTCATTAAGAAAAGCTGAACCCAGGTGGGGTTTTGCCTGGTTTTATGTTTCATTGTAAAAACATTGTATGCCCATACTCAGTAATACTCAGTGAACCAGCCTTTAGCAGGCAAGGCTTTTTTCTAGTGGTCAGGGAAATAAGGTTCTGCTCAGCAGGGATGACAACTGCACTGGTTTCTTTTCTTCTTTAAAATACTTATCTTAAAAAACATTAAGACTATTAATATTTATTGTCAAAAATAGAACTTTTTTTTATCCTAACATCTGAAGATATTGTGGTTTCTAAACTGATACTTTGCTTACAGGTTTTCTCCATCAATTTCTAGATCACACTTCCAGCTGATAGGCAGGATTTGAGTGCTTGACTCCA
Organism: Polioptila caerulea; assembly: GCA_013397295.1. Taxonomy (NCBI): domain Eukaryota; kingdom Metazoa; phylum Chordata; class Aves; order Passeriformes; family Certhiidae; genus Polioptila; species Polioptila caerulea. The sequence goes on along the minus strand of VYXF01002462.1, from coordinate 784,436 downwards.
CTGATCTGCATTTAATATCTCTGGGTGGATACGGCAGAGTCTCTGCAGCATAACTGCATTTCCAAAATTCACTCAGGGTCAGGGTCTTACTATTTGCCACTGGTATCCCCAGATTCTTCTTAATAAAAATTTTCAGAAATATACTCTGGTACAAATTAGAACATTAACACTCTCCCAAGACATGGATACTTGATTTTTCTCATTTCTGTACAAGAAATAACATTTTGTTTTGTTGGTTTGCATGCAAAATCTGGGATTTTAAAATTGCTATTATTATTGTTATTTGAAAGGCCAAAGAAGATAATTTAAAAAATATTTTAGGATGTTAGGGCATATATTTTCTTTAATTAGTCCAGTTAATTCAGATTGGTGAAAGGTGTTTAAACAAAAGTGGAATATTTGACGGGTGTTGGAATCACGGTTAAAAGTGTGTCCCTCTTCAGTACCAGGTTAGAAGCAAGTTAGAGCAGCAAAATCTGCCTTTGCATTTCAAACACACCCAAAGGTATTCAGACCACAACACTGAAAATCAGAATGATCTATGAAGAGTAAGGCTACATCCTGTGCCTTATATGCCTCTTTATAAGGTTATCCACAAGGGAGAAGAAAAAACCAAAAAGATGTTTCAAGCCTTCTTATGCTTGTTAATGGGGATTTTCACTGATACTAAAGTGGAATTTTTCCTTGGCAAAGGCAATAACATTGTTGTCAACCTTCTGAGACTGAAGAAGGGAGATAACTCACTCTTTGAAATTTTCCTTAAGAATAATTGCCCAAGACCAAGTTCTTTTGCAGGACTGACTTTTGCAGTGCTTTCTAGTCTGTGGTATAGCTATACCCCATCTGTATCACAGGCCAGTCCATAGAATACAGAAAATTTGGTTCTAAATAAGGGCATTATTCAATTAGCTACAAGTTATCAGTGTGCCATTAATGCCAATGCTGTACACCTGACATCCCAGAAAAAGAAACTTTAGTCCTGTTCAGGTTTAAAGGTGCTTTCTGGGACTTGTTCGCTGATTGATTACTGAGGCTGTGGTACACAACTTTTATTCATGAAGAGTAACATACCATTCATGGAATATCCGGACCATTGGTCCAGTAATAAGTTTGCTTTGAAAATACTATGGTTGTTACAATTAGAAAGATTTTCATTCTCCAACATGGGGCTTAAGCTGCAGCTTTGGTAAATTGATTATTCTTGTTGTTCTGCTCATTGAGCTGGGCCTGTGTAGCAGTGAAGTGATGCACAGAGAACAATTCCAACAATTCCCTCTATACTTTAATGTTAAAATTAGATAATTGTGGGCAATGTCAACATGAAGACATATTCATTACCCTCCCCAAAAATGTTTTGACTAAAATGCCTTATATTATGACTGTCCAACTTAAAAGCAGAGGATTTAACAACAAACACCAATCTACCAAAGCAATTCTTATCTGTTCTGCTACTTACATTGATATTTATTTCCTTTCCTCTTGCCTTAAGAAAAAACTCATCTTTTCTCCAAAGCACAATGTGTGCTCCAAAAAACCACCAGACTCCCTCTGCAATGGAGGAGTAGCAGTCAGAAAAACACTATAGACCAGATTTCCAGTTTAGTGCAAATTTTCACATTAGTGGGAATGATGAATGGGATCAAGAAGTGCCATAAGAATTAGATGGCCTGAATGGTCTCTCCAGTGTTCTGACCACCAGCTCATAAATATACAACCCAGTTGCCATAGTGCACAGATCCAATGTTAGCCCATGGGCCTTATTTATTCCCCTTGAGGCCTGGGGTTCTGTAAGAAAAGAAGACAGCAGTGCTCAAGTTCTTCACTCAGATCACTGATAACCTCAATAATCACTTTCTTCTTTATCAGTCTGAGTGGTAGCACAGTAGCCCAGTTTCTTGAGAGCAGAAGACTCAGGGTGCTCCAGTTCTGCACCCTGAGAGGCCCTGAGCTCCTTCTCACTGACATCTGCGGTAAGGCAGCTGAGTGGTTCCACAACTGCTTCACAAGTAGCACCAAGCTGCCACCTCAGAAGGCAAGGAATAAAAAGGGAAATCTGCCTGTTATTTCATCAGGCATTGACAACACTGATCCCGGATAAAAAAAATAAATCTACACTTCACAGCCCTTCATAACAAGACAACAGAAATCTCATGACCTCCTGAAAACAACTAATTTTCCATGTTGTACACACCCAGAGCACATGGAAGTTTTGTGACAGTAGCAGATGACAGAATTGACTCATCATGAATAAATAATTCTGCATCCACCTTCCAAAGTTCCTATAGTTCCTAAAGTTCCTATGGTTCCTAAATTTTCCAATGTGCAAAATTTCACCATTTTCTAGAGCTTTAAGACAAACTTGCTTTCTATTCAATTTTAAATTTCTGTCTTTTAGACCATTTATCAAACAAAAATATCTGAAATTTGCGTGCCTGAAAAAAGACTTTGGCTTGGATTTTTTGGCCGTCGTTACTGACTTCCGGGTCTGACTGCTGAAATCTGGTTTGAGAGGAAGAAGGAAAAGAGGAGACAAAACACGGCAAAAAGCCTGGCAGACGTAAATTTTGCTTTCCAGAATGTCTGTGCTTGCAATCAGCAGCCTAAAAAGTTCTGCTGTGATCATCAAGAGATGATGTCCATCAATCAGTCTTTAAGCACTGCCCATTAGATTTTCTTGTTGAAGATGTAACTGAATCTACTATTCCCTGAAGGCTGTTTTCAGTCCATTTTACAGCCAAAGGAGAAATAAAGGAAGTTCTTTTGCTTTCCAATACATTAAATGGCATGGATCAAAGAGATTAGTATCATGGCCTAAAAAGTTATTTTTTAGAGCTTTAATAGAAGCTATACCGCTACTTTTTTCCCCCCATAGAATAGTTTAAGACGTAAATCAAGTCACATAGTATTGATCATAGAATGTATTTGCAGATGTCATCCCTTAGCAGAAAGACTCGATTTCTAAGTGTTTTATTTTCTGGTACTGTAGGATTTTATACATTCATGCAAAATGCATTATATTATTCTCTGAATTTAGATTTTTTCCAGATGACAGGTGTTACTTTTATGATGCCCTGAATGGAATGACAGAGTAAACTGCCCTGATTTATGCTCCATTACAACCAGTGATACTGCTGTCACGATTGCTGCTCTTTCTCATTACACGTCATGCACTCCCTTGCCTAGCAATGAAATAAGTTGCAGCATTCCCAAATGCCAACAACACGAGTTGATTCCCATCATGTGTCTTGCTCATTCACCCTGGGAACTTTTCCATTTCAGACCTTGGTCTATAGCTCCTCTTATGGATGATTTCCATTCTGATGCCTTATCTGGGGTGTACATGGTATCTCATTCTTCATTTTAGATGTATTGTTTTGAGACAAGCACCAAAACAATAAATCATGGGGCTAGGTTATTTTTAGGCCACATTTCCGAACCAACATTGAGACTTTTTCTGAAGAACCTGCACAAGGAACTTATTGTGTGCATACACAAATAAATGACACAATTCAATGGTTTAATACTATCTGCCAAGTTAAACTACTGCAGAGCAGCTGTGTACATTTAAAATGATCCCTGGCACTTCTGAAGAGTTCATAAATCAGCAACAACATACTTTCTTCCAATTAAGAGAGTTAAAGGAAAAAATCAGAAATTAATGTGTCTAGGACATAAATGACATCTCTATACACTTCTGAATGTGAATCTGAAGAATAAAAAAAGAGAAGAAAGTATGGCTCCTTACATTACTAGGATTATAATAATTTTTTAATTCCCATTTTTGTATTTCAGTTGTTGTCAGAAGCATTATTTTAAGGAGGTTTGCATGAAGCAAGCCAGTGACATTAACCCAAATCTAATGAAGAAATGAAAGACAGTAATCAGCCAAGCCACAAAAGTACTACACTAATGCCTCAAACTGAGGCTTCCTTCAGTACGAGTAACATGAGAAATGCACCCTGTACGGGCAGTCACAAATCATCTTTTAGAACTCACTCTGAAAACAATTACTAAAATATTACTTATTGCTCTAAAGAACCACATTATCTAGTTCCACTATCTGAATTTTCCTGACAATCTGCTGGCATCATTTGAATGTCCAAAGTTGAAGGGCCTTGAGGGGAAGCCATGTTAGGAGCAGCTGAGGTCACTTGGTCTGCTCAGCCTGGAGAAGAGGAGACTGAGGGGAGACCTCAGTGCAGTTACACCTTCCTTGTGAAGTGGAGGGGCAGGCACTGATCTCTGCTCTGTGATGACCAGTGACAGGACCCCAGGGAATGGCCTGGAGCTGTGCCTGGGAGGGTTAGGTTGGGTATCAGGAAAAGGTTCTTCACCTTTGGGCAGCGGAACAGGCTCCTCAGAGAAGTGATAACAGCACTAGCCTGACAGAATTCAAGAAGTGTTTGGACATTCTTTGGTGCAGGGCCAGGAGATGGCTTCAATGACTCTTGTGAGCCCCTTCCAGCTCAGGATACTCTGTGATTCTGTGGTCAGCAGCAAGCACCACACAATTGCTCAGTGACTGTGCCATTGGCTCTTGAGCTCTGCTGTAGCAAACACTGCAGAAATGCAAAGGTGACAACAAGCATCACTGAGTCTTTACCACCTATGGCAGTCTCTTCTATTTGCATTTCTGGCAACTTCTTGCCCTCTCACCCTGTTCAGGTGTCTTTTCACAACAGCTGGTCTCTTGCTGTAGGTGGATCTTCCAAACCATATTTGGCATAGTTTGTCTCTATGACCACATGCATTTAAAATATATGTTTACTTCTAGTTTAGACTTCACTGAAGGTGGCAGAAGGAAGAATAAGTGCATTAATAAAAATATTCAAAATTTTTTTAGAAAAACCTCCCCAAAGCAACAGTGTCATGCAGAAACCAACACCTATCTGACCAAGTCACCTCCCCTTCCTCTCCAGAAGATTGTTCAGATATATTCCAGAAAACTCCATTCTAAGCAGACCTGCTTCCTCCCCTTCTTCACTGAATGGTGTCAGCAACAAGCCTCCCACTGCTACAGTGCTGCAGGACACACAGCTCTTGCACAGATGCAATTTGAAGAAAAGGTAGTTTGGAAAGGACCTCAGGCATTCACCTAGAACATCCTTCTGCTCAAAGAAGGTTTTTAGAGCAGTTAGTCAACACCTTGTCCAACGCTGTGGGACACGCAAGGACACACACGGACACACTTTCTTGTGAAAAGGCTAAAAACTATTTATTAAAACATCTGACTCCAAATTTATAGTATTTCTACACAGACCAGGGATTGGAGGAAAAGTTGGACACCTGTCCCATCCCATTGGTCAAGACAACTGCCCATCAGTTGTTTTTTCACACCAAGAGAAATATGTCAACAACCTTGTCTTGACATAAACGTGCTTCTAATTATAACACCCATGTATGAGAAAGAACTAAGAACTATGAAAACATAAAGTTAGAAAGTGCATCAGAAAGGCTTGAAAAATCAGGGTGACACTTGTCCAACCAGGTTTTCAATATCTCCAAAGAGAGGGATTGTACCACCTGCTCCAGGGTCTGGCAACTCCTTATACTGAGTTGGGATTTCCTGTTTTCCAGTTTGTGTCTGTTGCCTGTTGTCCTTCTGCTCTGCACACCCAAGAAGAGGACTCTCTCTTCTTTATACTTTCCTGTTAGGAAGTGATTCCCAGCAGTGGGCATCACAGAAATGAATTTCATTATTACACTTCATTTACTCAAAATCTAGTATTTCCATTTAAATACTTCTTAGGATCCATAATTGGTTCTCTCCACGCTCCAGAGGAAGGATATCTCCTTTCACTCTGTGCTCTGGCAGAATGGAGAACTGATATATGCTTAATTGCCAGTGTGTCTGGAGCGAGCTTGAACCTGCTTCCTGTTAACTAAACCATCATTGCACATTTGAAACACAGTATCAATGTTAAAGTGTGCCCTCTTGTTTAAAGCTTACAGCAACGCAGGCCATTTTTGTGGTAATCCAAGTGTGGAATGGATAAGATTTGGAGGACTGGGAGACAAATCTGGGTCAATGCTGCTGCAAGTTGCCGTAATGAGTCATAACATCATTTAGCTGTAACTCTTCAATCAGTGCATAAAAATTTCAGCATAGTATGATGCTAATTTAATAAGAAAAAAGACTGGCTTTAATACAGATTTGTAAAAGGTTTTGCAAAAATGCTGTATCATTTGATTCTTTCACAGCATTATTTCCTGTGCCAGCTGTCTCTCGTGACAATGATATGTTTGACAATTCAGACAAGGAGACTTTAGGCCTGGAACACGCAAGGAACTGAACAACGAGACATTTCCAGCTAACGGCGTAAACCTCTGGAAAGCTGACAACCATTCAGGACTGCTATAATACACTTTGCAGGTTCTTCACAGCTCACATTCATTTGACAACAAAGAATTCCCATTCTTCAGGTGAAAGTTGATTTATGTACATAATGTGTGGATGTTATATGGATACACTCCAGGGGGTGAGTCAGGTGAATCACACCCACCAGCTGGAAACTTGCCAACACATCAATGTGTCCCTCAGGGCTTCTGTGGAGAGGATGCTGCAAGTTAAAAGAAACGTTTTCATGACTAAGGCTCTCCCCCCCGCTGTACTCTTTTCCAGCCTCTGCAGGAGCAGAGGATTTGCCTCTTCCACGGTTATAAGGACAGACTAGACATGGTATACTCTACAAGTGATATGAAAAGGACTGCTGTCATCTTTGTGTGATTTCCCCTCCACCTTGGATCTAGTCAACAGAAGTTTCCAGAGGGAGCATCCCATGACCAGCAAACCAAACTGGGTCATGATGAGAAAGCTAAGGGGGTTTGTAAATTTCCAGTGGCAGACAAGTGGGCAGACTCAGTGGACAGGGCTGAGAAAAGAAATGGGCTTAGACACCTCAGTCCCCAGTGTTAGATCCCTTTCTCAGCTTGCCCAGAAAGCAATACATTAGCACCCTGGTACTCCTACAACTTATCAGCCCAGATGTGAACGACATTGAACTGCTTTAGATAGCAGATAATTACAGAGAGGCAAGGTTTTTACTCAGCTGAGCCTACCCCATCCTGAATTCTAGCCAAAACGTCACTGAAATCAGAGGGCAGGTCAGGAAATAGCATGGAAAGCAGAGTTCAGGTGATACATTGCTATTTATATACAAAACTGTGGTTCTGTAATCTTTGCTTGGCTGAGCCCTGTAACATCAAGCTCAACTGTCTTCCTGCTTTTTAAAAAAACTTTTACAATTCCCTGGCAGCTACATCTGCCAGGATTGCAGGAGGGCCCAGCTCCCTTGTTAGCCAGACAGAGAAAGTAGCATCCAGAGAAATTAGTGCCCAGAGAAGATGCTGCAGGGCGCCCACAAAAACACAACCTACCCTATTGCCAGGCTTTGATTGCTCATAAGCAACAGTGCAAGCTGTCAGATGGTGCTTTCTGGTGCCTTCACAATTACCCACCAGGAGAGTGCTCCTTGTTGTCTTGGGTAGAAAAGGGACTCTTTACCCTTATTGTTGGAGACGTGCCTTGAAGTACCTGTGGATGCCATGCAGAGGGAAGCCTCTCCTGCAGACTGCAGGAGGGACAGTGTTTGAGATCCCTGGTGCTCTGTGAATGGGTAGTTCTGTGTAATTCTGACTGTAGGGGCTCCTCTCCTAGGGCTCCTCTGTGCACAGCCTGGGAAGATGGAGAGCACGGCAACTGTTCCAGAGAGCAGGAACCTGAAACTCCACCAGCTAGGTCTTCTTCTGGCCCTAACACTTAGGATTCATATTCACCCTTGGGAACACAAAAACCAAATACCGACAGTTTAATGTGATAAAATGTTTCATACTTTCCAGTAACTAAATGAGTAGGAAATGGAAGAATTTCCATTCTGGAAAGTTAAGGAATTGTTATTAGTAAATGCAAGTAATGTTGCAGAGTTTAAATTTCTGAGGAAGTCTGTGTTTATCTTGGGGAAGATAGTAGAGCTGATCTGTTTTCTAGATTTTCAAGGCACTGATGAAGTAATATTTTGCAAATGTTGTTTACAGTTTCTGTTTTACAAAGTCGTATGATGTATATATGTATGTATACATATATCCCCTTAACTAGACATTCTATAAGGAATCCAAATAGCATGTGAAAAGCTTAAACTGCTTTTGCAGAATATACATCTTACTTTGCCAGTAAGCATCTGACAGAGATAAGACATTTATATTATTATTTTTATGGGTATTTTTTAACTTTACTGTCACATTCAGCAGGTTTAAAAGACAAAATTTTAGTTAAAGCACAAAATATGCAGACTTCCACATAAAGAGCATTATACTAAACACAAAATGCTTTCAAATGATCATAATTTTTGCCCAATTTAAAAAAAGGACACTCTTCCTAGCTGTAGAGCAGCACATGGCTAGATGGAAAGAAAATTCCACCAAGTATTTTATCAGCTGGCTGCCATTCTCTGTATATGAGCCAATAAAAATGGAGAATTTTATTGAGAAGCAATAATTTCCTCTATATCAACTCTTGCAAGCTCTATTACATCAAACCCCAAGTGTGCTCACAGAAACAAAACACCCTTTTAAATGTTTTCCCAAGATATGATGCAGCCATTCCATCTATCACTTGGACCCCACTCTTTCAACCAAACATGCTCATATTGAGGAGGCAGAGGTCTGAGCTGCAGATAGCACAGCTATGCAAAAGGACTACAAGCTTTGTAAGGCTTTACATAATTTATTTGTTTGTTTTTAATTTTGGGGTTCAACATAGTGAGCTATCTTGGATGTGCTGTAACACAGCTCTAAAAGGTAATGGCAGGAAGAGGACAATTTTATTGAACAGCTCTTGTTACACAGGGAAGGGATGTGAAAAGCTTTTCAACACAGGAAGCCATAGTCACTCCCTTGACCAGGAGCAACACTTTAAACCAAATTAAATACAAGTTAGCTGACTAGAAGAGCACCTGCATATTCCCTGAACCATTAAGCTGTTGGTCTCTGGGACCTGACCATGTGAACCAAAATGGAAGTCAAATAATTTTTGATGACCTTGGTTTAGAAATGGCCTGCAACCATTTATGCCTTTACTGCAAAGCTTTGCTGATGTGCTGAATTTAAATAATCTCCCATTTTGCAATTGGCTGAGATGGATAAGAGGCTGTCTCTTTAACTTTGGTCTCAGCTGGCTACAGTAAATAAATCCATTCTTTGTTTATACATATTTTTTGTCCATACAAACCTGCACTAACTCTGCAGACACTAAAAGGCCTCTGAAAGCCTCGTTCAGGAGTTTGGTGGAGGACAAAGTCTGCGCTGACTGAACCTGACTGAACCCAGGGAATCCATGAAATGACCCAAGTTAGTGCCATGCAAGGGTTATCTCACCCAAAAAACATCAACTTTTGTTCTTGTTCTAACTACTTACCACCAGACTACCCATCAGGAAACATCCCCAAACCCTGACTGGGTCCTGCAACTACGTGCCAGTAGCTGCTCAACAGCCGAGGTGGTGGGAAGTCACACTGTATCCTAATAGGAATGTACTTAGGAAACACTGCTCAAGGATTTACACCTGTTTTGATTAACCAAAGAGTAAACCCTCAGTCAGCATTCTTTCTTTAAAGCCCATAGAGGCAAGGACACAAGATTTTGACAATATTAGCAGCCAAATATCTATCTTCATCAGAAAAAAACCCTCAAACCTGGGAAAATATGCAGCAGGAAAATTTGTCTTTCTTTGCCTATAGATCAAAAGCTTTAATGCAGCTGAATCAGGCACCAATAAGTGAACACGGATCACACCAGGAGAAAGAAAACATCTGCGGACACCAATATGAACAGCCCTGCTGTATCACCTCATTTAATGATCCACTGTTTTTGCACTTGATATTTACCTCTTTGAAGATGAGTCCCATCCCCCAGTGATACAACTTCCTTTCTTCTTGCAGACTCAATATACATGACAAGATTCATTAGTCAAAGCAAAGTTTTCTCCAATTTGTCTGTGGCTGGCATTCCTGTATAACATAAAATGAAATAAACCATAGAGTGGTCCCAAAATCAAGATTCCAGCTGAGTACTTTGTTTTCTCAAGGGTACCTAGCCTGACACTGGGGACAGGGGGATGGAGCCCTATCACTGAATCCCTGATCTGTCTTTACAAAGGTCCCCAGTGAGGTGATTTTAAGAGGTGCTGGCTCTGTTTTAGCTTGACTTTGAGTCTCTCTTTCATGGTGAAATAGGTCTTAAGGAGTACTGGCAGCCACAGTGTTGTCCCTGCACTGATCATTGCAGGTAACTGCAGTGTCACTGGCAGGAGAGGGCCAACAGTGGGAGTGAGAGGAGCTGCCATCCCGTTCTGCCTGAGAAGGGAGAGATGAAAAAGAGGAGATGCTCCAAACACTGGTCTTCAGTGTTGTTTTCTCTTCCCTTCACTAAATTGAGCCAGATTTAGACACACGGTGTTCTGAAGGAAAAAAAGTTGAAAACCCAAAAAATAAAAAATGAAAGGAGTCTCTGCAGAAAAATGCTGAAATGAAATATTCTGGCTTTTCAAATGTTTCCTTCATGTTCCTGACTGAAAACATTGCTAGGAATTTAACCTAAAGCCTCAGATACTTTCAGTCAATCCAAACCTGCATTTCAGGGAATAGAGATACCTAACATATGTCAGTGCAAGGCTGCCGACCATTTTTCCCAACAGAATACTGGAGCTCTCATATGTCACCGAGAGCTTAGAGCATAACAAATTTCTTTTTGTTTTTAGCAATTTCCTTTAGTGCTTGGTGAATTACCCTGTCACACATTCAATAACTTGTTTTCATATTGCTACAAGGAATTCTGCTGCATGAAATTAATGTAGTAAAGCGTATTCTCAGTTTTTATTAAGCTCTCTTGGCTGAGGAAATATCAATATTTAGTAGGAAGATGGGGGATGGAATGTAAGCACAAATGTTTCACTTTTTTTTCTTGTATCTAAAAAAAAAAATATTTAGTTTCATGAATCACAAATCAATTCAGATGGCTGGCCAGATTCTGCTGAGTACCGGTTGCAATCACAAAAAGTTCAGGCTTCTTATGATTTGAAGTTAAAAGAGCTGGCACAAGCAGTACTATAAAAAGAAGCAAAACACCTGAAAGAAATGTAAAGGCCACAAATACTGCTTAATGATGTGACTCTGGAGACACCTATGTGCGCAAAGTAATTAAAACCCAGGCAGTGGGGAGAACAGGAAGAAAACTGAGAAGCAGTAATTAATTTAAAATATTATTATGCTTCTCACTGCAAATTCTGTAATTTTCATAGCACAGCAGAAGCTCGAAGTAGTGCCTTGTCCCTTCAGGATGCTGATCTCTGCAGGATATAGACATCTACCCAATAAAGTATATATAATAGATGAATAAAAGAAACAATTGTTTCTACTGCAGCACGATGGTGTGATGGTGAACTTTGATGGCATCCTAGTAAAACACATAACATTTATTGCTGTGATAAACTGCTCTTGAGGGAGTGATTTCCCTGCCCTCCCAGCTGGAGCTGTCGTACTGCAATGACAGAGTGGGTAAGGAAGGGACGGAACAATAGAGAAGTCAAGGAGCTGGAGCCTGACCTTAACAGAGTGGGTGGTATTTGCTGCAGTCCAGAAAGGCAAATAACTCACTCAAAGGTGATAGATTTTACTGGGGAGTGGAAATAACAAAGCTGAGAAATAAAGTGGAGCAAACATGGTATGAAAGCATATTAAAGTAATTGAAGGAGGGGATTTACTTTTCAATAGACTCAACTATTCAGGAGAGAGAGAGAGAGAGAGGAAAAACCAAAAGGGGGGTGAGAGAACAGAGGAAAGAGGAAGAGAAAAAGAAAAAAA
>VYXF01002462.1:736101-765299 GCA_013397295.1 Polioptila caerulea | reverse complement strand
GCCGCGCAGCCCCGGCCCTGCGCTCCGGCCGTGCCCGCTCCGCGCCCCGCGCTCCGCCCCGCGCCCCGCGCCCGCACGGGGCCGCCTCGGGCCGGACACTCCAACACCAGGTGGCACCAAACCACAACTTTCAACAGCGCCGCCGCGTTTGGTTCGCTCCTTGGGCTGTTTGGTTTGGTTTTGTTTTTGTAAATTGGTGAAAAGGCCTCACAGAGATGTGTGGTGGTGTAAAAAAAAAAAAAAAGACAAAAAATCCAAGGAGGCAAAAAATACCCTCCAATCGAAAAAGCCAAAGCCAAACCAAACCAAAAGCCAACACAATACCCTAACAAACCTCAGAATGAATCTGGGGTGAGCTCACCACGAGCAATGCCTTCCTCGAAATGGTGATGGGGAGAGACGGAGGGGCAGGCAGGCACTCCTGGCTTTACCTGCCTGTGCAGGTGCTCATACCGGGACCTGACAGCAGTAACCATCCCAGCAGCTCACAACAAAACCAAATTCCTCCTTACTAACTGCTACAAAGCCAGCAGATTTTTCAGTGGGGCTCTCCTTGCCACTGCCATTTGATAACATTGCTCCATCAGATCTTAACATGCCAACAAGAGCAACATCAATATTTTGGGGATGGAGAAATCTTGCTTTTGGGATGTGTAAGTGCACATGGGACATGCTGGACAACCAGCAGACATTGTTTGTACTCTGCAGTTTGGTCATCTGGACAGTTCATTCTTCGCAAAAGCCGAAGTACAAACTTAACATGCTGGTTGCAAAAATGGGTCATGCACACAAAGAAAGGTGGTGCTTTCTCCCTTGCAGGATATTGCTCAGAAGACCAATGGCACAGGAGGATGAACTGCTTGGTTTGCTTTTTCATAGAATCATAGAACAAGCTGAGTTTGAAAAGACCCACAAGAATCATTGAATCCAATTCCTGGCCCTCCACACAGCAGCCCTAATAGTCACACCATGTGCCTGAGTGCATTGTCCAAACACTTGAATTCTGCCAGTTGTGCTGGTGCTGTGACCTCTTCCCTGGGGAGCCTGTTTCAGCGTCCAACCCCCTCTGGGTGTGGAACCTTTTCCTGATATCCAACCTAAACCTCCGCTGACACAGCTCCATGCTGTTCCCTCAGGTCCTATTGACAGCCACCAGAAAGCATATACTGCTGCCTGCCCCTCCACCTCTCCTTGTAAGCAAGTTTTAAACCCCTTTTTTCAACATTTTCTTAATCAGTTATAATTCTGGAAGCACTGTACCTGTACTGAATATGAAGGCATTGCACTGGGGTGTTTCACAGAACCATGAAACTGTTGAAAGGGAGTTTTGGAAGCCACGGACTGCATTTGTCTAGCTGAAAGAAGGGTTAACTTCAGATAGACCAGACAGTTGAATGTCTTCTTGTATGAAGTTTTAGAAGTCTCTCAGGTGAAAATCCCAAAGCATCTCTGCTTTTTTTCAATTGATATAATGAATAAAGGTATTCGGGTTGGGCTCTGTGAATGTGTGCACAAGAAAAGCACTCGAAGGCCACCATGTAAGCTGTTGAGAAGTCACAGTACTGCCATAGGTGATTTTCCAAACTAAAGGCAAGGAAAACCTGATTGCACAAGGTTAATACAGCTATTTTAATTATTGTCTTTTACATGTGCAGGTGTTCAATCTGATACCAACTATTTAATTTCATTTCTGTTGCAGGATGCAAAGGGGAGCAATCAGAATTTAAATATTCACGTATTACAAAGGACAGAGGCTGCTCATAAACTCATAAGCAGAGACTTAACCCTGAAGCTTTTCCAGGTTCTGACAGTAAAAGAAATTCAAGGTGCTGTTAGAGACTGTCTGGCAGATGAAGCATAGGCTATCCCAGCTGAGGGTTGCTCTCCCTCAGGATGAAAACACAACCTGTGGTTACCAGCTCTCACAGGATACACATCCCCATTGCCTCAGGGCAGAGCAACAGGGAGGGCTGGGCAGTGGGAGGCAGAATAAAATACACGTTATCTCTAAAAATATGGATGTTCCTACTATACACACACCCTGTATGGCCATTGTGCTGTCAAACTAACCCTATGCACAGGATCACATTTATCCTGATGTAAGCTCTCCAGGCAATGGAAACCTTGAGGTGTGATCAGCACTGTCAGAAAAAGCAAAGTACCAGCACAAATTCACACATGAGCCACCTGTCTGATCAGTGAAGAACGTTGTGTTCAAGTCAGGCTTTAATTAATAAAAATAGTTTTAAAGGAGAATTAATTTTGAATGAAGCCAAATAGCCTGTTTAAAAATGTCAGTAAGGAAAGCCAGTTCTAGATTTTAATACTTATCACTGCATTTTGAAGATGAAGTTGTCCAAAGCTGATTATATAAACGTCATTCACTGCCTTCTCATGCAATTTCTGAAATGTGCTTCCTGTGATGCCTCCTCTTTCCTTTCTTATTTACACTGCTGGGGTAGCATTTAAATCACACCTATCAGAATCTCTGCAAGCTAGATGTTTTCAGACCATCAACTAGGCCATGAACTTTAATTTTTTTATCTTAATGAGTAATCAGGCAGGAGTCCTGAATTTTGTGTTATGCAGCAGAACAGGCACCCTTCCCAAATTCAGTAGCATTAAGGGTGTTCTCTCTCTCCACCACTGAAGAGACAAAATGCCCTGCTGTAACATCCTTCCAGCAAGTAGAGGTTCAGGAAGGATGGAAGAAGTGATGCAATTCTCCAAACTGCAGGCTTAATACCTGCAGGTCAGGATCGCTGTTCAGGGTGACGATGATGATGATGATGGGTTTAAGAAATCAAACATCAGCTTCACTAAATGAAAACTTTTTCTGCTGTGGCAGCTGTATTTTTCTACGGTGATCATCAATATCTAAAGCAAATAAATATGTAGGTTATATTTTTATTTTTCACATAGAGAAAATGTTTAAAGAATCTATTTTTCTTACTAGCCCAATCTCCCACTTTCCTACTCTGAAACTTCCTGGCTCATCAACAAACAAATTCTGCTATTCCTCCATCCACACATAGTTCCATAAAAGACAAAATAAAATAACTAAATATTGCTTATATGAGTAAAAGGTGGCAAGATTGGACTCCAACCAGGCAATATAGAGAACTGGGGATCAGATTCCTCTGATAAAAGATGAAGGGCATATTCCTACAAAGCCTGAATGAAAAGTTCAAAGAAATCAACTAAAGAACTTTTCTTAGAGAGCTACTTGCATGAACGTGACAAGACCACATTCTTGCATATTCTGTGAACTTAGATACTTTCAATGACAATGATACTGTGTTTGTCTCCTAGAATTAAAAAAATGTTTTTTATTTTACAGCATCTTGCTATAACTTCTCATTTTTCTTTGTAACCAAACCCAACTAATTTTCAAGAGATGGATGTTTAATAACATATGCACAAAACTAGCTCTGAGAGCCCTGAAAACCCGTGGTATATTTAATCCATAAGATCTCACATGATGCATACAGACTTTATATCTTCCTGAACTGTATAGTCTTCCTTTACCTTTTAATCTTGTGCAGGAACACCTTCTCTATCATCAGGCAGCTACATTTTACACATTACACTCTACACTTTATGGACTAATCTTTATTCATAACCCCTTTTTGTTAGAAATCTCATTTCTTTGGGAAAGACATCAAGGAAGGAAGTGCCTCAGCATTCTGACCTCCCCTCCCATACATGTCTCACATACTTTTAACAATGATTACAGACCAAGGGCAGACAGTGCCAGGGAGCAGGTATGGGGAAACATTATCCCCCTCATCCATTAGCCACCCCAAGCAGAAACAAGCCTTGGGGTTTAAACTTAAGACAAATCCAAGCCACTGAGCAGCCAGTGCCAAAACAACTTATAAATGATATGTAAACTCTTCAACGCATAAATCGCAAAAGAAAAAAAAAGCCCAAAGGAATATGTGATACCCACCAAAGTGACTTTTTAGAAAAATCATTACCTACCTAGTGATTAAGCACAATCAGCTAGGGATAAGTTGTGGTCACCCCAAGGCTGATTTATTCCTCCTCAGACTCCACCTTTGGTATGCTGTGTGCTGTTAACAGCATTATATTTTTACATTTTAAATGCCTTAGGTGTCTAGGCGGTGTTGTGTGAGCTTTATATGTGATAGGACAGTGATAGAACTGGAATAACAAATAAACGTAAGAAAAATTAGCCAATCAGCTATGCTTAGGTTTGTTTTCATTAAATTAGGATCATGAATAAGTAATATGAGAGGAGAAATGAATCCTTATCCAACAGGAGAACTTATGAAGTCATTAATTAGGTTAGATCTACCACGTAGAATCAAAGCAAAGAAAAGAGCATTGCAGTAAACAGTGCAGGAGTCTTCACACTTTTCATCAAATCCAGCTTTATAGAATACAATTAACAACAAATTACTCTTTTACTGGATAACTAAAAGCTCTCTAGAACTGTCAGAATGAGGACTAGGATTTAAGTAAGCCTTCCTATGTTTATTAAGTTGGTGAGAAAGCAAACCCAAGAAATTTTATGCAAAGAGCTTTCAATCTTGAATTTCTCATGATGACTTTATAAATGTTGAATATTCACTACCTAGAAGTCAATTTGCTGCTTTGCATGCCCGTTATTTTCAGGGACATGTTTGCCAAACTGTACAAACTCTTTTAGTGACAGCTTATATTTCAGGGTACAAAAACTGTCCCTGAAATGTGCATACTAATGTGTTGGTACTGACAAAAGCAATCTGGCAACACTGAGTCAGAATTACACAAGTTCAGCAGTGAGGAACAGCATTGACAAGTGGGGTTAAAAGGAAGTACAACTCAAACAATCATTTTCACTTGAGCTGTGAATCCCAGGGAGACAGTCCCATTATAGCACAACAAAACCAATAAAAATATGTAGGAAATAGGGACTGGGTAACCTTTTGAACTGGTTTACCAGCTCTCTCCCTAACGAGCATGCCTCAAGAAAGGTGAAGAATGCTCACGCCTGGGTTGTCACCCTATGGACAGAAAGGCTTCTCTGCAACTTTTTTTTAACTATTTAAATAGAAACCATAAACCAAAAAGAGTTACAAAATGTCAATCATCTAGTGGGAAATCTGCTGCAAATGTATGTCATACAGGCAATTAAATTTTTATGCTAAGATACATACACAAAAGCCAGATGAAACTGTTCTATAGTTTACTCCCATAGAGGTGTCTTGCAAATATGATGATGAAATATTTTAAGGAGAAAGGCAACATGCTCCTAGAAGACCCTGCCTGGGCAGTAAAGTTGGACAAGATGAGCCACTGTGGTTCCTTTCACTCTTACCTATTCCGTAATCCTCTGTAATAAGTCCTGAGTAATTTGGTGGTGAACAGACTTAGGGAAATAGATATAAAATATTAATTTTATATAAACATCCACATAAATACACACATCAATTTTTTTTTTTTTCATTTTCCATGTGTTGAGTATATCTTAAGCTTAATGAGTGCCAAGGTTGCTGAAGACAGTAAAATAATTGCTTTGCTTTATGCAAAATTGTCTTTTTTCTTGGGCAACTTACTGTCAAAACATGCTGAACTCTACTAATTCTGTACTGAAGAGTTGAATAATCTTTACCTAACACTCTACTGTCAGGTCTTGCTAATACAATCAAGAGGCTGTGCATAGATTATAAAGTAATAATTCAGTTTTAGATATTCTGAACATGATGTGTCTAAGTCTCTGTTGAAGCAGGGAGAGTCTGGAAATTATTTTTGACAATGCTTTGGATTAAATTCTCAGTCTTTCCAGCAAGGAAGACTGCATAAGCAGCAGCTGAGGACCTGTATATACACATATATTATATACTGCATAAAAGATATCTTCTAAAGATCTATACTATATTCAAATCTTGGAAAACAGAGGTCTACTGTAGGATGATGTACAAATTTAAATGCAAAGTTAAATGCTCTACAAACTATTTACAGTGATAACAAGAAACACGCAACAATGAAGTAATTACCTAAGTACCTTTGAAGGAGATACCAAGACCATTGCTCATGGAAACCAAAATATACTCTTTATTAACTTGAGGATCACCAAAAAAAACATATAAAGACAACCTTTTTTGACTTGTTTTCCTATTGAATTAGCACATATAAATATTGAAAAATAAAATAATATCAGAAGAATAATACACCTAACTGTAGTGCCCAAGGGGAACAATGTAAAAAGTATTCATTGCAAATTGCATACCCCAGCAAGAGAATAATTATCACCCCTGTTCAGCTTCTGCTCAGAAATAAAGATTAATTAGATGAAATTAATTTTTCCACAAATAACATTCTTTGTGGATTTTTCTGGATTATGATGATGGTAAACTACAAGAGTAAGTGGTCTCCATTGGTAGTTAAAGCTGACTAAAAATCAGCTCCACTGACATAAGCTACAAATGAGACCATGTTATTTATCTCTGTCAAGTGTCAAGTCTAATATCATTCAAAAAAGGGTTTCAACAGTGATTTGCAGTTTTGTTACCCGAAAGCATAGGGAACAATTCTTTCTCAATGCCAGTTATGAATGCAACCTGTAGCTTGTACACATACAACACTGAAATTTTGTCTTGTTTTGAGTGCAGAATAAAAGTCCGAATTTAAAAGTGATTTCAGTAAAATTCCTCTTCATCCATTACATTAAAGAAACAGAGGTAGTATTTTGCCTAGGGCCCACAGCATACTCAACCCAGCCCTTCCAGCAGCACAGCACAATGTCTCACTTAGCATGGAGAATGCTGCACACTGTGGAGATGTTCCTCTCTTCATTGCCATCCTCTGATAGAGCCGTGTCTGCCTGAGAGCCAAAGATCTATCTTTTTAAAATATGTTTCAAAGGGCTGCAAAATGCAATGTCTGCCGGCAGCAGTAATGTTTAGGTGAAATCTCCAAATTCCTTGTGTGGGGCTTCATTGGGGTACGTACATAGGTGTGTAATTAACAAGTCTCTACAGTCTTCATCTCATGAGATACAAAATACCACAGATACCATTAGCTCTATTAACACCAGTGGATTTAGGAGCTATTTTGTATTATCCCCAAAGCTGGTAGCATTTGCTATCAGTAGCTGTAGGATTCATAAAGACCCAAAAAAATAGCTGCAGTTCTGCTGGGGAGCTACAGTTCTTTACAGGTACAAAACCTTTGTAAATCAATTTGAAGTTACTAAGGGACCATGTAATTGAAGCTAAAGGTAATAATTCCTTGGATGAAAGAGGCCAGAGGGACAGCTCCACAAAAATAAGGTAAATACTTAAGAACTGTAACTATTACTCTGTGTTAGTTATTAGACAAACAAATCCTTTTCCTGTCAATAAACATTTAAAATGACCTCATTATTACCTACCAACAAATTGAAGAGGTTCTGTTGAGATTCAAAGACAAAAGACCTTTCAGGTTTTATACCCCAAAACTATTCCTGGCAGGTAAGGCAGGTGGAAGAACGTCACTGTGAGATGAACTGTGACTAAGTGCTAAGAGTCATTCAGCTTCTATCACAGCATCTGCAGTTTTCAGAAAGCTTTTGGCAAAAATCCCTCATCAGAGGCTCCTAAGGAAATTAAATATTCTATTCATACTTAGTGTTCAGAAATAAAGCGTGGCATACACAATCGCTTGCCACAACATAGGGAAGTTGCTGTTCTTCCTGGGCATCTGGGCTGTGACCTGACAAAAAGTGACAGGGACAGATAGGGAGTCTGCAAACAAAAGATTTGCTTTGTAAAACCACAATTACACAAGCTCACTCAAGATGGTGCACTCAGTACAGGTGATTACGATTCAGAGCCTATGCTGCACTTCTAGCTGATTTTCATTGAAGTGAGGGGCAGAAATTACAGAGTAGATGAGGTTGAAAGAGACCTCTGGAGACCAAGCAGTCCAACTCTCCTGCAAGCAGGGTCAGCTAGAGCAGTTTGGTCTAGCCTGTATTCATCTGGGGGTTTATATCTCTAAGGGGATCTCCACAGTTTCTGTGGTCACTGTTTTACCTTCCTCACAGATAAAAAAGTTCTTTAGATTTTGAGGTGGAGTCTCTTGTGTTCAAGATGGTGCCCATTGTCTTTTGTCTTGTCACTAGGTACCACTAAGAAAAGTCTGGCTCCTTCTGCTTTACCCAACCCACACCAAGTATTTTCAGACAGAGAGATACACACAAGATCTCTCCTTGGCTTCCTTTCTCCAGGCTGAAGAGTCCCAGCTCTTCCAGATTCTTTGTACAATAGATGCTCCAGTCCCTTAATCACCTTTGTGGCCCTTCACTGGTTACACTCCAGCTCATCCACATTCCTTGCACACTAGGTCACTCAGATCTGGACCCAGCATTCCCATATGTGACTGACCAGTGAAGAGGAGCAGGATCACCACCCCAACTTGCTGACAACACTCCTCCTCATGCAGGCCAGGATAGTGTTGGCCTTTTTTCTGCAAGGGTCCACTGCTGGCTCATCCAGTTTGGTGCCATCCAGGACCCTCAGATGCTGCTCTCCAAAGCTGTGCTCTAACCAGAGCCTAGTGCATGGGGTCATTCTTCCTCTCATACAGGACTTTGTGTTTGCTTTGGTTGAATATCATGGTGTTCCTGACAGCCTGTTTCTCCAGGCCTTTTAAGTGCCAGCCTAACCATTAGCTGCACAGTATCCTCTCTCTCTGCTCCTGATTCTTTTCCAAGTTTCCTGAGGTTACGACGGCTTCCTCACTCAGTTATGGGCTGCTGCCTTCTTCCCATCTTGTTCCTTTTTTGCCTCACGCAGTCACACTTGAAACTTTTCAGGGCTCTGCTGGCTGTACAGCTGGAATGAAAGTCCAAGGGCTGGACAAGCCTTTATGGTATCACTGCAACGCCCCAGAGCTGAGTGCCCAGCAAGCAGCCTTGTGTAGGGTCCCAGCTACCCTGGGACAGGCAAAAGGCAGCAGTGTGGTTGAGGACTTCAAAAGTCAGTGCAGCAACCATAATGTTTTTGGTGGTGGAAATTAAAGAAAACTAAGTCAAATCTTATAATTAGGTTTGCAGGTTTTATTTTTTTTTTCATTTTTCTTTTCTTTAACCAGACGGAAACTAGCACAGGTGACAGAGGCAGAGGTATTTCTTGGTTTTCTGTCAGACTCCTGGCACCAGGCAACTTCAGAGGGTACTCCACATCCTCAAGGCCAGGTGCCAGGTATTAAGTGTCCATAGCTAATTCCCAGCTAAGCAATAAAAAACCTGGCCTGAACAAAACCCAATAACATCCTGAATCATTAGCAAACCAGGGCAGGCAGAGATTTCTAGGTATCAGACAAGCAATATCTGTGATGGCTGGGTATAGTTTCTCAATTTAAAATAATTTTTCGATAATACATTCAGACTCATTTGCCAGCTTGTGACACCAAACTTTATAAATACACACTTAAAACATTGACTCATTTGGCCCATCTGGAACTGATAGCTCCTAATATCAGCAGATTCTGAGTATACTGCAGTCTCTCTGCCTTCAGAGAAAAAAACAGCAACAGCCTGAGCATGCCTACATGCCATTGATCTAAATGGAGGAAATGCACTAAAAGATGCCTTTGATTAGCCCAGTCCTTTGGGTTGCCTACCTTAACCAAGCACAGATTGCAACCTGCAGAAAAAGTTGTGAAAACTGACAGTAAAACCTGTAAGACAAAAATCAGAGAGAGAGAGGAAACAAAGGGGTTCTGCAGAAAACAGCAGCTGGAAGTAAAGCAGTGCCCAAAAACAAAGGCAAGAAATAGAAGAAATGCTGGATGAACAAGAACATTCCTCAAACAATGGACAGTGTTCCAGAAAACTCAGATGAATCCCCCAGGTTAATGCAAGTATAAGGTATAAAGCATATTATCAGGTGCAAGAATTGCAAAGGCAATTGTAGGGTATTTAACAGTAATATTAACAGTATTTTCTTTTTTAAAAAAAGAAAATCAAGAGAACAAATGAAAAAAATAAAAATACACAAAATAAAAGCAAAAACCATTTCTACATACTTTCCCTGACTGCTATAATAAAATTTGAGTGATGAAAAATGTGACATGAGGAGTATAACACTAGATATATTTGATTTACACTTATGTATATTTGCAAAATGAACACATAAGACTTTTATCTTTGCTTAAAAGCCCATTGTACTGATGACTGAACCCAAGGTCCCCTACCCACTGTGGTCCTGTAACAAATGATGGCAGCAGTTAATATCTTAGCTCTGCTGGCACTGTCATTACTACTGGCATTATGTCTCCAAGGTCTTTATGCATCCCTACAACACTTACATTCCTTTATAATCTTCAAGTACAGTTTCAGACTGCATGATCTGCCAAAACCAGGTTCTGAGGCTGTTTATAGATCTCCTCATACGAGCTCTATGTATGAATGAGCCAGTTAACTCAAAGGTAAAGTGGTATCTTTTAAGGAGATTTACCGGGAGGGGAGATGCATCGCTATTTCTCACTGTCAGCCTGAAAAGAGCTTAGTGTGGGTATCAGGGATACAAATAAGATGCAAAGTGGTTTTCGTTGACAGCAAAAAGCTAAACCTGTGTGGTTAAAAATGCAAAGCACATTTTAGAGTGCACTGGGTACTCAAAAAAAAAAAAAAAAAAAGAAAATATAGCAAAGGGATCATTT
Organism: Polioptila caerulea; assembly: GCA_013397295.1. Lineage (NCBI taxonomy): Eukaryota > Metazoa > Chordata > Aves > Passeriformes > Certhiidae > Polioptila > Polioptila caerulea. The sequence goes on along the minus strand of VYXF01002462.1, from coordinate 754,643 downwards.
TCCCAGGGCATGTTACACAAATTTAGTCTTGAATAATGCTATATGTCAGAGGCAGCCATGCTTTTGTGGATGAATTTTAATGCTGCCTTTTCTTTCTTCTGTCTCACTCTACCAGGGGCCATTCTCCTTTGAAAACTACTTCTCTCTTACAGATTGCTGCTGCTACCTTGTCACACCCCCTCCTGCCTCCATCTGCCACGGCCTCCTCATGGGCCATCACTTCTCACTGACTTCAGCCTGGGGAAGAGAAAAAAAAACCCCAAAGGGCTCTACTTTGCATCTTATCTCTAATAATACCATACCTCTTCAGACAGGAACAGGGATATGTGTACATCTAAAAAAGAGTGTCTCTAAATAAAATGAGTCAAACACAGTTCAGGATTAGTCTCTCTACACAGATGAAGGAGGGTGAAAAAGCAAGATTTCCTTATGGTTCTCCTGTAGATCCCAGATGCCATGGTGGGGAACAAAAAGGATCCTGCAATTTTCACTAGCACTCTGTCCCAGCTGGCACCCCTCCAGCCTGTGCCAGACACCGGCTGCTGAGCCCACTGGGGATGCAGTGCTGCTCAGAAAGGCCCAAGGAAGCTGAAAATGAAGAAAGGGCCATCAGGGCTGGAGACAAGGAGCGAGGCAAAGTCAGTAGAGAAACAGATATTCAGGGCAATGGGTCAGGGGCAAAGCAGAGAAAGGGAAAAGAAGGTAAGATGTGGAGGTACTGCTACGCACTTTGCTTTCTCCCAATGCAGGCTTCCCAGCCCTTCAATGCATTTCCCGCACCTCACTTTTAACTCCTTAAAGGGTTGTTTTACAGCAGTCTTAGTGACTTCCTTTTGGGTTGCATTCCACATATGAAATTCCTCAAAACTTTTGCTTCCTCCAAATCCCACTTTGCTTCTCAGCCTCTACTCTGTAGCAGCATCACATGTCTTGTTCCTGAAAGTTTTCAGTGACTGAAAACACCGTACATGGAACTATGGAGGAGAGCAAAAAAAAAAAAATCACCAACCAAACACCAACTTTGTTAGAACTGTCTTTTCTCAAAATGCAGCAAGACATCTCCTGAAAAAAACTATCCCACACATATTTCACTTTACATACAAAACTATCAGCTCACTGGACTGCTGTCCAGGGAAGGCTCTGAAAATGTGTCCGAAAACACGTATGTTCCCTGGAAAACACAAGAAAACTCAAACAGAAGGCAAGGGAATAATCCTAATACACTTTTATTACAGCTTCTGATAAAAACTTCAAATTATTCAGACAAAAATTTATCTGCAAGCCACTAAAAAGGCAGTCAAATCCAGAGCTTCAGCACACTATGCTCTCGCTCCCTTCTTCAAGTTTTTTCCTTGCTTATATACAGCCAATGCCCCGCTGCTGTGCACCCACACCAGGCTCACAGCCTCCTCCCTCCTCACAGGGAGAGTGCTGCCCTGGAACACTGCGTACCCCCAGAGGCATTATGATAATCTCATTTAAAGCACAGAATGCTGTGGCCATGCTCTGCACCAGAAAAGAATTTCTGCAGCAAGGCAGAGGGAGCAGCAGGCATTTTGCCACCCTGAAAAGGCAAGGCTGTCCTGTTCTGACAGCTGCTGCCTGCAGCTATCTCTTCCCTCCCCTTTTAAGTTGCTATGTGCGTGTAACCACAGCAGCAAAAAATGCCCTTCCTCACGTTTGTAACCAGTATTAAAGTCAGAGGTACAGCCATGCATCCTGTTCCCTCCATCCCAGCTGCTCATCTCCAGCAGAGAGGGGGGAGCACCCTGCTGGATGGGACCACCATGAGTAGGTAGGCTCAGTTTCCAAAGGTTTGTTTCTAAACAACTGTGCCATTTACCCCCTCTCTTTGCTGAGGCAGCAGAACACGGGATATGCACTTCTTACAGAGGCCCAAGCTCGCTTCTGGCATGCAATAAATCAAACTGAACAAGCACCAGGACATCAAACTGTAAATTGAACCAGCTGAGCAGGGGCACCTCTTTGTACTCCTAACAAACCTCTGTACTGGAAGCAGCCCGACAGACAGAGAAAACAAAACTCTTACAATGCAACATCAGAACCAAAACAATGCATGCAAGAAAAATATAAGAATTAGAGCTCAACAATCATCCTTCTGTATTCCCATCGCAAAATAGGTCCAGGATGGCTACAGTAGAACAAGAGTCAAATTGCAACAGAAATATGAGGACACATGCTTCACCCTCAAGACTATTTTCTCATTAGTCCATAATATTCCTTATTTTGTGTTTTTATGGTACCACATCATTTGATTAATCTGGAACAAGTCTAAAATAACTTGCTCTGAAATACTGTTCAACGTAATGCTTTACCTCTTGATTAAAAACTGTTCAGTAAAAAACTTGATGTATGGCATCATTGAGCATGCTGTACTAGAAATCTGGTTAAAATAATTAAGGGGCTTTTTAATTATGTCCGTTTCAGAAAACTTAAAAGGCTCCCAAAGTCAAAAATTAGAAGTACTGCATGAGATTGTTGAGCAGGCCTGCTCTTGTCCACCAAATGCAAAATAAGGCACCTGTCTAGAAACTATGTTTTTCTGGCTGTGCAACCCCAGAAAACTGCTCTTTCCCATTTCCCTTAGCCTGCTCACATTCCACTAGCAAGACACAGTTATTCCACAGGATCTTTCCTCTTCTCTTGCTCTGGATATTATGCTTTGCTCTTTGAGGAGACACCTTTGCATCAGATCCTGGATGAACAAATTGTTTCCTGCTGGACGGGCTATGTTAAATTTTTGCCCCAAGATGAGGCTGGCAGTGCTGGAAAGAGGAGGCTCCTGAAGCCCATCCTCTGCCCCACTGCTGGAGAACTGTGCTCGTCACGCACAGGCAGAAGTCAGGACAAACAAAGGGCTGTTTGTACAGCATCTCCCATCAGCCCTCCCTCCCTCTTCTCATCCCCGCTTGCTCTAGCTCTCTCTGGGTACATCCAAAAAGATACAGCTGCCAAGAAAGTGGAAGGGAGTGCAGAAGAAGATAAAGGTACGTTTTGCTCCTAAAATTATCCTTGTCTACTTGCTCCTTCTAGTCACAGAGTACAGAATTAGACATACATATGGGAACATGCAGAAGAAGATTTGGGAGAAGCTGTTATATTGCAGGCAAGAGGTACCATTCAAGACAGTTGCATGGCTGGGATACAGATCAAAATCACCCTTTTACTATTTTGCTTTTCTTCAAAGTTAGATACTACACATTAACATCTGAAGTCACTAAATATACTATATTGCCTTCCAGTGCTCTATATAATACGGAGAGAGGTGTCTTCACAATGAATTGCTGTCTTAAAGAAAACTAAATGGGGTTTAATGAGAACTCAGTTTCTGGAAAGAATCATGGTATTGATGACAAAGCAGTAATTCACTGAATTCGTCCTCAGTGGAATAGCTGCTGTCCTTACAGTGCACCAACTGTTCAAGCAAAATACAATTAAGGATTTTTTTTTAATGGAAAAAATTCTTCACAATATTATCAGTTGTGCCGTTCTTGTATAATGACTTTTTAGTAATGCACTAATAAAACTAACTATCAAGTACTAACACACCTAAACACTAAATCATACACAGCATCTTACAGATGTTTGTGAAGGGCAAACTTGACAAATAAATAAACACTAAAATACACTTCATTTTGAATAAGTGAAACAATTTTAATACAAATTTGCTTTTTAAGTGCAACTTGTTAATCTGGCACATGCCATTGGACAGACTGGAAAAGAATATACACCAAAAGTGAACCAATTAATGTATTTCTTGTTATCAACATTAGGCAACTAGAAATTCAGCCTACTTAAGCAGAAAAGAAAGGTATATTTAATGAAGGATTGGTATTTTTAATGGTTGATAGACCAACCTACATGTATTTCTATTTTCACAACCATGCAGGATCTTTAGAAATGCCAAAATACACATTTTGCTCCATTTTTCAGTTTTCTCTATTTCTCACACCTGAGCTCCTACTGATACTGTGTGACCTTTAAAGGACATCACTTCTCATGAACTATTACCCTGTTCTTGGACAAGGAGGCTGAGACTTGGGGTTTTCTCTTCAGTCTGATTACCTCTGCATCTAGTGGATCCAAAGACTAGATGGTGCCAACTTGCCTAGCAAGATAATTCAAACACTCTCAGCTGAACAAGCAGAGACAGCAGTAATTCCTGCATATTTCCAAATTAACCATTTTCCTTTAGGAAAAGCTCCAAACTATTTCAAAGCACTTGTATTCCCAGGTGCATTTGGTCTTAAACCTTACTTACACCACGTCAAAATAATAAAACAATTAACTGAAAAGAACTTACACAAATGCAAGGAGCTCATTTTTCGGTATTTTTAGATGGCTTTACTCCTGCTAGAATTTGAAATGATGAAATCTTGACAGAGCAAGCTGGTCAGGTCTATTGCTATCTTTTCAGAAGGCTTTATAAAATAAGGAACTGTAAGAGGATGCTTGCTGGCAGTGAATGAGTCTTCTAGCCACATTAGTGATTGGATTTGTCCATTGCATTTTCCTGACTTGTTCTATGAGAAAAGCCTGTCTTCTGTGCTATGCAAAAGCAGACAATGCCTTTGACACTCATTCTGAAACAAACATGCACATCCTAGCTCTGTTCTTTACCTAGTCAATGTCAATCAGTGACACTCTAATATCTGTTCAGCACTCACAAAAAGAAGTTGCAGCAGTGTGTCAGACAGGGATGCTGCATCTGAAAGGTCTGCCGAGTTTACCCGCATCGATCCTGTGCAGGGAGCTGATGAAACACTTCAGCTCCTTGGCAATCTTTCATCTGCAAATAGGAACTGTTCTCTCCCAAGAAAGAAATATCTGTTTGAAGAAAGGTCTTTTGACAAAAAGTTTCTGTTTGGTTATGATCTTCCAAAAGAACCCCCAGAAACCCCAGAGGAAATATTTAAGCAGAAACAAAATTATATTTTTTCTGAATAATAACAATGTTTATCATTGGTAAGGTGCATAACTGGTCAGAGGAGCTGCCTACCCACAGTTCTCCAGCTTGCTGACTTGCTAATACTGATTTTGGCACACACCCATAGAAACCCTCCGGATGACACACTACTGTAATATCCTATTAATTTTCAAGGCAAGTAGTGAGTTACAGAGTCACATGAAAAACTGTAGGTCGTGATTTTTGAACCTAGCAATTTGACAGTGTACAGACAATGCGCCTGTTTTCAGGAGAAATGTGCTTATTTTTCAGGAAGTGAATTCCTACCAATTTTGAGGTGATAGGCAACTGGCAACAGATTCAAATGAGCATTTTAGTTGAACTCCAGGCAGGGAAAAATCACCTGAATTATTAGAAATTTTTAAAAAGTTCACAAGAGCAAGGTATCAGGAATGCCTCATCCTCAGCAGAAGATCAGAGAATAATCCAATCACAGGAAACAAAGGCATAAACTCCCTGATTCCAAATTTTCTCTTTTATGGAAATTTTCTTCCATTAAATACTTAAAAAATTAAGCTCAACTATTTGAACAGGAGACTAAATTGTAATCCCTGACAATGACATTTATCTAGGTATAGTATAAACAATTTTTTTTTCTTCCAGTATTAGACTTCTCTGAGCAGAACCCTCATAACTAAAGTGTTTATACTCCTACAAAATGAAACCATAAATATAATAATACAGATTCTTCACTCAAGTCTAAATAACACCAGGCAAGGTTAGAACAATGTTTACTTTATTTGAGTCATAGTTTTGAGGTCTAAAACTAATAAAGACAATATGTTATTCAATACTGCACTCTGAGGTAATTAAAAATAGATTCCCCAAGGCTCCATTACTAGTAGTTTATACGAGTCTTCTACTCAAAAGTTCCCATACAAGTTCATGGAGACTAAAAGGAACTATTCAATGAATTTTACTTCTGCAACAGAAGCCAAAAAAAACCCAGAAGAACTTATTCTCACTTCACTCATGTTCTTTAATATATTGGCCACTTTTTAATATTTGATGTGGCTACTGATGTTCAAAAAACACCAAGTTTAAATATAAAAATAAATAACCAAAAACTTTGAGGTGTCTCATTTTATCCCTAATACGAATCTAAATTTTCAGATTTTCTTACACGGCATTTTATTCACTGGCTGAAGAAATGGAAGATAAGATAGCTGCAGTGGCAAGAAAACTACCTGAGAAAAATGATTTAAAAAATACTGCAGATTTATATACTTTAAAGTTTATTGTTTATTTTTCAAGGGTGATCTCAAGATTTTTACAAAGCAACCCATATTATAGTCACATTTACAGCTGGCATACCTCATTTTCTTCCTTATCTAGACAACTGCTCTACCATCTTAACTTCACCTTTCATAATCTTTGATTAGACATTGCCTTACACCTTGTTATTTTTGGGTTAGCCCATTCTAACCTTTAGCCCCACAAGAAAGACCAGGGCTGGCCAATAGCGTCGTGTCAGGGCATCACTTCCAAAGTGTCAACAAGATGAAGGACAGCAAAGTCTTCCTTAAGTCTTACACAAGAAAAATAATGAGTACACAGGGAGAGTGCTGGGCAGAGCTGGCCATTCCTTAGGTTCATTTTCAGAGCAGAATTCCTATTTAAATTCAGTTAAGATAACAGATCCATTTTGTCTGAGCATGAGGAAAGGTAAAAAACCCACTCTCTTCCCTAATACCAATAAAAGCTCAGTTCAAACAAAAGCCTAATTTAAAACTAAGCACAAGTTCAAGGATCTGAAGCTTTGTGGCATAGTCAGACCGTGCAAAGCAGCACAGAACAGCAGAGATCACATTAAACAAAATGATGGAAAGCCTAGTGACCAGCAGGAGAGTTTTGCAAGGGATAATTTATCCCATCTTTTAAAACACCAGTTAAACCATAATGGCCTCCAATGGCAAGACTCAACTAAGCAGTCTACAATACCTAAAAAACCCAATACAGAAGGTTCTCCATAATGCTGCATCACACCAGAGCCCAGGACAGCAGCACTTGGCAGCACTGCAGACTGCTTTGGCTTCCACGGCTGCTTAATGCCTCAGTTTCTCACATAGCCCATGACACAGGATTCAATCAGCAAGCAGTTTTCCCACAACTTTGATGGGGAAGGATACTATTTATTTTATGTGACTCTTGTTTTGACAGGCAAAGTGGCCAGGAAGGCAAGGACACACACCCAGACATTTCCCCCTGGTTTGGTAGCAATCGATACAATCACTTACAGCACCAAGAAAACACGGCCAGCTCAAAGCAATTTTCTCAAGGTGAGAGGCCAAAGAAACAACAAAATTGCCAGCATCAGAAGCCTCAATTCCCAATGAAAGGATTCCCAAGGTTGTACAGAAAGTAATGAATATCAATTCTGCTGCAATATTATTTACCTCCTAGGAGAAAACATTCTCCAGCACTCAGGCTCAAACGACCAAAACTTCACAGGAAAGAAAAATGCAAGGCAGAAAGCAAATCAGGGAAAGAGGTCTGTTCAGCAGCAATACCTGTGTCACGTACCTCATTTCTCTTTAGCACCCTGCTGTGGGAAGCCTGGCAAAAATGAAGATGGCCTCGGTGCTGCTGCTGCTGGGCACCCTCCTGGGGACCCCCGCGCTGCCTTCCCAGCGCCCTTCTTGTTACAAGAGGGCCCTGAAGGAGCACAGCTGCCACACCATCCCCGAAAGCAAGGAGAACCTCCGGCACGTCGATGACAGTCTGCAGGATCACTTCTGGGAAGGGAAGGGCTGTGAGGTGATCTGTTACTGCAACTTGAATGAATTGCTCTGCTGCCCAAAGTAAGACCACACTCATTTCATATAAACTTGTATAGTTCTTCACGACTGCCCATTATATTGCCATCATTTTACAGTTTCCACACGCGGAATAAGCTATCATTTTAAAGAAAATCATCACTTCAGATGGTTTGAAATGATATCAAGACATAACAAATTTTCTGTTACTGTTGGTTTTGAGGATTTGTTTTCCAGGGGTTCACCTAGGACTTGCTTAGCATATTTTGTAAATCCCCTTGTCCTATTAACAGGAACTTCATCATTTGAATCACCCAACTTTTGACTCCTCTGATGATCCAAACTAAGAATAACTGTATCAAACCTTTATTCACAGCATTTTGCACTGAAGATGCTTTCAGCACCACAAAAAAAAAACCTATTTGATTTCTGTTCCACAGAAGAGAACTGTATTGCTATTCTAAAGTGCATGCACATATGTCAGTTGAACAAGTAATTCTGCTAAAATAGCTGTTAAAAGCAGAACAGCAAAGGAGGGGCACAGGGTTTCACACATACTTGTACAAAGCAAAGCAAAGATTGAGCCCAAAGCATCAACACCTCCCTGTCTTGCTCGCACTGCTGACAAAGTTGAACAGTGAAGTTCTCACTGAACGTGGGGTTTTTGTTGTTACACAGAAAGAACGTAACTGAGTTAAATAAACACCATCAGCCCATATTTGTTTCAGGTAATAAAATGTATTAAGAAGTATTATTTCATTCAGCTTTTCAGCAACATCTTTTCCTCAGTAAATTTGGATTAGAAAGATCAACAGTCCAAAACTTACTAATACTTCAGAGGCACTAAAATGTGATGGCACTATATAGGCAAGCAAAAATGATTTTTCATATGTGCTCCTCTTAATGCTCATTCCTCAAGTCCCCTAAAACCCAATAAAGGCAACTTTTCAGCACTACTGTAGGGGACTCAAGTTGAACCAGGAGTGAAAGACTTCTAAAGCCAAAAATTTCACATTCAAACTGAGAGCAGGGTTTAAGTAAGATTTTCTTCTTTCACTTTCCCTAAAAACAGATAGCACACAGAAGCACACTTTGGGTTTAGCTTCCACCATTGAGCAGCACAGTAAAGCCTCTTCCTTTGATACAAACACGGAAGAAAATACTCCTTCCACCACCCTGAGGTGCACAAGACCTGCTTTGCATCTGTGCTCTTGGGACAAACTGCACTAAAATAGTATGTGTGCACGTGCTAAAGTCCTTTATTTCAATAATATAATCTATCTGGTAAGTTTATTTTCTCAAAGTTGAAATACCAGGGTGGAGCTCTGCAACCCGGACAGCCAAGGAAAGCTTTGTCACTGCTCCCACAGCAGGCCAGCAGAGGTAGAAATGCAGCATCTTCATCAGACCTGCAGTTGCATTTGCACTGCTGGGAGGACATCCCACACACACAGGAATCCCACACATATCGAGATACATGCTAAAAACTATCCACAGCGGGAAATGCGTGTCATGTTAAAGCTCTAATAAACCAGTGATCTAATTGTTTAAACATGTGATCCTATCTTTCAGGGATATTTTCTTTGGACCAAAGATATCTTTTGTGATCCCCTGCAACAGTCAGTGATTCAAGTCTGCAAGTGAAGATAACAGACATCATTCTACGATCATGTAATAATATTTTCAAGGGGAAAAACAAAACTACCACCAACAAAAAGCCTTCCTTTCTAACCAAAAGTCACTGCCTCACTTTACACTGTAGAAATAACTCCCTTTCTATGCCATCATGGAACATGAAATACGTAAGAAGTTTTCTTTTCAAATCTGGTAGCTGACCTAATTTCCATAAAGCCATTTCCATGGTTTAACAGACTGTACAAGCTCTTAATGTATCCTAATATGCATCCCCCAGCAAAAAGCATAACTCCTCTTACTCAGCACAACATCCTTAGCTAGTTTGGACAAAGAAACTTCAAGCCTAAGCCTTCATGACTCTCAGAGCAACTTTTGGCAGTGCACCTTCCTATTTTATTATTGCCATTACACTTTGAACAGCGTTTTAAGTTGAAGCCACTCAGTCCCTGGCACTTCTGAAGAGAGGCTCCCATGTTCTGTTTAGGCATCCTAAAATACATGCATATACAAAAGGCATGTATTTCCATATTTGAAAGTATTTCACTGGAATAAAAAAAAATAGCAAAAATTGACATTAAATCCACTAAAGCACACTTGGGTCTTATTTCTAACTGGTCACCTGCCTTGCCTGTGCAATCTCTAAACCCTTAAATTGCTTAATCTTAGCACTATACATTTAAAAATATTAGAATAATAGATGTTTAAATCAAGCTGTGTTTGAAATACAGTACCCCAAAATTAAGTTAAAATGCTGGCTTTTTTAGGCTAGCCTGTAAGGCAATAGCTACAGAGATAATCAACTTAATATTTTAAGAGATATTGTGATCTATGACATAGATATAAAGAGACATTAATTTGTGACCATTTTTTCTGTTATATGGCAATCTGTATTGGCAGGTGTTGGGAAGTGACCACATAACTTTGAGCAGTCACCTGAAAAAAGCCAGGCTTACAGGTAGCAAATCTGATTTGCTGCCTTACACATATAAACTCTTTAGCTATCAAGTAAGTCACAGAAAGCCAAGTCAGTCATGGAAAGTGTGCAGTACTGAAGGAACTGTGCAGTTCTCTATTTAAAAATTGCACCATTCACGTAATAATCTTACACATTGGCCCAAACTGCTACTGCCAGTTTACCACACTTGCTTCATGTGTCAGTATAAAATATCACCATGACTGTTTTTCTTCTTGTTAGTAAACAAGGGTTGGATACTGGGTGAGGGGGTGATTGTACACAGCCAATAATAAATGTTTCAAGTAAATCTGTGTGTACTATTTTTGCCCTAATTTGACTGTTAAACAGCTTGTGTCATCAGGCTTTTTAAGCCTTGTTTGTGTAATCATTCAAGCAGATTAGAGTGATTTGGGCTTCCTACCAAATAATCAACTGATAGTAAAATAAATCCCATAAAACTGGCAATCATGTGAAAATATCCAAAGTCAGTGCTTTGCAAAAAAACTTATGGTATGTGCTCATGTGTCAAGTCCTCTACAAGCTTCTAGGGCATGTTAACTTCTGTTGTTTGTGCCATCTAGTTTCTACAAGAATCATGTTGCATATGCATGGCATTCACAGCTTTGCAAAGCAGTCATAGCAAAAAAAAAATTTAAGGCAGATACAAAGCTGTATACTAAAGTTGCTGGCTTTCAATGATCCTTCTTCCACACCTTCTGGAAAATCCACAATCCACTGGAGCAAAACCATACTGCTTTCCATGTGCAGCAAGATAAAGTAGTAGTGTGAGTGACCCTAAGACTGACTTTCCATAGAAACTTGCTTTTGTTTCTTTCCCCACTCTCCTTCCTTTACACAGCTTCTACAGGTCCTGCCAGGCCTAGGTGAGAACATTCAACCCTGTCATGCACTCACAAAAAAACTTTATCCTTTGGATGTCCTATCCATGACTAGGTTCCCTGGCTTTTTGTGCAACTCACACTCTGAAGGTAAGAAGTTTGAACATGTGCAAAGGACATTTAGTAAACAAATTGACAGTCCCTGTAGTGAAATGGGCATGAAAACATATCTTCAAAGGAGCACCAATTTAAGCTGTCATTAGCTAGATATCACTGTCTTGAACTTAGGCCAGCACTGCAGAACTGTATTGTGGAAAAACATAAAGCAGTACAAGTGAAAGAAATCATACCACTGAGAGATACTGGGAAGGCAGCCAGTTTGAGGTCAGGGTTTATCATCATTCAGTTCTATGCAAGCGTCACAGGTCAAAAAAAGCGAAGTGAAGCATCTTAGTTGTAGTGATTGATGCCAGCAGAGTAGTAATTTTCAAAAAAACTCGAAGATGAACATCAAGCAGATTAGATCACGGACATACTGCTTTCTCATTTTTCCCAAATTAAGAAAAGGCTTATAAACATCTGATAAGGTTAGGAGTTGCAATAAATGTTAACTGAACAAGCTGAAGCCATGTCCTCCTCAGCTTTAAGATGAAAACAATTTTCCCTTAGCTTTTTATTCGTCCTATGTGCACAGCTTTAAGCAGAAAGAAATCATATTCCATACACTACATGTTTAGACTGGCACAATAGTTGACAATACAAGAAGTCATTCATAATACCATCTTCAACATCAGAATTTTCCAAGACACTCAATTAAAAGCCTAAGTATTGATGGATATTATTCTCCGTAAGTTACCACAAGTTTTGGGTTTATTGAGAGGGGGTTGTTCCTTTTAAACAGGCCTCAGCTAATCCATGCAATGAAAAAGAAACAGTGTGCCTGTCAGAAGAGACTGTATTGACCCCACACAGGCTCGACTCTCATTCTCCAATTAAGTTCTTAGCAGCAGTCCATGCAGACAAATGGAGAAGTCAGCAGGTAAAGGCTTTCTTACCGAGTCGAAGCTGCAGCAGTCTCCTCATCTGTACTTACAGCTTTGACATTCGAGAGCTGCATTTTTTTCCATTTTATATAGGAGAAGGAAGGCCTCAGTGCTTGGAAGCACGTATCTCAGCAATGACAAAATAAGTAAGTCAGAAAGTCCTCCAATTCTTGTTTCCAAAGGGGAAAAAAACCAGTGTTATTCAGCCATTTCTGCCCAGTTAAGAACAGAGCTGACACTTAAAGCCTTTTACTTTAGGAAAAAGAACCTATTGCCAAGTCTGCTACAGCTTTTTGTTTTAAAGGCATTGCATCATGAGCACTTGAGGTACATTTATAAATATATCCTTGGCACATTTTACTTGAAAAATATTTTAATATTATTACATAGTTCATCAAAGCTTAACTACTAGGTACAAGTATCATAGAATCACAGAATATGCTGAGCTGGACGGGACCTGTCAGGATCAAGTCCAACTCATTAAAATTACAGACACACCCAATGGAGCAACAATATCAGTGATATTTATTTAAAATACTTTTGCTGAGGAAATTTGTTTCATAAGAGATGGTTTTCAAACAAATCAGCAAGGTTATGAAAAATAAAACAGACAAACTCTCTCAGGAGAAAAAGTTACAAAGAAAGCTTTTGCATATCAACAAAACCAGTCTTTTGATTTGCAGCCTGAGTCTCAGTCCCAGCCTTTTTTGCCTAATGAACCCCACTATCCATCTTTAGATCTGGTTTGTTCTTGTCATTCTTCACTGAGTAGATGAAGTATGTTAAGGTGTCCTTTTCATTCACTGGAATTGTCCTAAAATGGCAGCCAATTATCTATAAAGGAAGAACGCAAGGAAATTAAATAATCACTCTTACATGCAAAAACTGAAGATTCAAATTTAAATGTACTGCATTAAAGTTTCAAAGATGATAAAGAAGCTTACAAAAAAAGGAAATGTTGCCTCTCTTCAGAAGTCTTTAGTAGTCATAGAAAGGTAAACAGCAATCATTTTACTGATAACTGTGAACTAAATGTAGCAGATTGTACTCCTAATTTCCAAAGTAAAAAGTTGAGAAATTTTTCAGGGGAAAAACCCTCAAAGCTATCAGAACAATCATGGGACTATCACTACACCTGTTTAGTTAAAGCTTGAATATAACAGGTAATGACTACAGAGTATCAACAGTGACAGCACAGTTATGAGAGGCTATTGCTCTCCACTCAGCTTGGGAGGTGGTGTCTGCATCAAATCACATACAGAAACATCTAATACAGCACAAGAATTATCATAACTGAACATTCAGCTCTTCAAAACAGAGCTATCAATGAAAATTCACCATGCTGTAACCATTGAAACATGACAATCTGTAAGCAGTTCTCGAATCACTTGTCATTTCAGCAGTTTTTTTCATCATCAAAATGAACACCAGCTTTAAAAAAAAAAGTTGCAAAATATTGTAACTGAGCCTGCTCTCTGGCTTTTTGCCAGATTGGTAGATTAAAATTATGAAGTGAAAAAGATGAGACTGCTCACTTAAGCACCACAGGATACAAGACTGAACGTTTAGCCTAACTAGAAAGTCAGGAAGCTTGCTAAACTCTACCCCAAAAGCATTCACAGAGAAGCAGCTGGACACAGTAAATTGAAGTGAACTTTCAGTAACAGCTAGAGTAGTGTCTGTGGTATGTTAGGACAGATTACAAGGAATACAATGTACTGTATATTAAGGAAGCTCTGTGGCTATGGTTCACAAATATTGCAGGTCAGTCAAATCAAGCACGTGGCAGAAGCAGCTTTGCCCATGCACACCATGCAGCATTGGAATAACAGAGTGCAAGTACCATATGAGATGTACCCAAAGCAGACCCTTCGAAACATCGCTTTTGCAGAACAAAAACTGCTTGTGCTTTTTCAAATCATGGTCCTGCTAATTCAGGAGCTAACCTACCTATAAGAGAATGCAAGATTGATTTTGCATTCTTACACCTAGTGGCAGCAGGACTATTCTTTTACAGTTCAGCCTTGAGAGCACTCATACCTTTAAGAGCCTTGCTTTTAATCCACACAGATTAAGGAGAGATAAAAACAGTGTCTGCACTTAAATACAGCTGAATGTATCACTGCACAAAAGTGAAAAATCAGTAGCTATACCTTCTTGTTAAGATCACTAGCTCTTCCACTTATTTACATCAATATGCTGTGACTGCACCTTTGCAGCTCTAAAGAATTGCTTTAAAATTGCACTCATGTGAAGCAAAGATGCTAACATACAGCTGTACTGACACGCAGCTTCAGCACTTTTACAAACAGTAAATTCCATAAAATTCCAGTTTTCTGACAGTAGACTCCAGTGGTTTTAACAGAATTAATTATCAATAGAAGCATGGTTTTTTTTTCAGGTTTCTCTACTTAGCACAAACAGAAAACTATGGTTGCAGTTACTAGCTTTTTAAAGCAAAGTCTGAACCTGACCAGAACTTCACTGACACCTCTCAGTTGCTAGTTCTTTTCACCAGGACATTCCAGGTGAAGCTGTGACTGATGCACAGAGAGAATAAATCCATGATTCTATGATATTCAGGATCACGAAGATCATCTTACTGTTCCAGCTCAACACTATGTTTTTAAGCAACATACACTCCTTTTGGAAGTTAAGAGTCCCTCCTCTGGAAAGAGCTTTTACTTTTGATTTACTTGGCTCAGAAGCTGTGGCCAATGAAGGAAGCTAGATAAGCAGCTCCCTTTTGTTCTCCTAAAATCCAGATTACATAGGCACTTTATGCAAGGATCACAGTGTATAGAAAACCACATGCCAGAGCAAGTTGCATTTTCTATTATGGGAAACACTCATACATACTTCAACAAGCTGTGCTTTGTTAAGTCCTGGTCTGGTCTGTAGCTTGAAGTGTCTTTTGTACCTTCGAAGTGTGTTTACTTGTAACTGATATAAGTCAACCTAGAAGAAAAGAGGGGGAAGGGGAAGAAAACAATCTAATGTAACTGAAAAAAAATTTAGTCATTAATAGTTTGCCTCGCAAAAACATTTTGGAAACTCACAGATACGCAAGTGTAAACAGTCAGCTCAGCAGATGTCATTTTGACAAGAAACAAAACTCCATCCTGCACCTTCCAGCAGAAAGGAAAATAGCCCAGCTCAGTTTAAGAGCATTTTGTTGTTACTGAGCATGCCTCTACCTCCCTGTAGCTGTGGACAGTATTTCGAACTCACTATTGTACTTTCATCTGCTCTGGGTTTTTTGTTGGCTTCCCTGTTCCAGCACAGTAACACTAAGCCCAGTAGCAGCTTTCGTATAACATCTATGAAGATTCTGATTCAAAGGAGGTCCCTATATTGTGATTTCAGCCATTAAATCTTATGTAGATTACATACAAGACACAGCACATCTGCACTGTGAAAGAGCACAAATTAGAATCAGGACAAAGTCTAGAGCACACAGTGTTCTTGGCTTGAGGTGAGAAAAGAAAACAACTAACTGCTCTTCTCTCCAAATGTATCCCTGCTACACGAGCAAAATGCCGGAGTTATGTGCGTGGGCATAAATGTCCAAAACTCTCAGTGTCAATCAACAGTAGAGAGACTTACACAAAGTCCTCACAGGGATACAAATACACAGCCTTAATCCAGTACTCTGTCAGTTTTGAATCCTATGTACTCTGATCAGTCACTTCTCCCAGCAACAGCTTACCCTCCCATCCTCCCTGACAACCTAAGAGAGCTTAATCAGATGACTGAGTGGGAGAGCAAGCTCAGAAAGCAGGTTGAATGAGAAATTCTACTAGGTCAGCTACAATTACAATAGTATTCTCCAAATTCACTGCATTAAGGATTGATGAAGGCATTCACTTTTACTTTAAATTCATTTAACAGCCTCACTGCAGAACATTTAAAACAGCAGTGCTACTGCACACTTGGCAGCCTGGCCAGACTTGAATCAGGCCACCCTGCACGATAAAGGATGGTATCCTTTGGTGTTTCCAAAGTTTACATGGCATTAAATTCCATTTCCCAAGTCACAGTGGGGATGCCACCCTTGCAGCAGCATGCAAAGGAGGAGCAGCAGCTTTTCACCAAGCCTCAGAAGCTACCAGTACTGTAAGAGATCCTCCTCCAGTAGGAATCACTTCCAACCAGTAAAGATGGTCATGACTGAGAGGGAAGCAGGAGAGCCTTACAACTCTCCAGAAGAATGATACTTTTTCCGTAGCAAACTTAGGGGTAATAATTGAAAACAAAGGTGGCCAAGGGCAAACAAGTATCTAAGGCATAGAGTAATTACAAAGAAGATACTTGTACTGCCCTTGTCCAAACAGCTGGCTGACACTACTCAAAAATAGTTCCCAGTTTTCTTTTTTGTAATAACACTGTTAAGAAAAAAAAAAGCTTGCTTTCTTGTTCTGGAGATATTCATCAGTTGTTTTATAATCCTGGCATAAGAAAACAAAACAGGCTTCCAGGAGAGCTACCTGAAGTCACAGCACTAGCTTTAGACAGAACTTTCTAAGAAACAATCCCAGATATTTAACAGACAGAAAACATTCCCCAGCACCAAACTACTTTCAATCTCCTAAAATCCTCTTAGCCAGAGCCTTCAAACTGGAGCCTTGTGCCTAAAGGCACAGATTGCTGCACAAAGTTTCCTCACTTACTTGCTGCTATCTGCAGATGCTGACCATAAGGATGCCATTAAATTAACACTTACAAAGCAATTTCTAAAGAATGTTTTAACAATCCCTCTCAGAAGGGACCATGTAGGCATAACAGGCTCTGCTCAGAATTAACAAACTGTGGAGCACCTGCTAAACAACGCTGTAGCAGAAATAACCCAGAGCTCATGTAAGAAAAAGAGAGCCTTCTGTTCAAGACTGACCCATTACACTATGAAAAAAGCTGAACGCTTCAGTTCCTTTATTTTAGTGTGTCAGATTTCACTGGTGTGCAGTGGAGAAAACAGACTGAAAAGATAGCATATTTCTCTACTCCCCTCCTTTATAGCAGAGCTCCCCAAATGGCTCTTCCTCCCATAGTGGAGCAGAAACATCATTAAACTCTCAGTGTTTAAAGTTACTAAGGCAATGGAGTAATTGCCCTCTGCAGTACACTTTGCACAAAAGGAAGGTTTGGAGGGGCAGGACAGAGAGGCGTTTATATCCCAAGCTCTATGTGCAATTCCCTTCAGGTTGTCAGCTCCTGCAAAAGATCATAGTTCGATGGTATGTGCTAAGGCTCTAAGGAGGAGAGGAAGCTGAAAACAGCATTTTTTTGAGAGAACATCAGACATTTAAAAATAGAGACACTTGTTCATTGTACTCTGCACCATTTAATCAGAAAACATGCCACAAAATTCAGTTAAATTCTATTATATTAAGAACAGTGCGAATTAAGAATCTTCCCTTTCCCACACGTGAGGTAAGCTGTACAAGTGGGAGAGGGGTGCTGGTGCAGACTCGGTGCCATTAAGAAGCTTAACACAACAACATGAAAAAAAAACTCCCAACTGTTTAGCTACCTCTGGAGTGTCGATGTCTTGCACTGGTGAATCACCATCATCATCGCTGCCTTTCCTCTTTCTTCTATTTCTCACACTCTGAATTAAATTTTTGTGGAAGTCACAAATGTACAGATGTCTTGCCTAGAAGAATAAAACGGCGTCTTTCAATCAAACCCACGTAGCGTATCTCCCAGACTAAAGTGCAGGTAGATAGACAACCCTTAAGCACTCACAGCCACATTAACTGGGCGCAGAAAGCTTTTCTACTGGCTTCTTCTAAATGGAGAGTGTGCTGCGCCGCAGTTCCCTGCCACCGGCTGGGCCCCGAGCTCGCCGAAATGCTGCAAAGGGCCGATGCAGCAGTGCCAGGCTGCGGAGCCCCGCAGCACAGCCCGCCCTGCCTCCCTCCCTCCCTCCCTCCGGCCGCGCATCGCACCGCGGGGGCCGGGCAGCACGCTAACAAAAAACAAGCTTGCAGTTGTTCTCCGCAGGGCTAAGAGACGGCTCTCATTTCCCCAGCTATATCCTCCCCTCCTTGTTTTACTTCCGCTCCCCGGCGTGGTCACGCAACACACTTATTTTTACTTTCTTTCCTTTTAACAAGTTTCCCTTTCGTGGGGATCTGCACGCTTTGGGAGATCTCGGCGCGTACCGGCCCGGAGTCCCCGGGCCCGCGTGCTCTAAGGGCAAATGCGAGCACGGGGCAGCACTAGGGACCGGGCTGCAGAGCCGGGCCGGGGTCCCTCGGGGCGCACGCAGCCCCGGCCCGGGGCGCTCCCGCCGCCAGCCCCACGCTGCAGCCCGCCGTGTCCTCC
>VYXF01002462.1:722179-733966 GCA_013397295.1 Polioptila caerulea | reverse complement strand
GCCGCGGGATGTGAAAGGGCGGCCCCGGAGGGTGTCGCGGATCGGAGCTGCCGCTGGCACGGCCGAGCGCGGACCGCGCGTCCACCGACGCGGGGCCGGCCGCCTCCTCCCGGCTCTCGGCGGCGCCGGCTGTGCCGCAGCCGCTCTCCCCATTCACTTGTTCTCGCTGTAGTGTTTTAGCCGAAGCCGGCACTGCTCGGGCTGCTCGTTCCAGATCGTCTGTCTCCTGCCTTCCGTCTTGGCCTCTTCCCTCCCTGCCTCCTTTTCCGCTTACAGTCGGCCATGGCTGGCAGCGGCTCCCGCCGGCCGGAGAGGGCGGGCGGCCCCTGTCCGGGGGCTCCTGCCCGTCCGCCTGCGGGTGGGACGTCCCCGGGAGCCGCAGCGCAGCCGCCGGCTGTGTGTCTCGGCAGAAAACAAATGAAGCTCCGGCCTTTGTTAGAGCTGCTTTTACAACACATGTAGTCAGGGCTCCGTCCTGCGTTCCTGGGGCAAAGCCCTCTGAAGACAAAGGCGACTTACAGTGCGAGTTTCCAGTTTTGTCATTTAAAAGGACTTTTTGTTAGTAAAGGTAACTGTAACAACAGAAAGGACTTGAGAATGCAGACATTTTCGCTAATGATGAACCAAGACCTTGCTGTGCACACGACTAGGTAAAATAGGCACTCTGAAAATACTTGACAAAAGCAGGTATTTTTAGTTTTGAGGCTTTACAAAGCTACCTAAGAGATGCGTTGGCATTAAATCATTTAACAATTCAGCTGTTGACAGCAGAGTGGCAAAAGCAGCAAGCTCTGATCTACTGTCCTTTCAAGCACATTCAAAGGAGGCGCAAGGAAGGGAGAGGTTTTGCTTTCCCTTTGAACTACCGCAAATATTCCTTTAAATCTCAGAAACGGCAGCTGAGCTGAGCGTGCTCAAAGCGCAATGATTTAATCGCTGAAATATTTGACCGTATCGCTTGCTGTGCGTTTCCAGCTTGAAGAAGGAGAGGAGTAGCAGGGAGGCTGGTGAATAATTCAAGGAGACATAGATCCTGCGTAAGCCAAAGTTCTGCGTGAGCCGGGAACACGATTATAGAGCAGTTTCAGTTTGTGCTGCAGATGGCTCCTTAATCTGATTGCGTAACCCGGTATTAGAGAATAAGGGTAGGTCCCACTGTCGCAGCTGAATGAAGGATACAACTGAAGCTAAACTGAGGATGAAGTCACAGCACTTATGCACGAGGCACGTTTTAGCGACTAGTGAGGGGAACAGGAGGAGAGTTGGAAAAAATACTGAACTCTGCTTTGTAATCAGCCGAGCTGGAGACTGTATAATGCCTAGGTTTAATTCCATGCTCTGCTGCTGAGCAATCTCAGGCAACAAAGTTTTAACTCACTTTTTGAGTTTCTTGTGATTTCAAACTTTGGAAAACTGTAATAATGTTAAGATTAAAAAGAACAAAAAAACCCAATAACAAACAAAAAAGAAACCCTCCAATCATAGGAGATGTTAAAATTTAAAATTTGAGAATATAAGGAAGCATAATCCTGGAAAAGTGAGACAAGAGTGAGTTCCATGAATTCTTCAATGGAAATCTGGGCCAGGAATAGCAATTTCTAGACTCTTGGAATATGTCTTTTGAGGTCCCTTTGGTTCTAAGATGGATTTGACCTTACTGTAAGCATAAAATATATCTATCTAGGTCTGGCTGCTGTTGTTTGGTTTGATGGAAAGATCACTTGTGCATTTTAAGTGTTTCTGATCCTCTTTGTACAGTTTGGGAGCATTAAAAGCCTGATCATGTTACCCAGCCGTGCTTGCCAAGATGCTAATTTATAAGCACAATTTCAAGTAAAGTAGTATCATAGTTTCATGATTTGGTCACGATGAGAGAGTTGTGGGGCTTAGATGGTTCTGCTTCTGCTGTAAACTGCTCATTTTCACACCTGTGCCCTGTGCTTCTTCATGCCCATAAAAAACATTTCTCTGGCTGCACAGCAAACTCTATTGGGTTACAACTAGACTAGAAACAAGAAAAATGGTTTAGGTTTAATCCTGATCTGCTTTACTGCTCAGTTGCAGGATGCCCCAGTACACAGGACAGTGCAGTAGGAGGGCAGGACCGTGCGACTGAGGATGACCACCACATTTGGTATGAATGCCTGCTTACAGTAACAAAGAAATCATGTCACTTTTAATCTTGCATCACACATAGGATGAAAAATACAAAGAGCTGCAGCTACATGGGCTTATCAGACAGTATGAAGTTTACATACTACAAAATGGATTTGCAGACTTTCATGAAGCTTGGGCTACGTGAAATAAAAAGAAAAATCATTGTAGATTATGTTGTCTAAAATTACAATTTTTTAACATAAACTCTAGTACTGGCTACCATAAGTATCTGGATGTAAATAAAGCATGTATGGGGACATATCTTAAATAAACATAAAAACATGCAGCATTTACTGATTAAACTTCCAAAAATTAAATCAGTTCAAAGGAAACAGCAGCCCCAAATCAACTACCCTGTACATGACATGTCACTAGTGCTCACAGCAGAGCTGTGTAGTACAGAAGGCAGCAGAAGTCTATATCCTTTGGGGGTGCCAAGAACACAGCATGGGTGACTTGCAAGTGACATGCAGAAAGAGCAGGAACTACAGCATCCCAAAAAGTCTGTCTGAATTCACAGCTCCTGGGCTCTGAAGTCAGCGGGACTCAGTGGCCCTGCCTGGCACCAAGGCAGGCCAGGCACAGGTGGGAGCCCAGCAGCTTGTGCTTCTCTGAGATGCCATATGTCCCAGCTCCTGTTAGCTTTTGATTGATGTGTTTTGTAATTTGAGAGAGAAGAATGATAATCAGATACATCACCTTGGGTATACTGCAAGCACATTGCAAACGCATTACTAGCAATCAATCCTGGAAGACAAATGTGGTTTGCAACTTGGTATGCATTTGGTATGCATTTCCATGGCATAAAGTTCAGCTGGAGAGGACAATTCCCTTCCCCAGCAGGTACCATTCAGTTGAAGTCCAAGGGTACATTTGTGTTCAGCACCTGAAATTATCCTGTTAGCAAAAGGAATAATAAGGAAAACTATTGGTATACATTTCTCTCAGCAAATACCCATTTTATTTGTTATGGATTGTAACTACTTCAGTGAAAAAAGATTCCTTTAAAACACCTGAAAAATTCTGCAAATTCCACCACATACCCTGGTGATTTTAATAAAAAAGCAACCTACTCGATAAGCATTCATAGGCTGTGATAAAGAACAGTGACCAAATCTCTCCTTCCTTACCAGAAACAAGTGCTATTCTTTTTATTTTTCCTTTTCTTTTTTTCTGACTTTTTTTTGCTATCTCATTTTCCTTTCCCACTCCAGCACCACCTAACCTGCTACTGCTTGTTGCTCTGCTTCCAATTTACTGTCCAAATTTGTAAAGCATAGACCCAAAGCACGGGAATATTGGATCTTGCCTACAGACTGTATCTTTGTTACTTCTTTACATGCTTTAGGCTAGGATAGTTAAAATATAATTTCAGATAATTAATTGTATAACAAAACCTAATCTGTATTAGTACACATAGAGCACATTGTTCAAGAAGTGAAGTAATAGAAGAAAAAGAAAATCATAACTTTGACCAGAATTATTTCCAGGTCTGAATCCAGCTGAAGTCATTCTTTTTTAAGCATTCGGCCTTGTACAATGGAAACTCAAAATGTATGAAAGAGTATATTTAACACAGGCTTTTTAAATAAAGATTTAAAGCAGTAAAGAAGGTCCCAAACTACACATTTTATTTCAAGAATAATTTAGGATTAAAACTGAAAAACCCATGTACTGTAAAAGCTTTATATTTTGTAATACTGTACCCTTAATAGTTTGTAAAAATTCTCTTTCACAATAAGCCATTATTTACAAGAAGCATCAAAAGATCTTCTGGTAGACAGCATCCTTCATATGTGCAGAAATTATGTTCTTTGTTAAATGCAGTTGACAAAGTGTTCATTGGTGGACTTAAACACTGAAGGATGGGTTAGGAGAGGGAGCTCAAACACAATAACCACGCAGAAGCAGAGAAGCCAACCTCCAGCTTTGCCTTAGGTACCCCTCAGTTTCAACACCCCTCCTCCTCCTCAGAGTAGAGTGAGCCTCTGCTCAACCCAAGTGCACCTCCATCTGCTTCTTTCACAGTCACTGATCTCTTGTTCATCCAGCTTGCTTTGATTAACATTTTGTGTCACATTATATGAGATTGCACAGTTAGAAAAAGACCCCACTAAATCATCACTCATGCTCTTCAGAAATGTAAAGCAGCTATCTGGAACATACTGTGGAAAAGTATCACCCCCAGAGGTTTTGTGTAATGCAGTAAAAATTTAACTAGTAGTAATAGACCAACGCAGTATATTGCTTAAGAATTATTTTTCAATCCCTTGAAAAGAAATTTAAAAATTTGCTCATATTTTTTTTTCCCTGTAAGATAAACTGTCATACCTTTCCATAAATTTTGCTGGTCTCTAATGCACTCTTGATACCACTAGAAGCATGGTATATACTCTGTGCTACAGTCTTGCATTTTGCAAGCCACAGTTTTCTTGTTAGAATATAACAAGAATAGAATATAGAATATAGATTAGAAATTCAGATTTGACAATGGCTTTAACCTCTTGCTAATATAACACATACTGCACCATCTTCACAGCCTTGTCAGAGGATCCTGGAAACCACATGGCTCTGCTACACCATCATGTCCTCTTCTGATATAGATTAGTTTTACAGAAAGGAAAATAGGAAAGTTCTGTAGCACTAAAGCCTCTTTCAGTGCCCTTGTCTTTGCAGTACAGTTATAACTATCTATAGGTCTGACTTAGCTCTTGTTGAAGTTAACAGCAGGTTTTAAGTGCCTCTTGGGAGCAGGTGAACACTTCTTCCACCAAACCATCAGTTAGATACTTGGATTCCCTTAGTAAAAACAAAATAGTCTGATACTAATGCAGATACTTTTATTAAAAAAAAAAAAATTATACATGCATTTGGGTTTTAAATGCTTTCCTGACCTCCTGCAGAGCTCCTTCAGGGTAAAAGATATAGATAGGCTTATACTCCAACAAACTCAATCATAATAGTTGTTTTTTTGCTGATATTACTTGACAATAAACCCTTAACTGAGAATTATGGGAAGAGGATCAGCTAAAATGTTTTGTAAAGTTTGTCACCAAAAATGGCCACACTCCGTTCCTATGTTTGAACAGTACCAACTGCTATTATTCACATTCAATACACAGCAGCTGACCAAAAGCATTGCTTCTTTATTAGATATTGCTGTTCATCTTTAATGCTCTTCAAGCTCAACTTCTTTACTTGAAAGATAATATTAGAATCTCAGCTTTCATACTGTAAAGCTTCTAGCCTTTACAGTTGTGAGGCTATGTCTGACTCTGCTGAAGGACATGCCCTAAACCGCAAAACACTAAAAAGACACCCTCACCCTGCAATTCCAGCATTAAAGGTTTTAAACAAATATGGGCTTAGAAGTTGATGTTTTGTTTCTTTTCTTTATCCAAGTATTTGGTTGTTAATATTTATTGACTTTATAAACACCACAAATGAGACCCAACTTTGCTATTACAGCTATTCACAAGCACTAAAAAAAATCCTTACCTCTCTCCAAGAAGTGACTGCTGGAGCAGGATTTTACACCATCTTGTAAATTATGTCAGAATTAGGAAAATAATAATACAAATATTTTACCTCATAACTTTCACCTCTTTGTTGTGTGATTATCTGTGTTTCTAATTACATAATGAAAATCTGTCAAAAAATTAATCATACCTTTACAAAGTAAACCTTAACTACTAGAAAATAAGAATTAGTGTTCTGCTTTTAGTATATGTATATATTACAATAATTTAACATCCTGTAAATGCTAATTAGTAGTATGAAATGTAGCGATATAAAAATTGCACAACATGATCAAGCCTTAGAACTGGAGTGTATTCATGATGGTAGTTTCTCTCTTAAAGGCTTACATTGAAGTTGAGAGTTTACAGATACAGATGCTTTTGTTTTTCAACTTTTGAAAACTGTGGAAGACATGTTTTGGGCTGCTGTTTAGTTTCTCCACAACTTTGAATAAGCAAGCCTATCTTTGACAGGGAACAACTTGAAATTTCTGCATTTATTTCTTCAAATGCAGAACTGTGCCACTCCCTGATTCTTTTTCATTTGCAGAAGACGCTTATCCCTGACAGTACTTAGGGAGAGCTTCTACCTAACTTCACACGAGGGCACACTAAATGATGAGGATTAACCACCGGCCCACAGTTTAATATCAAACTTCAAGTTTGGGGTTTTGTTTCCACAAGAATTCGGGCTCTGGAGTAGAAGCATTAGCTTTTGACTGGTATTACAAACAGACACATTTTCTAGTAGCATAATAGCTATGAAACAACCTCCCCTGTTACTGTAAAGTACATTAGTAGTATAGAGAAGGGTATGCAATGGGGTGCTGTAAGGAAGTGATACATTTATATCACCAGTTGCTGGAAAATCCCATGGGAACCATGACTAAAAATGAGACTGATGTTTCAATCAACAATTTCAAAACTTCATGAGTATTTTCTTTCTAGTCTCAGATCACCTATGTATCCTATTGTCATTTCCATGACAGGTATCACAGCACTAGTTGCCAGAAGTAACAGAATAAATTATTCTCCCAACAATGTCTACATTAACAACGGCACAGGATGCACGCCACACGACCAACACTTGAGACCCATTTAAGTTTAATGAGACCCATTGAAATGAATTTAGGCTTTTCCACTACCTGGATGCAAGACAAAGACCAGTGTGTTGATGAAGATGACAGTGCTTAGGAGGTACCTGGTTGTTACCAGCCAAACCTGCTTATCTCTGCTGGCTCCTTCCTCTTGCAGCCCATGACACAAAGCCTTGTCAACTCCCACTTTTCTTTCTCTTTCCCAGGAGACTTTAGAGCTGTAGTGACATAGGAAACAGATTCTACTGTCAGGTTCAGCCTCATTTTAAGTTTCTAGCCCAAAGGACCACAGAAGGAAACAGTCCCTCAGACTGGACAAAGGTACAAATAAAGCATTCTGGTTTGTTCTGTAGAAATGTATCTGTAAGACACCATGGGTTGAGGGGTACTGCATTCTGGCAGCAGTAAGCACCAGCAGCTAGTGTCAAACATGACTATTCAGAAGCTGGACTGTGACTGCAGCCTCTCTGGATCTTCTCACTGAATGTCACACATCCGGGGCCAGATGCAGCCAACACTTTGTCTTAAAAGTTCTCAAACTATGCTCTCCAATTCAAAAAAGACAGGACAATTTCATTGCTATTAAATCTCATTTCTTAAGAGTAAGTTGTGTATATGTTTCAGGCAAAGTACCAATGTTCACCAGTGCTGGAAGAGTTTGGAGGTGGGGAGAGAAGAATAGTAACTTTTTTGACCCATTTAAACCATATTTTTACTGTAAATAAGGGCTATCCACCTTTCAGAGCCCCTCTAAGCTGCCTCTGAAACTATTCAATATATAAAGACAAATTGCTCCTTTCTTCTCATATACATAAAAAAGGATTAGCAGTATAGCAAAACAAAGAAAATTTTTAAATATCTTGAGGGGAAAATGTTGCATGAGTATTACTTTGAGTGTAAACAAGAAAGTGAGTGAAAGCTGGGTGAATAGAAAAGCAAAAAGATTAAAAAAAAAAAAAAGTTAAAAGCTTGTAAGCCCAATGGAAAAGAAGTTACTGTCAGATTAAGACTGAAAAAGTTCGCATAACCATTATTATGATCAAGAATTGCTATTGTTCCTAATATTATCTGTGTTAGTACCAGAAGAGATTTGTATTTATTTTTTAACATATGACCACTGCAGTTTCAGCCTTTGCTCTGCAGCTGTCCCAGATAGTGTCTCATGCAGGCTGCTTTTGTTTTAGGTATTGAGTACACAGCACAAAGTCAAAATAAGCTCCCGAGCTTTCAGACTAACCCAGCCTGGTGTAACTAACACAGCTGCATTTGCCTATGAGCTGCTTAACTGGTTATGCAGGCTTTACAATGGTCTGCATAATAAAACCCTAATGTTTAAAGGGTAAATATATTTCATTTTTACGACATACATATTATTTACATGTTACACAACACCAGAAAAACTGGGGAACTTCTAATACGTTTTCTTAAATGCAATTCTTTAAGATATTAACAGAAATACCAGTCAGCAGCAGTTATATGTGTTTTTATCAAAGTACAAAGAAAATAACTGCTTATAACTGGAACAGTTACACTACACTACAACAAAATAAGTTTTGTGTTGAATTTAGGTAAGCAGTAGCTTAAATAGTTTTGATTTTTGCTTTTCATCCTAAAGCTCACACTATATATTTAGTGAGACATGCTCACAAAAAAAAAATAGGCCTAAACCATTGTTGCTGTCTGTAGACTTTGTAATTCACATTAAAAGGGTTTTCAAAGCAGTGACCTACTTAAATGCTTTTTGTGTCTTGAATTTTAATCTTTTTTTTCTGTAACAAAAAAACCTGCTGATTAAAGCTAAATTTGCTTTCTTTCAACATATTCCATTCCTATTAGTGAAGTTTGGTTTCATTAAAACCGAGAGCAGTTTCACCTCACTTTTCCTTATTCATCCACTGACTTTTCAGATCCAGAAGAAATTGCCTGTCAATCAAGAGCAATGACTTTCTAAAGCAGAATATTACTGCTGTTAGGCTACATTAAGGCATATTCCATACAGGAATTTGGCTAGTAGGAGTTTTTCTGGGAAGTGACAGTAGAGCTTCCTTATCCAGCTGACTGAATGAAAACTGACAGCATCACTACATAAATACACTTACACCAGAATGAAAGTTTGGTCAGAGTTAAGGTCATGCAACTGTCATTTGCAATCTCCTCAGCTGAACAGTGTCTGTTGTAATAGATCCGCTGATTATTTAATTCAAATAAAAGGCCTTTGTTCCTTTCTTCCCTTGCTTTGTCCACACTGACATCACTATCCAGAAAAGCTCTATCAGCAGCCCACAGAAGCCAAGAAGAGATACAATATGACAGAAAACAGTGTCACTGCCATCACACATTTCTATTGTCGGTGACATACTTTTCTTTAAATGCATTTCTCATTTCCATAACCTGGTCTCACCCACCTGGTCTTTTCTCTACCATCTATCCAGCATTTCCAGCCTCACTGCTTAGCTCTCCACACTTGCAGTTTACTGAAGATTAAGCCAGTTAACAGTAGCACCCCAAACTGTAGAGCAGATTGGAAACTCCGAAGGGCTCAAAGCCAGGGAGCTATAAAACCTAAGAGTCATTTCATGAGCAGAATTGTTCACACTGAAGCAAACTCCAGGTCCTGGGGTTTATGCTTCCTCCCCACAACTGTCATGCACATGTGGTTAATAAATTAACCACGCATACCGACCAAAGTCAATACCGCACAGATCACTGCTTTACAGGAGTAACAGTGACTGAATCTCTGGAGACAGAAATTGTGTTTTTGTCTGAAAATGAACAGTGTGGTGCAATGGAAAACAGTGACAGCTTATTGTGGAAGCAGAGAAGCGCTGGGAGGAAGGCACAGCTTTGGGAATGACAAGTTCCTAACATCAGCATTCTTGTGTGGGGCTTTCAGCATTGGCACTGCTGAGGAAAGCTTCCAGTATCATGTTCAAGCATGGAAAATTCTCAATACTGCCTTCCTTCTTGGAGGACAGACAGATGTTAAGGACTACAACTCTTTGGTTTCTTATGTGCTCTGTGTTGGATGAGACAGCACGATGCAACACTCTATGGGTCTAGTAAAGTGTACAAAAGCTTTCTTTTCCAGGTAAGAAAATTTAAAGATCCTAATTTATTTCTTAAAATATTTAATTAAATCATTTGAGAGGCAAGTGTCATTTTTTCCCATAGTAATAATTACACTTTCTCACCCTACTTGCTTTTCCATAATAATTTTCTCCATATTCTTAGAGTAGATATAAAAACAGATGCAACAGCAGAAGCCTTGCTGCAATTACATCACAAAATTTCCAAAGACCGTTCCAAAGTAATTTTTTTCCATGAATGTGCTATATTAATGTTAAAAGAGTGAAGCTATTAATAAAACTTACCCAAAGCTATCTTTTCCCCCTCCCCTCCAGTAACTGACAGAGTGCCTAGGTCAGTCTGGCAAGCAAGGAATGCTTTTACACCACAGACACCAATGGTTGTACGAATCAGTATTGTAAAATTCTACCATCTTTTACAAAATTCCTTTATTTAACTAGAAAACACTTCACAAGAGGTGGTTTACCACAAAGTAAATGAGTGACCCATCTGGCAGCTTAACTCCTCAAACAAAATAGCACTTTCCATGTAAAATATGAAGTAGAGGCATCTTTGAAGCTGCATAACAACTCTCTGCAAAGTGGAGAGTTTTTATGCCCTACACAGGACTCAGTACCATAGAACTGAGAACATTACTTTGCTACAGAGAAGCAGTGGAATACAGTAATAACAAGCTCAAACCAGAACATGAAACATGCCCCATGTTAATGTTTATTTTAGAAGGTAAGGAAGTCAAAGTTTTATTTGTATGCTAAACATGATCAAAAGTAATAGCCACATAAGTGAACTGATACAAGATTTTGGATAACTGGCTTCTGAAGGCTTTGACATCTGCAGAGGGAATGCATATCTGTGGGTTGCTCTGTCAATTTACCTCCCAATTACCCTTTTCTGTCGTGGATTTTGGCTTTTAGGGCTGCAGTTTGGGCAAACACGCAAAATTTAAAATGAAACAGGGATGAAGGAGGCATTTACTACCACATTAGTGAACTGTCCATGTGAACCTGCACTTTTCAGATGGGAAAGAAAGGCTTGAAAAACTATACCTGGTAAGTTCTTCTTATACTGAGCAACTCTGAATGGGAGAGACTGGAGATCAAGTCATCGACCACTCTCACACCTGCAGCTACTCAATACTCCCACATAGCTTAGCAATTTGTTTTTTCCTACCATTGAGGAAGGTTAACATGATTAAAGCTCCACTGAAGGCATTGCATCTTCAGTAAACACAGTCACAACCTGCTTTTCACCAAGGCTATAAACTACACCTGAAAAAACGAGAGTGTTAAAAACCGCTTAGATTACTAAGAATATTTACCCAAAGTAGAGAATAGGATGAAAATAATCAGACAGAAGAAAACTAACGTCAGCAGAACCAGTATCATGTAGTCTGGGGTCACACCACAGTATAAGTGACTGTATGGAAATTT
The DNA here is from genome assembly GCA_013397295.1 of Polioptila caerulea. Lineage (NCBI taxonomy): Eukaryota > Metazoa > Chordata > Aves > Passeriformes > Certhiidae > Polioptila > Polioptila caerulea. Next base: position 722,677 of record VYXF01002462.1, on the reverse strand, counting down.
CAGTTTTCTCCCCAAACCTACAGGGCCTGATTTGGTGGCTAGCGGTACACTTGAAAGCATTAACGCAAATCACAGGCGTGGTTTGCATTAAAACCTCAGATCGACCGAGAATTGGGTCCCAGGCTTTCCACTACTGCAGCTTGCGCTTTGCAGAGAGCACCAAGCTGGGAGAGCCGACACGCTCCCTTCTCAGCGCCGGTGCCTCTGCCCCGGCCTGGGTGGGGGAGCCCACCTCTCACAAGGGGCCCTGGGCTCTTCCAAACCCTCCAGCCTGGAACAGGGGAGCAGGGGCGCTCTCTGCCCAGGGATCGCTACAAACCAGACACTCTCCTTCCGCGGGCGACCCCGGACTGGAGCCGGGGGCGGGCACCACCACAGCCCCTACCCCGCGGCGGGCCGGGCCGGCTCGGGGGCCCGCAGGAACGGGGCTCGCTTGGACACCAAAACACAACTTGCAGCCCAGTTTAACAGCCAGCGGCTACTGCTGCCTGCCAGACC
>VYXF01002462.1:699422-712916 GCA_013397295.1 Polioptila caerulea | reverse complement strand
AGCTTCATAATTGAAATAAAATAATAATAAATGAATAAATTACACTAAAAAGGAAAATAACAAAATAAGAAATAAAGTAAGTGATGCAAATGAAAAACAACCAAATAATGCCCAGCCAGTTTCCGAAGAGTGTCCTTCAGGCAGCTTTCAGCCTATTTATATGCTGACTCTTGTGGTATTGAATATCCCTTTGGTCAGTGGTGGGGGTCACCTGTCCCAGCTGTGCCCCTTTCCAGCTTCTTGTGCACCCCCAGCCTCCTCATTCCCAGGGCAGCATGAGAAGCTGAAAAGTCCTTGACTAAGTGTAAACACTGCTCAGTGACAACTAAATCATCAGTGTGTTATCAACATCATCCTCCCCCTAAATCCAATACTCAGCACTGTACCAGCTACTAGGAAGAAAATTAACTCATCCACAGAACCAAGACAGCTGCCAAACTGTCCTAGGGACAATGTATGCTCCAGATACAGTAGCAATGCCTAGAAAAAAACTTTTTTAACCTTGGAGAAGAGTTTCAGGCAGTCTCCATGACAAAATTTTTTAATGGAAGAGGCATGGTGAAGCATCTGTCTCAAATCCAAGTGTAAAAGAACTTGAAACAAAATGACAGGACAGATGGTATTCATCCAAGAGTTCTAAGGAAACTCAAGTGATGAAATGGCTGAACTTTGAACCATACTTTATATTTTTTCACTTAAAACTGTCTTAAGTGCTAGATGAATGGAAGGTCACAAATATGACACTAATTTTTAGAAAACATTCTGTGGAGATGCAGAGAGCTTCAGACCAGTAATGTCCACATGACAAGTTGGTAGGAGCCACAATACAGCTGAGAGTTGCTGGACAAATAGCTAAATAGAACTTGTGATTTCACAAGAGAAAATCCTGTTCCATAGAGCTGTAAATGTTCTTCAAAGAAATCTGTGAACCTTAAGGTAAAGGAGATCAGGTAGTTTTGGTCTACTTGAGCTTTTCTGGTCTACTTCTCATAAAAGAAATAAATCACCATGGGAGATCTTGCATGAATAACAAGAGCTAACAGTGAAGATCCGCAAAGCCAACCTGCAGCCTGAAGTGACAGAACAGTAAAACTAGCAGGTGAAATATGGTGTTAGTAAAAATTGTATTACAGGTTAGGATGTGCTCTCCTATCATATGTGAAAGGTAAAAAGCAGGCCTAGCATTCAAGTTATGGGTAATACAGGGTAATAATACATTAGTCTGGAGGAGATGCTAGAGTTGTAACAGATAATTCTGTGAAGACATAATGAGTGTTTGCTAGAAAAGCAAAGAGCATGTTAGGCATTATCAGGTAAAAGAGTTACAATCAAAACATATATTCAGTATTGCCTTATCATTTTCCTAGAGGAATATCAGGTTTCCTTTGTCTTAGGTCATGGAAGAACAAAGCCTGTTTACAAAGCTGGTCTTATTTTCCCAAAGCTAAACCTGTGGTCTGGAAAACTGTAAATATGCATGTGTGTGTGTGTGTGTGTGTGTGTGTGTGTGTGTGTGTGTGTGTGTGTGTGTGTGTCTTGATTAGAACAGTAAGAGACCTGGGAACTGACTTCAGTATAGATAGGCTTTAAAACTCCTGGAACACCAATGAAGTTGCAAATGATTGTGGAGATAAAATCAGGAAAAAAATGAAATAGGAGTTTTACCTTTGATTAGCCAATGATATACTGAACATTTTCATATCAGTGTATCATAGGCATCTGGTCTATAACATTGGTACATAATCTAGTACATATTGTTCAGTGATGGATTATTTGCTGTGGTGGTGACTGTTGCTGATCCCACTTCACTTGCCTTAGGATACATTTTTTTTTCTGTTTGTTTTCTCATTTTGGCTTCTATTTTTTTACACATCCTGAAATACCTAAGTGTTTGGCCAAGAAGCTCTGCATTTCCAAAAATTGCTGGGCCTCTTGTATGAGCTACATGACAACCCATCTGCTTTTCTGTGATCCTATTTGAATCCAGTGTCAAGAATCCCATAACAGAGCCCAGATGTTGAGCTCACTGCTGCATTCTCCAATCCACACAACCCGTCCGGGATGCATTAAGTCTCCTAACTGTGGAATAACAAAAGATTCAGATCTACCTGATTAAAAAAGAATTACTCCCTACACAAACTCCTCAAATTGCTTAATTGTCACAGGCCAGCACCAATTAGTAAGTGAACCTGAACATTGCTCTCATTATCCTGACATCCTGAAATCAACTATCTCCCTTGGCCTCAGTGTTGGAGAGGCTCATGATGTTCCAGGACTGAATATGAAGTCAATCACCAGAAAAATCTCTATAGCTAGCAATTCCAGTGTTCCATGTGTAAGTTGTATGGCTATTGTCAGTACTTCCTGGCCCAAACATCTAAAGGTAGAGTTTCTCCCCACAAATCGTCTCTTCAGCAGAGCTGGAGGGATGATGTTTGTATGGACAAGACCACAACATTCTGAAAGGCCCTTTGAAAAATGAGTGGTTGATGATGCTGCTACCTTGAAACCAGCTCCTGGCTGGCTGAACTCTGCCCTGACCCAGCACCGACTACTCCCTCAGCATTTAAGACCTTTAACAAGCCGTCATTGTTCACCTATACCTCACTGATTTGTCACAGCAGAGGAGTGCACTGCAGAGCCAGCATGCCTCTTCAGAAACCTTAAAACTTTTTGCATAAATCAGATGACACGTGACTAACGTCTGCCTAGATTGAAGCAGGAGTCAGAGAAATTCCACACTATTGAATAGAAATGCCATTTCTAGTCAGAAAGGGCTTGATTTATATAATGCCAGAAGCTGAGACAAGGTTATACAAGTATCCTTGCAGCATCCTTTCACTCTGCCCTGCACTTTTTGACCACACTGATCCTTCTGACCTCTGATTGAGATAGCCTGCTGTGCTACCTGGACTTTTGATCTGATCTTGCATGTGCTTAATGTTTTAATGTTATGTTCAGTTCTTATCTTAATTCAAAATATTTTTCAGCTTGCCCATGATAATTCTGCAACAGAGACACCACTTTTCTCATAATGACTTGGAAGACAATGGGATAATGTTACAGGGGAAAAAAAACCCCAGGGGTGTTTCTTATCTCCAACTGGAAATGGCCCATTCAATATTACTTTATCCTCAATAGCTTTAGTACCAATAGTAACCAGACCCCACTCTGCTACAAGGTTACAGAATCATTTTCCTCAGCAACACCCCACATCATCTTACCTTCTCTCCCAGACCGCAGGACAGACAGCTTTCCTTTCCATTGCCATGTTGATCAGCTGTATCTCTAGAGGTTACTTAGCATCTTCAGGACAGGTAGGACTTCAGTGCATTCCTCAGTGCAAAGAGCAGCATGACTAGAAGCCCTTCCAGAGCTGGGTGGAACTCTTCGCTTCCTATGAACTCACAAGAATCTTCCAGAAGGCTTCTTCTTTAATCCGGTTCTACCTTCTTCCAACGTTTCTGCTATCTCAGAAATAAAAACACAAAAACTGCATTTGTAGCTGTTTGTTGGGCAATTGTGATGGCCTTGAGGGCTCTGGCAAGATGCTGCAGCCATCCCACAGGCTCAGGCTGGCAAAGCTTGCATTGCCAGGCAGAGTTCAGGGGCTCCTGCGCAGAATGACACAGTGGGACAAAGTCCCTGGCTGTATGGAGGGGTATTTTCATCAGCTTGCAGTGGGGGATTTTCACCAGCAGCCCTCAGAAATGCCAGTACCAGTCTCCACGGCTCTGGCCCAGTTGTTTCCCAAAAGTGCTAATGTGCTTGGCAGGTCTAACTCAGGGAACATGCACCACCCCTTCCCCCCCCATGATTCAGAAGACATTGTACCCAAAGACCTACTCCTATCTAATGTCAGGGCTTCTAGAAAGATACTGCTCTACATTATTTTCCTGAGGATATCCTCAACAAATTTTAAGGCAAAAGGCTGTATTTTGTTTCCTGTTTTCACCTTAGTGCCTTCACATGGTTCAGAAAGCCCATTCCAAGCTGTGCTTCTTCATCTGAAGGCTGTGGTTTAACAGCAGTCTGGGCATACTGCCTTCTTAGTTGACACACACTGCCACCAGCAGCCCTTTCCAGGGAAGTAAAATATCATCTCTCCTTTCATTTTCCCTTTCTCAGGGACATCCAGCCAGAAGGCTGCTATTGCCATCATGTTCATCTCAGGCATTAGTTCATTTTTTTATTATGAGTTAGAGCTGTGATGCTTCTCCCACCTTTGTTTCTTTTTATTTGTTTTGTGCAGGAGACATTTCTCTTGCACAAGAAACATCATGGAGTTGTTTGGATGTTAGATCACTGGAGGCAGATGTGCTTTCACATTGAACAACTGCATTCAGGTGAGCTGCTGGACACACACAGCCCTCAGCCCTGCTTTAGCTGCACTCCACTCCTGGGAGAACACTGTTGTTCCTAAAACAATCGTGTTTCTTCTCTGTGAAGCATACTAGTAAGAAAAAGTAAAGCTCTAACATGCAAACAAACCTTTTCATCTTGATGTTTCAGCAGCTCTACAGACTTTGATGCTTGTCACCTTCATTGACCTGTTGACTGAAGGAACATGTGTTTTTCATCAGTCAGTTCAGACCCACCAGCCACCACTGACCACTACACTGTTGTTCAGAAAAGCCACGGAGCAGTGCAGTGAGGTAAAAATCCCAAGGGTTGTGCAGACACTTTAGCTTTAATATTACCAGGCCCCATGTTACGTGGTCATGGAGAACATTAGTTCCTCCACATAAAGAACGGGTTAGATTTTTAAGATTTAAAAAAACAAAGGTTACTAACCATTACCTGGGTTACTGGGATGTAAAATCCACATGAACACTTCTTCACACTTTTCTGGGCTCCACAGCAGTTCCCACAGCTGAGGGCACGACGAGGGAGACAGCTCACAGCAGTGCACACACCTGAGGCAGCAGTGAGGGAGGCTCCCCATGGCAGGAGGGCCAAACTGGTTTCAGACTTCAGGGGTCACTTACAGTTTATGTTTTGGGTTTTATTCAAAACCCAAGGGAGCCAAAATCACCTACATTTTTTTGATGGCCTATCACTTTTTTTAACTAGATTTGTTCTATGCAGAGAGTCCTTTTATATTGTGCCAGCCAAGCTACACAATTTACTATTCCAACACTGCAGGAGTCCAGAGTAGGCTTGCAGGGTAAATAAAGTCAACAACCAGGGGACCAAATGCTGGCAACCACTTCTGATGTTCCCCGAAAGTACCTATTACCCCAGAAGATAACCACTGACACTTCTCAGATTATTCTCAGAAAAGTAAGCAGGATAAGATCTCAGAACACAGCAAGACCTAGTATTCTCATGCCTTTCATAGCAATGAGAACAGCCAGAAACAGAAACATTGCCAATTTGTTTTCCCTTGAGTTATTTCTTTTCACCTACTACAATTGATGGATCTAAGCTCACCAGCAGGGAACAAACAATAAATGCCCCTACAGAAACAAAGTTTGTGTTCAATAGTGTAGACAATTTCTTCTTCATGTTTTTAAATTCCCCTTATTACTCTGCCTCCATAGATTCACGTACGATTTGATGTTTTTTAAAGTAAAAGGAAAATTCTGCTTTATATACAGCAAATCAACCAAAGCACCTTTTGTGTTTTTACAGGCAGTGGTATGTTTTGCTCTTCCTTGCAAGAAGGCTCACAGATCAAGAGTTAAGCATAAAATTTTAGTATCTCTGGCATGGTGTAATAGATCTCAAGTTTCTTGATGTAGTTTTAGAGCAGTAAGTTGATAAATTTTGGCTTTAGGGACTGCAGTTTGGAGGCAAATGGTATGGAAGAAGCAGTAGTATTGACTGGCATTAGGGAAAGAGAATGCACTGATTCTAGGATGCCATCAGTGGGGACAATGTCTTTGGTACTGTCCTAAGTGTGCTGTAGGTTCTCCTGGGGTCAGGATTTTTGGTAATAAAGAGATATGCCCCCTCCTTCCTATTGGCCCCTTTTGCCATACATAAAAGGGTGTTGCCTACATGAATAGTCTGTGCAGGTTTTTGTCAAAAGAGCCTTTTGAAATCTGAATAATCAAAAATGCACCTACAGATATGGGTGGGAAGCAAGAATCCCATTTGGGAAAAAAAAAGCCCTGTAGATTTCAGCACTTAGGTTCACACTTAAAAATGTGTCTTTCATGCCCTAATTTAATTGCATCCTCCTTTGCTAAGGAACCTTCTCAGGAAAATATAAAGTTTGATTGAAACATGTTTCTTGGTGGAAACATAAATGAACTAAAATAAGACACAGTAAAAATACTACAAACTAGACCTGACCTTTGGTTCTACTCTCAAGTTATTTTCTATAAGCATATTAAATCTACCTAATTATATCAGGGCAGGTGATATGAAAATCCAAATATGTCCATGTGGCAGTTCTCAGTGGGAATTTAAGTTTTCATTTCACTGGGGAAAAACCTGAGTCCCCAGAGATGCAACAAAAGGTACCTAGATAAAATAAACCACATTTAGTATTTGCAAGTTTGTAACATTGAAGTTTTCTAGATTTTGAGATATGGGGATTTCTATAAAGATAATAATACATTTTTACTCTGTAAAATATAGTAAAACAAAAAATTCAAATATTTTATTTACTTCACCTAAAAAACAAGCAACCCATAAGATATACATAGGTTTCCCAGATTTTTCCCTAATAAATTTTTTAAAGATTTATACAATTTCTACAGAAACATACAGTGTATCAAAATCTGCATAAATCAAATTTATAAAATATGTAGAAATGCATAGTGATATTATCATCAACTTACAAAGCAAGAATATGGGAATTATTTTTTTCCAAGCCGGCTATAGTAGGAAAAAGTCATTACAGCAACAGCTTCTTATGATCTCATGTTTTGTAAGGTTTCAGTCTCACATACAGATTCATATTCACATACAGCATCAGCTTTCCATGAATTGCACGTAATACCCATTTTAAATGCACACCCGCACCGTTTATGTGCCACCATTCTTTCTCTTATGCATAGTTGTATGATTAAATTAATCTACCCAACACACAAATGGAGTCAGTTTTCACACACACAAGGAACAAGTACCGGCACAAAACCTTCTTTTCCTTTTTTTTTTTTTTTTTCCAGTTTCTCCCTCCTTTATTTTTCTATTTTTCATAGCTCTGAAAGGATAGATGAGAAGTTTAAAGAAACTAGGAAAGATCCCAAACTAATAGATCAGTGCAGACAGCCCTATAAAGATCCAACTCTGTCACCAAATATGATACATGACCCTTGTTAACACCAATGGAAGCTGCATGCAATGCTATTCTAGGCTTCAGAGGCGAATTTAGTCATACTTAATTGTGTGACGTGTCATGGGGATAACAGTTATGGAATCAGTACACTGATGTCAACATTTAAATCACAAAATCTGGACAAAGGAAGTGAGGATAAGTCATTTCCCCCCCACCACTCTGTTCGTTCAGAGTAAATACTTAAACCCCTAAGGGAGTTTGCATCAACTCCTTCCCAGAACATTTTTAGAAACAACTTCTTCACATTCTACTCTGCACACTATAGCACCAAGTAGTTGGTTTTTTGTGTTTGAAATCCCTCTGGAGAAGTGGCAAATGACAGAAATAACAAGAGAATTAGTATGAACAAGTGTGATTTCAGGATTTCCATTTCTCTTTTTGAATCTAAATCTGGCATCCAAACTGGCTGACAGATGTCCTTGTGACAAACTACGCAAATGGGTTAAGTAGCTGGATGTTTTTTTCCTAATTAGAAGTTTTAGTCCACCTCTAAGTGATTTCCATTAAAAATTGCAGTATAAATGAAGTATTTGATCCTCTACAAGTTTTACATAATTGTGCAGCTTGTTTTTTGTTGTTTATTTTTAACTATTTTTATGTAAGGCATGGTTTAAACAAGCAAATTAGTGCTTATAAATTCTTAACTGGATTCGTGAGGGTGCTTACCTCCATCAAATTGTACCACATTAGCACTAAGCTCGACAGTCTTCCTTCCACCGTACCGAGCATTCAGTCAAAGCAGAGCAGCCAAACTGGCAATGGAAATTTGTCTTCATTAGCACAGTAACTACATGGGCTGGTACGGCTGGTCCCTACCCCTGGTGACAGCTCAGAACAACCCACTGTAAATTTCCAACAAATGCTTTCCTTGTGAAAGAGAGAAATGAAAGAGGCACTAAATATGTTGAAATTCATCTTCCAAAAAAGCAGCATGAGTGTGAGAGAAGGCCACCCTGGCTAATAACCTGTGGCAGTGCTCAGTAAGATGTAAAATTAAATAAAAATATACAACAGGTTGATAATCACCAAGTTCTATGGAAATCTGATAACTCCAACCTTTTCAAGTGTGTGTAAAAAAACTGCCTTCAGACCCCTGAGTGTAATCCCAAAGAAGACGACAACGCTTTTAACTATGTTCCTATGAACTATAGCTAACAGCACATTAATTTACCAACATCTTGAAACAAAAAGATGTAAACATCTACAGAGTTTAAGGTAAAGCAGTTTTGTAAACATTAACTGCGGATGATAATGTTATTGTCATAATCACAGTTCCTCTATGTCCTTCATCCAAGCCAGGAGGCTCACAGCTGTACAAAGTTAAGAACTGCAGCAGTTTTCAGGCTATTTTCAGTCCTGTACAAATGAATGCGTCAGTAGGTAGGTTTTGTTTGTCTACACACTAAGGATGTTGTTCATTTCCCATTTTTGTGTTGCTTTACTGGAGTCACACTCTGAAATGAAAACTTGATGGAGGACTTCGGAGCGATCCAAGCACTTCCCTGATGGAATGTGAGTAAATCTGTGCAGATTCTGAAAGACAAAACCATCAGGAAAATGTGTTGGCCTTTATTGTTTGGCTTATTTTTGTTTGGTTGGTTTTTTGTTTTTTTTTTTTTACATTTTCTTTATATTTGGTATATAGTTATTTATAAAACCAGGTTTCAGCATCCCAAAACAGATCAGTTCTATACTCATTTTACTATTTGTTAAACCTGCACTTTGCAGCTTTCATATTAAATCTTTGGTTCCTGTAGGTCCACCTGGACATTTCTCTTAGGCAACAAATTGCTAACAAAATGAGCAAAACTCTCTATAAAATGCTTCTAGCCTTTTCATCCATCCTGTAATCAAACTACAAGATTAACTCTTGAAGACAGCTTTATGAGGACTTCACTGGGCAGGTCATCCTCCAGTAAGCCCTCACAGAAAGTAACTGCACATCACCAACTTTAACCACACAGAGGTAAAAAGAAGTACTAACTTGGCTCCCTGTTTGGCTGGCAGAAGGAAGAGTAAAGAGTGAGAGTTAAGTCTGGCCTTTGGAGCAACAGGAGGCTGCCTAAGGAGGTGCAAACCTGTTGTGCCAGGCACGCTCAGGCTGACTCCCACACGTCTCCTCCCACACCCACTATGCTCCCACGCTCCAGCTCCTGTGTTTGATCTGCAGCTGCTCTCCTGCTTGCTGCCCCCGTGTGCCAGAGGCAGCCCTGACTCGCTGGCTGGCTGCAGCCAGTGTGGAGGGGAAGGGAGCAGAAGCAAGCCCACTGCAGCCCTGCCCTGTGCACACAGATACCCCCGGCATGGGGATCCTCTGCATCACCCCCACACACGTGTGCACAGCCAAATGTTCGTTCAGATCAATACTTGGCTCCTGCTGTGTGGCCAGATATGGAGGTCCTCTAGTTAGAGAGGAAAATGGATGTCTAAACAAAAGCAACTGGCACCACCAGTCCTTTTCTTGATGTTTGCTTACAGGCACAGAAGCCCTGCTACTGCTCAGTGCTCAAGCAGCACACGTTACATTCACCAAAGTGGCACACTGTTTGTTTCAGAGACAGCCAGCTGACCAACCAGATAAAATTTCCTTGCAGCCTGAATTTACACGAGGCCACAGCATTTTGCAGCAGTCCGTGTCTCATTCCTTACACCTTTGCCATTAGAAGAAACAGTTATACCCTCTGTACTGCACAGCAGTGTGTCCAATTCCTAATATTTGGTTACACACCCGTGGTGGTCCTTTCATTCTCACCCTCCCTTTTTTTCCCATCTAGAATCCAGTCAATGTTTTGTTCTACAGCCCAGACTGTGCTTACTAGGTTTCCTTATAACTTGTGGTAATAAGCAAACAATTACACAACTGGAGCTAATGTAGAGGAAAAGGATCTTGCATAAATGAAATTCTTAGAGAGAAGCCAAGTAACATGCTGGGACATGCTAAAATGGCTGGAGAGTTAAAAACTGCTACGTATTATTCTGCTGAAGTTGACACTTTCCTGTCACTGTTACTTGATTTTTACATTTCAGGGGTAAAGAAATTTGTCTGTCTATCTAGCACAAGGAAACTGAACTGGATGGAAATGGCATTATGGTACCTGATGTTTCCTAGCTCTATGCAAACACCAGAAAATGTGGAGTGGCTTAAGGATAACAACTAGATTTCACTGCACTCAACTATGCCTGCATCTTTCAGACAAAGAATTCAGATAACCAGCTAATGAATTAATAAATATGCAATATGCTACCTAAATTAGCTGAAGAAAAATTGAAAAGGAATACTTTCTTAGATGTAGAACCAAGTTATATGTGGCTATATCCAAAGATAATGTCACCCCTAGACTATTCAGTCTCACTTTTTTAAGAGACAAACAGAAATAGAAACTTGGACATTTTTTAAAGTAACACTAACCAAACTTATATAAATAGAGAACTTACAGATGTAATGACTAAATAGACTGTAGCAGCCCTCACATGTATATCAGCCAACATTCCAAGTCCTTATTAAAAATTTATAGATTTTGCAATAGCATTGTAACAGCACCACACCCAGGATTAAGAACAGAGCATGTTATTGTTACCAGAGAATGGCTAACGAACAGGAAGTGAAATACTGAAGATGACAAAGACAACACAAAAAAGGCAGGGCAATCTTATGTTTACCTGCTTCTATGTAGGCTTCAAAATATCTTCAGTCTTTAAACAGAGAAACACTTCAATTTAGACTGCCTAAAATGAGACATAATACTGACCCTAGCTTCTAAATGCACTCCAGCATTTAAGACATCTTCTCACAGCACAGATGAGATAAAGAGACTTTCTTGATATAGAGCATACGAGAAGAGAGGGTGATGGCACTAAAAGCTTTTATAAAGTCTGTCACTAGTAGTGGACATGCTCTTTGCTTCCTCTGAGGCACGTGCTAACTCCTAATATCTCTGTGGCAACAAATGTAGCCTCAAGGAGTTTTCCTTAAAGATTTTGCTACAGAGGACAGCAACTAGAATCACTGAATAAAAGGATCTTACATGTGTGCTAGAAAAACTTCCTCTAGTGAATTTCTGAGAATGTGCCATTAACAATTTACTCCATTCAGTTAGCCTTGTCATAGATCTTCAGTTTCAGATATACATAAAACAAATTTTTAAAGGTGCAAAAAAAACCCAGTAAGAAATCTAAAAATTTATTTTCTTCCATATATCTGCTGCATACCTTGAAGAATTGCCACTCCTTGAATTCGTTCTGATTACAGTGTGTAATCATAATTTTGGATCCATCTGGTCCTTTAGTCAAGCACTGATCGTACTGCATGAGTTGATTGGCTTCGTTGATTCGGAAAAGCTAACAGGAAAGAAAAAGCCATTTTTATAGCAGTTGACTCAATGAGCCTTTTAGAAACACTGAAAATACAACGAAATTGCAACACTCAAAACATTTTCTGGTTTTATTACACTCGTCTTTCAGGAGGGTTCTTTATTTTGCATAACACTCTTTTACAATCACAATACTTAATTTCATGGTTAACTTTCCTGTAGGACTTAAAAGACCAAGAAACTTAACCAGAAAGACAAAAATGGTAAAAGGATTCCTATTCAGGAGACTTCTGAAAGTGTTTGATTACAAACCTTTGTATGATTTGATAGACAAACAACCCATTATCTTTATAAATGCCTGGTAGCAAGTCCTTGATCCTGCAAAGTAATTTCATGTGAAGACACTAAAACTTTGGCATTTTACCCATGGAGGAAATGAAATTCCTCTAGATACAAAAAGATTATCCTTGCTACTTCTGACAGAATAATTGCTACAGGTTTTTTTGGGTAGCATATGCAGAAAAAAGTATTTTAGCGAACCTTTTCATTAAATATCAGAATAGAAGAGACATTTCCAGGGGCTACTAAGAGCTAATCCATATAGGATTTCTAAAAACATAATCCAAAATGCAATTTTATGACTGCCATGACAAAACTGCCTGGTTCAAGTTTACATGGGCTTAAATAAGGACTTTAAATTCTGAAAAATTTTCCAACCAGAAAAGAAGATAGAAAAACAGAACAGCATGTTTGTGTGGTAGTGTGGGTAGGTTTGTGAAGATATAGGTCAAACACAATAAAAGCTTGGATTGCAATCATCATATAGTAATTATGTTCTGTCAATTAATTTGTAAATGAAGCAGAGACAAATTTCTGTTCATCATCTTCTCTCACGTGGCGGAAGATGAGTTACTGAACAAAAGTGTTTTGTACTTAGATCAAAAAAACTTTGTTACATTATTGAGCCAGAGTGAATAAGGGTTTTTTTTCCTGAAGGACTAGTCAGTAAGTAAAGGAAAGTGGTGAATCAGGAGCAATGCTAAGAGCTGAAACGGTGATACTGTTGCTTATTCATGTACCTGTTTCTCTGAAGAATGGATTATGAATTTGCCATCAATTTTATACCATTTATGTTTGAAATGGTATTTTCAGACTCATGTATTTTAGCAATGTCAACATGCTTACGGAAAACCTAATTCCCACCTTTGCAGCTGGCACCTAGGTGACTTCATGTACAGGCTTAACAGAAAACCTGCCTGTTATCAATCCATAGCAAGCAATTCTCCTTCAGACTTGCCTCCAAGCTCCTTACCTGATTTCCTCCCATTCTGTGGCATGGCCCAAGCTCAACAAAGCCACCATTGGTGTGCCCCATGCTGTCGATGCAGTAAGAGGTTTCAAAGCCTCTAATCTGGAAAAGACATTTTGCACTCTAAGTTAGTCCCAAGGGAAAAACAAGTGCTAAGGAGTTCAGAAAATTCTCACTTAACTCTCAAACCATAAATAGCTATCTGACAGAGAGATTAGACAAACCTGTATGTGATATTTAAATACTGATGTTAACTGTTCTGGGAGATGGAGCTTCAATCTGCCCATGCTAATTTGCAGGCTCTTCCATGAGTCAGATAAAGTCAGAGCTGCAAAGCTCAATTCCAATTTAATAACACCAAAATATAGGACTTTCAATTTTTTAATTTATTCAATCTCCTATCAGAGCATGTCCCATCTCCCAGGTCTTCATAAATAAACTCAGGTAAATTGCTCTCATCTTATGTATGAAGTGAAACAGGATGCAAAGAAGTTATGCACAGCAGCAATTACCCACAGCCAGGCACAGCCCATTGACCCAGCTGCTCAGATGGACCTTCTGCAGTAGCAATTACACAGAAAAAA
>VYXF01002462.1:670720-699386 GCA_013397295.1 Polioptila caerulea | reverse complement strand
AAAAAAAAAAAAAAAAAAAAGAAATAAAATTGATGAGGGGCAGGCACAGGCACGGGGATAAAGAACAGAAGTCCTGTCATAAAGCACGTCTCAACTGCTGATTCTCTCACTCCCTTTCTCAGAAGGGCCAACAAGCAGGCTTACAAAGACTTTATGACACAAATAACATTTTTTCCAGACCTATTTTCTTTGCCAGAGCCTCCTTCCTCTTTGTAATGGCATAAAAAGTCTGAAGGACTAAGCTTAGACTCTTCCAGGGAGTGTTAGGGAAGATGAACCCCATGCTTTCATACCCTAGAGTTTGGAAATGCAATCAGTGTGGTTTTACAAATGAGGGGAGGGGGCACAGGATTTCTCAGATGTAGGATAACTAGCAGCCTGTGCAGAAGAGTTGAAGAAAACTTGAGAGAAGTCTCTGAACTTAGAATTTTCCTGCTACTCCACCAGACCCACTTGCTTTTATCGGGATGATTTCCTGCAAGGTCGCCAGTATTATTTTATGTCCTTCAGATGCTTTCACCTTCGTGAGCAGTAATATTTATTGCACCTTCCAAACCCTTCATGTAGATTCCAGAGGAGGTCTAAGGCTCATATAGTAGCTGATGCTTTGTGCTAGCTTTTAGGTAAGAAATTAAGGTGGCATTGTTCATCTGGTCCCTCAGATAAAGGATTATTTCACCATGCACATGCCCTGTACCACTAATTCTAACATTTAAAAATTAGAGGTGATGCTTGGTGATAGGAGACAGCACAGATCTGTATTTTCTAATGTGCTTTTGAAGTTACAAAACCATGTATCATATTCATCATATCTGGGGAAAAAAGCTTGCTAAATTTGGGACACAGGAGTTCTCCTCAGCTAGCAGGAAGATGTTCTGATTTTCTCTCAACAGTCTGCAAAAGTGAAATAAATAGGAGAGACAGGGCAAAGATGTAATCAATTGCAGAGGGGGAAAATTAAATCTGACAGCAGGCAGTAGACCTGCCGTAAGTGCTCTCCAAGGTGTGGGCTAAATGCCAAAACGAGACAGGCAGAGTTCAGTGAGGAGTCCTGCACTCACCTGTGATATGCCAACTTTCTCTGCCAACCACTTGAAAGTGCTGCATTTGTAACCACATTCTGAATTTAATGAAGTCATACTTGTATACACTAATGCTGGAAACAATGGTTACAGAATCATATCAAATTATTACCTGCAGGTAAGGGACTTGCTGAGGCTGTAAATGTATGAGTACATCCCAGTCTAGCAAACACAGATAGAACGAACTCCACCTGGATTTCATGATCTCTGCTCTAGGCCTTCACACAAAAGATATTTTCATCTATTAATCTTCACCAATACTTCTCCATGCAGGATTCAAATTTTTTTCTTTTGAGAAAACTTAAATTCCAATTATGGAAAAAAAGTGCTTTGGACAGGGCTACACATAAATTATCTTTCAAGGACCTGTGGAACTAGTTAAAAAACTCACACTTGCAAAGGTAGATAGATTTTTTTTCCTGAGTTATATCTTTATAGCTCTCTGGTTAGTATCACATAGCTTAGTATAGAAGTAATCAAATAGCCTGTTTGCATGTCAAGTAACATTTGCTTCCTTTGGAATTCACAGTTTTTTAAAAAAGCTCCTAAAACACATAGGTGTTATGTGCTGTACCTACCTCTCCCCAGTCCACGTTTTTGGGTGGTAAGGGATAATATGAAGTTATATCATATGCTATTTCTTCCATGAACCACTTAAAACTTTTGCAGTTGTGATCTTCACGGAATTTTTTCAGCTCAGATATATCTCCGTAGGGCAGCGCTTTTGTCTCCGGCCGGCTGGCATAGAAGTAATCTTTGTATTCATCCCACCACACTTCTACAACTCGGACGTAGTTCTGCGAAGAGTAAAGACACTGTTCTGGCCTCAAAGCACACACCAACAGGACAGAAGCAGCTCTTCTTTAACAACAGAAATGTAAGGATTTATTCTCTTAGAAAGTGACAGCATAGCATTATTACATAGCACCAACAATTCGTCACTATCAGTAGACTATACAAGACACGTCAGTATTATTTTCAAGTGATAGTTTAGGACTTAAGCCAGCAAATTAAACTGGGCTGCTCAATGAGAGCGCAAAGTCTTTTTTTCTAAGATTAGAGATTGTTCATTTGAAAATAAAGACTTTTCAGTTACAGGTGCAATAAAATGTTGCATTCATTTGCTGCTGTCAGAACTGCAATTCATGGTTTCTATTCACTTTCTACAATTTTTTAAGGAAGAGAATGATATGCATTGGTCCACTAACAGGGAAAAAACCTTAGTCTTAAATGGGCCAGCTACTTGGAGAGGGGGGAAAATTGGATAGCTCACTTGGGAACAAGCCTCTCCCCCAGATCTTTCTTGTCATTCTCTTTGATGGCTCCTATCTCTGTATTACCTGTACACCTTCTGGATGCACACCTCACTTTGTCCAATTCTCCTAGTGTCAATGACCTGGTGTTAAAACAGTCTTAAAAGATCTGACTAAAGGCACAAATTATTGCGACTTTAATCCACACCTGGCATAAGCTGAACAAAGCTATAAAAAAAGGACATTTTCTGTGAGGACAGGAGGGTGCCTGAAGAGGGGAAAAAGCTATTTCTACATCCTGCCTTGTACAGAGAAGTAACTTAATATTTAAGAACACTCAGCAATGCTTTTTATATTCAGCAAGCAGGCTGGCAGACTCATGTACGGTGTTAAGATATGCAGTAAATACTTTTGATCAGCTTTTAAGAAGACTGAAATGATTTTTATCACTTCAGACAAAGTAAACTGGCATCTTGCCTGCACTGAGCAATATACTTACCATTTGCTATCCTGTTGCCCATTACTCTGTCTCTACCCCCAGATATGTCCCCCTGGGCTCCCTTGTACTGGTCCTGGTCCTTGTTTCATCAAAATGTTAATCAAATCACATTACTAATACAGGACTTTTTTGGAGGGGGGTTGGGGGTGTGGGGATGTCTATGCCAGGTTAGTTTTTTACCATTCAGCTAGGCTGGGACATTGCCTTTGGAACTAACAGTTAGGTTGGCTCAAGCCACACTCTATAACCCTGCAGGTACTCATTGTCTAGGAAGATTGCTCTGGGATTGGAATTTACAAAGAGCTGGGTCTTTGGGAATGGGATTTACTGATGCCAGAATAGCGCACAAGAGAAAACTTAAACTGAGCAATAGAAAAACATAACAGGAGGGCTGTCTCTCTTCCTGCTGGTAGATGAAAACTGATATAAACAGTTTTTCTTGATTCAAATTCTCTCTTCAGATAAAGAGCTGGCTCATTCTGGAACTGATGTCTAATTTTAATCTCAGGGCTTGAGTAACACTTCTGGAACCTGAAGTGCACCTGAGGAGTTGCCAACCCTTATGATATAGGGCAGAGCATGCCATCTTCCCAGGTGTCATTTACTGTTTCTTAACTAACAAATGCACAAAAGTCTGAGAGATGCTAGATTCCAGAATTCACTAACTTGGCCTAGGATCATGCCCATCTTTATCAAGATAAAGGGGGAATTTCCAGCCCATAGTCTTCATCTCCAGAAGTGTGCTAGAGTTATGAGAGTTGATCATGCATACTTGGGCACATTGCAGCAAAGGCTGGAGGTGCTGACATTAAGTAATAGGAAGTGCATTTGTACCTCAAAGATAGTGGGGGAAGGCTTCAGAGCAAGAAGATGGGTTCCAGGATTCTCTGCCCTTAATAACAGAGGGATTAACACAAATATTTCTCTCCAGTGGCGGTGATCATCTGAGCTTGAGATACTAAACAGCTTTAGATGAAGTGCTCTCTAAATTGTTACTGATAATTTAAACAAATTAATCTAAAACTGTTCTTATCTGAAATCAAAAACTGCCTTCAAGGCAGCTTCAAAACTGTACCTTTAATGTAGGAGAAGACCCAACATACACAGGGGGTGGATTTCCTTGCCAGCCCTGGAGACGATAGATGTGTCCAACACGAGAACAGGGAACAAACAGCAGTTTTCCCCCACACTGCCAGATCTACAAGTAAAAACAAAGGTATTATTAATATA
Source organism: Polioptila caerulea (assembly GCA_013397295.1). Classification (NCBI taxonomy): domain Eukaryota; kingdom Metazoa; phylum Chordata; class Aves; order Passeriformes; family Certhiidae; genus Polioptila; species Polioptila caerulea. Next base: position 695,322 of record VYXF01002462.1, on the reverse strand, counting down.
TATGCACAAGAATTTAAGACAGACAAATAAATAATAAATTATGAAAGAAATGTCAGCTACATTTCTTACTATACTATCATATATTTACATATTTTTTGTTCCAGATGCAAGCATAAAGAAAATAGGTCTTTGAAATGAAAGGTATACTGAGTACACTTTCAACTCAGCCAGGAAATTACTCAACTAAAACAATTTTTTAAAAAGCTTTTAAAAAGTTGAGCATCTCATTCTGTCACTATTTTAGAACAGCAGTAACAAATGAGTGCACAAAATCAGGAACTGTGTAAGTTTTATTATGACAGAACTAACGATATTTAGATTTTATTAAAGTAATTCACATGCTCTCACTAAGATGGGTTTTGGTTAGATGCCCATTCACATTTAAGTTTTTCTTAATAAAGATTAGTAGGAGATAAGGATGTGTTATGTAACCCACTGCTTTAAGTAGAAACATTTATTTGACTACAGTAGATGAAAATAGAGAAAAAAAGGGGTAAAATATATCACCATTCTGAAATTCCCTCACTCCCACATATCTTTGGATAAACCCTTAACAGGGGAAAAAACCATACTTAAGTCACAATTTATTTGCTCATAGTTTGGAGAAGTTTAATCGTAGCACCAATTCAAGCTAAATTTGTGACTGTTTCAAATTAGTCCAAATTCCAGATTAAAAATATGCTTTACCAGCATTAGGAAAGATGGGCAGAGTATCTTACTTTCTTCACTGCATCATGATATTAATTTTCCTAAGTTTCATCAAAAAACTTCCTCAGGTATGCAGGGCCATTAATTTTATTTGCTATCTAGGAGTCAGCACACAAGGCTGATAAATGCTTAGTTCTTCCAAAGATTGGTTTTGATCTACAGAAACCATTTTGGAGGTCTCTACATAACGAGCATTTCTATTACAGAACTACCGTAAGTAATTTCAATCACGATTTTCATCTAAGCAAGATGGAGAATTATATGGATAAAGACCCCATGTGCGTAACATCCTCAATAAACAGCCTTTGCATATGGATTTACAGCTGAGCAAGTGCACTCAGAGCTTTCCTCTAACTCATGAAGAGCAAGAGAAACTAGGGGAGCTCTGAATGTGCTCTTTGTAAAATTCAGCTACCATTTCACAGATTGCTGCTGAGGATATATCTTCACTTTTGTCTGTTAATTGGGACCGATTCCCACTGTCTGCACTTGTGTCATTACAAATACTGAACTAATGATGATCATTTTATGTTTCTTGCAAACTGAAGAGCATGCATATGCCCAGGAGTGAAAATAAAATCCTCCTCAGTGATTATGAATGATGCAGTTAGTGTTTCAATTATGAAGACTTCTCTTGTAAAGAAGTTCTTGAAATTCTGAAAAGTATATGAAATAACTTCTTCAGTCACAAAAATGGCAGGGAGGAAGCAGATTACTTTTTGTCACACCATTATGTGCTTTCCAAGAGCACATGCATAGACTGAGGACTATGAGGACTACTTGTTCTCTATCATTGCTTTCATTAGAAACAACATTTTTCTATACTCACTATGAGAACATTATCAAATTTGCCAGTCTGGTTTCATACTGGGTATTTGGGCAGTTAGGGGTGCCATCCTGAAGCATTTACAAAATCTAGATTGTGTATCATTTGAGTTTCAGCATGAAGCCACCTCTCTGAACACTTCTGTCCCAAGGCACACAAGGAAACACTAAAGAGACCCTCTCCCTCTTTAGATCTCTGTTGCATCTCCTCACAACAAAACCTGGGCTTCATGAGGAAGAGGTAGGTTTGTCTAAACTCCAAACAGAAGTATTTACAGAAAAAAAAATCTAATTGAATTAGTTTTCAAATACTGGTGTTACCTTGTAAGAAATTTCAAAATTTTCACCACCCCAGATTTGAAGGCCTGGATCATAGAGACCCAGTTCAAAGAAGAAATCACGTTCAATGGCAAACAATCCACCAGCCATTGCAGGGGACCTGAAAGAGGAAGACAGTGTAACTCCTTCTGCCAAAAGGATACAATAGCAGTCAGAGAAAGCTTTAGCAAAGAAAGCAATTCCGTTCACATATAGCAAAGATCAGGTAAATGGCAATACACTGAAAAATCATAAAGCTTTGTCATGAGCTTGCAGCAACTTTCTGAAGTGGCATCTATATAATTTTTACTGAGGTAACAGTTTTTTATTAGGTTGCGGGTTTTCTTCTACAATTAATTTATTTAATTAATGAATTTGATGACAGAAAATCTCGGTCTGAATTTTCCATTCAGCCAGTCAACATTCTTCTATTAAAATAAAAAACAAGATGAGAATCAGTGTGATGAGATGTTTCTCTCTTAAAAATTTTTCTAGTTTTTGAGATAAAATGGAACAGCAAACGAGTTTATGTTCTGAGAAGCAGCCACATTGAAACACATTGCCTACTAAACCAGTAACAGAGTTTTTGCACCTTTCTAATCTTCTGCCTCTTTTTGTCCTATTAGGAGACACTTTACATCATACTCCATAAAATTTTAAAGAGGGCCTAGATAAAGTAGTACAAGGTTTCCATTTTGGTTTAGTCTTTTTTTTTTGTTACCATATTTCTTTCAATGACTTTGTAAATCCCTTCCCATATGCCATGATTCAATTAGCAAGTTATAATGTGTCAAAAAGATGCTGTGGTCTGGATTATAGCTTGTGCTGATTTTGGCTGAGGTACGCTAATTTTCTTCCCAGTGGCTGGCATGGGCTGTGTTTTGGATTTGTGCTGAACACAGGGTTGGTAATGTGGAGATGTTTCTGTTAGTGCTGGGCAGGGCTTGCACAGAGCCAAGGCCTTTTCTTTTCATTCTGCCAGGCTGGGAAAGAGACTGGGGGTGCATGGGAGGTTGGGAGGGGACACAGCCAGGACAGGTGACCAAACTGGCCACAGGGATATTCCAGACCATATGGCATCATGCTCAGCATATGAAAATTGGAGGAAGCAGGGGGAATGTTTGGAGTGATGGTGTTTGTCTTCCCAAGTAACCATCACCCGTGATGGGGACCTGCTCTCCTGGAGATGGCTGAACACCAGCCTGCCCATGGGAAGCAGTGAATTCATTCCTTGTTTTGTTTTGCACATGTGTGTGTGCTGACTCTAAGCATAATTAACTATCAGTTTAATTGTTGTCCAAATTAGGTGATCACATGCCAAGGTACTGCTACATGTCCCTTTCTACTTGCTGCCTACTGTACTGTCCTCCAACACTGCTTTTGCATCCAGGGAGTTCAAAGGTTTAGAAGCCAGAAGACACAGCAGGGGGAAGCACTTTGCATAGCACAGCCGTGATTTTCCTGCGCTTTTGGTTTTCCTCAGCACCATAAAGACTTGGCAAGTGTAGAAGCCTCAGATAATGCAGTTTCAGTCTTGGCCTCCAAGACGCTGCCAAGTGTGTTAAAGAACACAGTAAAATCCACATAAGCTCAGTAGTTTACTTCAGAGGATATGAGGAGGTAAGCACTGTTACTGAAAGAAGGATTCAGTCCTGGGGCAATTCTCACGTTACAAAAACGTTGCCTCAGCGCTTTAAGCTGTTGAGGACATTTTTGTTTTCTTTTTAAGCTAAGCAATCCTGACTACAGTTTCAGTAAGACTTTTACTTGGTCTTACTTGCCTTGGTATTGCTGCAAGAAAATGCACACAGCCTGGACACAAACAGATGCAGGGCATGTCTCTTTTTAAAGGAAGCATTGTAAATCTGAAGGTATTATTAAGAATAAAGTCATCTTTTAAAACATTCTGAGAACATGTGTTCTCTGTTTCTGGGAACAGTTTAAACGATTTGAAGACCTGTTTGGATGGTAAACACAGAACACTACAGCAATGTTTGAAATAGTTTATGCCCCTCTATGTGAATATTAAAGTTCCAATGTGGACAGCCTCATCAGAAAATGGTATTATTTAAACTGTATACAAAACAGATCAAAGCTTCATAACTTGCTTGCATGTGTTGCCATTTTAGCAAAGGTGGGTGGGGATGGGGAATTACCAGCATCAGTTGTATGTATGTTTAAATCATATATACAAGCAGTAGAAGACATTAGATTCTGAAGATGTGAAGATTGCTTTCAAATGTAGTAACATGATTAGTTAAGTGTGAAGGGGAAAGTAATAAAAAAACCAGCAGAACCACAGTCTCCCAGTATTGAAAAGCCATCCAGAAATCATAGTTTCTAAGCTAGGGTTTCTCTGTAGTTTTTGTTTTCTGGGAAGAAAACATATCCCACTACAAAGTATAATAAAAAGGCAAAAATTCTGTGAAAGTTATTGGAGTTTGCCCACAATAAAAGGTACTGTTTTTATATTTCTTTTTTTTTTCTTTTTTTTTTAATGTTATGTGTATTATATTAAAATTCTTAGAAAATACCTAGCCAAAATTCTTAAACAGCATGCTTCTTTGTCAGATGTGATCCATTGTGAATCAAGTGGGAGAAATATGACAAAAGGGATTTTTTTTTATACACATGCATAATCCTCCAGCTGTGTGCATGCATCAGGCCACGACAGCAGGCTACAGATTTTATGCATTACCATCTATTAGAAATATTTCCAGCATGCTCGTTATTTCAAACCAAATGGTTAAAACAAGCCAACAAGTACTTTAAAAAAAACCATCATGGCTAATTAAAGTTTTCCCTGGCAATAAAGTTATACAATATTTTATTTTGCCAAATAGAACCCAGAAATTCTAATGTGCACCCTATTAACCCCACAAGAGCAGGAATGGAGAGGCGACACAAGGTAGCAAAGATATTTTGAGCAAATAGTCAGTTGTGGCAAACAGGTTTGACTAAACAAAGCAGCTAGTGTGGTTAGAAACGTGAAGGTGTTCAGGCTAGAAGTACATGCAAGTTTTAGTGGATCAATATTGACTTCACAGAAAAAAAGAAAGGGGTAAGTGATTTAGTGATTACCGATACGGTTCAGTTTTTGTCTTTCTGCTTTCCTTCTCTCTCTTGGTCAAGGGAACCCTCTTCCATAGCATACTCCAATCCCACGCTCCTCTAGCAAACCCATCTTCGTCACCACCCCCTTGGGGCACAATCTTAAAAGTGTTGCCATCTATGACATCTATAAGCGGCACAGTGCATGTGGTTCTGCGGGCGGCGCGGGCGGGTGCGGTTATGGGCGAGCGCCCGCGGGGCACACGTGCGCCGACCGTGGTTCGTGGGGAGAGAGGGGTGGGGGGAAAAACGACAGGGTTTAGACAATCATTCCTTATGATTCACAGTATGTAAACAGCTCTCTTTACCGATAAGGCTCAGTTTTATGTTTTCGTTTGGACTTTTCCTTGTGGCTTAACGGAATTCGTTTCCATAGCAAACTCCAGTCCCAGGCCCCTCTGGCAAAACCATCTTCATCCCCACCTTGTTGTGGCTCAATGGAATAATCATTCCCATCTATGTAATCTATTAGAGGTACAGTACATGTAGTTCTGAAACATTTATAGAAGGGAAAGAAAGAGCAAAATACAATTTCAGAAGAGTAATCTATCTAATCTGAAATTTACACCATTAATTAAGTTTATAGAGCAGTGTATATAACAAGTCATTTGTAAACATACTGTTAAAAAAACGAAGCCTCATTAGAAGAAAAAAGAGATGGTCTTTACATTGTTTTAAGATGTTCTGAAAACAGAAAAGTTAGGTCTGAGATGCCATTATATCAATTGGTTTATCAGTACATTTTCCTTTATGTGGACTTCTCGACATTGGTCTTCTAATAAACCACTGCTGGAAGCATTGGAGGAGCCCTCAGAGGGCCAGGGCTCTCACAGGATTATTATTTCCTGTAATTTCTATTCATATCAGATCTTAGCTGTCAACAAGTATGATAAACACTTAGCTTTTACTACTGTTAACACAGATTTTCATTATATTGTCCTATTCAAATGCCCTGGAAACCCACCAAGCTCTAAGCATAGAAAAACATTTCTAGCGCTGTCTTAGAAGCAGTTTTCAGTAGAATTTTTCCTGCTTGATTTTCAATACACTCCTCATTGTGATCTATCATACACAATATTCACCAAGGAAAAGACATTATCTTGTTTTTCTCCCCACATTTTTCAAACGAGTTTCCCAGTGACCCAGGCTGGAGCACTTCCACCTCATTAAACGAAGCTCCAAGAGATAGAAAAGGTTGGGGGGAAGAGATGTTAACACCATGCTATTCTTTGAGGCAGAAGCAGCAGCAGGCTGCACCCCAGGTACCAGGGCATGGAAGGAGGTGCCAAGCACTGTCTGCTGGCACCGTGTGCCTCAGCATCTCTGGTCCTCCTGCAGCATTCGCCTCTGTGGGCAGTGCTGGAGGGTGCCTCTAAAACCCTCTCATCTCACCAGTCTTGTGTAAACAGTAATACACAATCAATGGGAGCACATAAACATTTCCATCTTCTCTCTAGTATCCCAGCCCAAATAGAGTCTTGGTTGAGTTGCAGCCTTTAAAACACACAAAATCTAATTCTTCAAGAGAATTCTGGTAGCATGGCAGTTTAACAAATAGTTTTTAGGATTAAGCAGCCATTTTATGAGATTAAAGAGTTTAAACATGCACATGGTTTCCTAAACACACATACCACTGACCACACAAGCTAAGAGTGTGGTAGCATATAGCAACAACAGCATTTCAACAGCTGAAGAAATGAAATCCCTGGGGATCTCTCTTCTCCTCTGCCATCCCTCACAGATTCCCCCTCGCAGGGTAGGCACTTCCAGCACAGACTCCTAGCAAGGGCCTGGGACTGTGGCAGAGACAGGCTCCAGCCTTTGCTACAGACAATTCTCCAAAGCACTTCAGAGGAAACAAATAACACCGTACATCAAGACCAAAGATGAGAAACTTATAAACTCTTGAGATAATGCGGGCTTTAAACTCCCATTAAATCAAAATGTTTACTGCTACTTTTTCTCTACTAAAAGCCACAGGTTTTTTAGTTATTTTGTTCAATCATGCTCCTTATCCAGACAGAATGGAACATTTCTATATTACTGGCTCAGATCATTATAAAAGACAAGAGTTATATATAATTTACACTAGACAAAATATTCAGTATGCCTCTTAAAATAAACTACCTGGAGATTAATTTGCCTGACTATATTCCTTCCTCATTATGTATCTTTTATGCTTGGAGATAATACAATCATCGTACTGAAAATATTGATATAGTTTGATATAGATATAAAACATATTGACTGTAGTCTGAAAAGTGAAGATTATTACTGTGACTTTTACTTTCTAAACACTGGAAATAACAGGAAAACATTACCTGTCCTTAGATATGGGAGCTATAAGTGGTGCATACCAATTAATTCCCACTTCACAATGGGCATCAAGGTAAATCAAAACCTTTGAAAGAAAAAAAAAAGTAACTTATATTTCTGTATGCAACATTATTACTTAATTAAGCTTATTTATGTTAAGATACATTCATATTATAAACATGAAAATGAAGATTAAATGAGTAAAATGAATCTCTTCTTAAAACAGTATCAATAATTTCTACACATCTATTGAAGCCACCACAACCTTTCCCCCAAAAAAAGAAAAAAAAGAGACTTGTGAGTGAACTGGCTCCTACCTGTCCAAGTTTAGCTTTCTGGGCTCCAATGCTTCTAGCTTGGATCAAACCTTCTCTCCTCTCATTTCGAAATACCTTTACAAGGCCATTCCACTGCTTTATGTAGTCATCCAGCCTCTCTTGTAAGTGTGCTATCAGATAACAACGGGAAAAAAATTGGTGAGGTTTAGTAACAAAAGAGTTTTGTACTCTTAATATAAGCCAAAAATATCTATAGACATTTACAAGAACCTTTAATTCAACCACTCACAAACACTAAAACTGAGGAGATCAAGACCACTGACCTCATGGCACAGGTTTGTGTCTGGCACATCAGAAGAAATGGCAGCTGAAGTGGTTGCCCACACCACAGGGAGCTGGGTGGACAACTCACAGTCACTTCAACATATCACATAGTGGCTTTCAGGTTTTCATCTGTATTCCAAGCAGCCAGAGAAGTTTCTACACTTCAACACACAGTCTTTCCTCATCAGATGATGTCACATGTACAGCTGAAGGCACCGCTTTTCAGTCAAACATCTCCCTTCACTCACTTTATGCCTCACAAAATTTTCTGTCAGTCTACTAATAATCTGGAAACCTGAAGCAGAATCCCACCATGCTCAAATTGTTGCCCTCCTTCATTTAGACCTGTTGTCTCTCATGAGGATCTTACGATAATCTCCTAATGAAATTAAAGAGAATATTGGGAGGACCAGAAGTGATCGTACTGAGGAGACAACAAACCTTTAGCCAAAGGGACTTCTATCAGCAAAGGAATCAAGATGAGCTATGCTTAAATGGTTTCAGATTTGTATTTGTATTGGCCAAACTTCTCTGGAAACCACATTCCTATCACATAATTTGAGAAAAGGATCCTAGTACTGCTTAACATTTTTGCCCAGACAATTCTGTTGAGAAAACTCATGAAGGCAGAAAGTCTGGTAACCAGGCACCTGCTGTTTGCAGCTATGCTGATTTAGCTATTAGTGTTTGTTAAAAATCTATTTTTGTACTCAAAGGCTCAAAAGAACTACAGCTTCACAGCTTCAGTTTCTCTCAGTTAGGAACCAAAATAAGCCACCTAATCTACATCTGAGGCATCCATGCACTGGTTTGCCTTGCACCAGCTCTGAAGGGCTGATAAATGTCATGCCTGTGGTGATCTAACAGGAGGGGGGACATGCAAAGGTGGAAGCAGGAGGATGTCCCTTTCAGCAGCAACATGCCATCAGGTTACTTCAGCAGAAACATTTTCTGCACCCTGAATGAAAATTATGAAGTCTGGAGACTTCTGCAACTTATGCTTCGGTATTTTTTATATTCTTGTCAGCAGTATTAAAAAAAATAGTTTGAACAAAAGCTATATGTAATTGAAAAGGAAATGGTGTTTCTTGGAAGTGAATTTTCCAATATCAAAAATTCAGCAATTCTACCAAAGAACAATCCCTTGAAATCACTACCTTTTGACACTGTTATTATCCTTCCTCTCCACCTTTATAAAAGAAAAACTTTTCTCAACCAAGTTTTATGTACTCTCCTTTCCCACACACATATAAAATTTCTTTTGTAAATCTTTGTGCAATAGGAAAACTTCAAGCATACACAAATGTCATACTAGAGAAAGAACAAATTTATCACACATATTGTATAGAAGAACATGCCATGTAATAAATAGAGAATATATGATTTGATGGCTGTGATATAAATTTTTATAGGATAAAATCAACAGAGTTTTGAGGTCATACTGAAGTAGTACTAAGAGAATCTTTATACCACACCATTATTGATGCTGCAAATTCCAAGTATGTATTCCAGAAGGACTGTCAGGAATGTTTTAAAGATTTAAAACTTGAAGTTATTTCCAGCTCTCCTGCCTATGTGGCCAAATGTTTTACTTATCAAATGTTGAACTATGTAAGGCTCACAGGGAGCTGTAAAAACCTGTTATATTGATTGTGTAAAGCTTTTCTACAGTACAAGTCTCAGGACTTTGCAGTCCATTATCTCAAACCCTGCCAGGGTTAGCAGCAAGTGCTATTTCCCACAGGAAAGCCGAAATTTTTGTCCTTCCCATACTACAAAGTCTGCATAACAGTAGTGTAAAAAATCCTGATACTTTTACAGTCAAAAATATTGTTTGGCCAGGATTGAATTTTGTTCACCTAGAATGTGTATTTATGACATCTGTCAACAGCCTTACAGCAATCTGCTTTTTGTTCAAATATGTATATTTTATCTTTCAAAATATTATAATCACCAATCTGGCTTTCCCTTGTTTGAGTTCCTCTCTTGTGTCTAAGTGCATGATTAAAGCTTGAATCAGTGTCTTTTAAAACGGGTAGTTTCTCCAAAGGATCTTAGGCACTGCAGATTACAAAGGGGGAGGAGGAGGAAAGCAGAGTTTTTGCCCCTCAAATCATGGAGAGCAGTCTGAGAACTAGAAAAATGGTATCAGAAGTGCTTCCTGCAGCAGCTGCCCCCTGCCTGCGAATACCCTGTACTGTAATTCTGTCAAAGGTGGGGCTCTCAGCTCTAACACCAGCACTGATTACTGCTTCAGTTTCCCCATGGCAAGCACCATTACACAGCTTAATAAAAACACTGCTGTCTGCCTATGCTCATTACTTCCCCTTTGGTAATCTCATGGGATGCTGCATCAGTTGGAAATACAGGTAACAACAAGGAACATATAAGTAAACACAGAAGGTAGACAAAGCCTTTAAATGCTACTAGGAACACTGGTATTTTTTACCTCACAGCCACCCTTTACAGGTGCACAGGCTACAGAAACAGTTCCAGCTGGGATACTGGCCTCTATGCTTCAGAAAACAAGCAAGCTGGTGCCCAAATACATAAGAAATGCTGGAGACCTACACATACAACTGTAATTGTAGGAAGCTTTAGAAAATACAGTTTCATTAATTCTCATTGCCCTTCCAGAACAGCTGTTTCCTTCACATAGCTAGCAATCACAGAAGAATAAACTGCTTCTATTGAGAATAGAAGAAAAAATGGGTAAAAAAAACCCCATGGGTATCAGCCTGGCCTCGTTGACATTGTGGTAGAGGGTGCTGCAACATTTCTTGGACTCTAACATGAATTAATACAGAAGTCTCTATAGAAAATGGAGATAGAATCATTCAATTAGCTTGGCAATCTTCTTGTTACTGTTCTCTTTGTGCTCTGACAAAGAAAAAAAGCCAGAGTAGAATTCAGCACATATCTCTGCACAGTTCTCCACAGTCAAACCCTGCTGTTTACAGAAGAGATTAAGGAAAGAGCGTCATTCAGCAAAAGTTCTGCTCCCAACTGACTTTATACTAAGAATTATAATGAAAAGAACATTTTCCAAGCATTGCAACTGTTCCTCCCTGTAAGACATAACATATATAAGCTTCTATGCAGCTGTAACTCCCTTCTGATAAAAGAGGATTTCTCATAAGGAAGGACAGGCAGGGGCTTTTAGGAGCCAGCCTTTAGAAGTGTTTGCAACTGCTGTGCTCCATTTTAGTTTCATATCACTCGAGAGGGTGGCAGCTAAGAAATAAGGACAGTCACACTGAGCATGAGCAAACATCTACCCCGTCCAGGATGTGTCACTCAGCACCAGGCTCCAAGGGCATAAGGCGGTCTGCTGGGTGGAAAGGCAGACATGGAGTGTGCAGCCTGAAAGCAGGTGGGGAAGAAGAGAACCCTGTATCTGTGCTGTCAGCATGACTTTTCTCCTGGCTGAAAAAAGCAAAAAGCCACCAGCAGCTCTGCTGTGATTAAGAGTGTTTGTATTTTGCAGCTCTCTTAACAACTGGAGAAGTCTTCAGGCAGCCTGGCACGCTTTGCAGCCCATACTAGTTCATCCTTCTCTCTAGGGAGAAAGAAGTAGAGCAAGATTCGGCTCTCCTGGCCATTTTTCACCTAGAACATAATTTGAATTAATGAAATTAAGTTTATTATATTTACCAAGTAATGGCCTAAAGCAATTTGAAGAATTATTACAGTGAACTAGTGCAATTGCTGCAAGGTGTTTAGTGTAATTCCAGTCCATGCTTGTCTTAGCAGTCACCCCTACCCAAGAAAACTGCACCTTGAGCTTTCTTTATTGAATTTTCTGATTTAAGAAAGTTATCTGGGACATTGAAGTGTGAGAAATATAGAATCAAGGGTCTGCTGGATCTTAGGTCCAGGCTAGCCATATCTGCTAACCATTCATTTATGAGCAGAAAGCAAAAAAGTTCTGCATTTAAAAAAAAAAATCTTTAAAAATACTGCTTTTGTTTAACAAATGTCATATATTGGAAAAATAGTACAAGTTGTTATGCCAGACAAACTCATTCCATGAACTGCATATACATGGCACAGAGTCAGCTGCAAGTCATGTGAAACCCAAGTATTGAGACCTATCATTAGTAAAAAGTCTGGTAAGTATTCTAGACACAATCAGTGTCACAGTTACTTTATACAGCTAAGTCAGTCCTTGAACAGCTCCAAAGGAAAGCTATGATCCTAGCTGAAAAGCAAAAACACAGCATATGCCTGCTGACTGAATTATTAAAATTATATCCCTTAGGAGAGAAGATATTTTTGGTTTATAGCATGTCTGTATATTTAAGCCAAATTCTCAACAGCTGTTAAAGGATACAGAAGACTATAATTTAGCATTCAGTACCTTTATTAGACTAAGCCAAATGTAGTTAAGTTTATATAATACAGGTAACTTGCCCTCTCCTGTCAAAACAAACAGAAAATGATACCTACCTATCTACAGGTATGATGCAAAAAATAACACACAATAACTATTTTTAACAGCTATTAGATTTATACTCAAAAAAGGCTACCTCAACCATGTGATGAGTTAATTTTTAAAATTTCTAGTGAATACACCCATAGAAAACAACTACCATGAGACTGGAAATGGGAGAAGCCCAGATCACTTAATACAAAGGAGAGTTTCAGAACAGTCATCTGTTTTCTATGCCACCACACAATTCAGCTACCATGAAAACAAAGATGAGGGTATCCTGTGCCACTGACCAAACTCGCCTTTGCTCAAAGCCATCATCAACACTGTGTAGAAGAGACTGTCAGTTTTTATTTATATGTCTATTCTTTTTCTCTGTCAACATCTATTCAAGAATCATGCTGCAATGAAATCTTACAGAATGTGCAGCTTTGATGCACTATTTTGAAATGTGTTTGAAGTTTAAAAACAGTCCATTTTCCTCTGTCTCAATCAACTTATATCTCTAGGAGATCACTTTCAGTTCCTCTCTGTATTCGGCCTTGTATTGCATTAACGCTGACGATACCACCATGAAAGCAAAAAAAACCCACCAGTGCATGCTTACATTTATAAGACAAGTATAAGTACATGCATCCTGACTATAAATCAAGATCAGAATGTAAATTATAAAGGAAGAAGAAAATCTCTAGACTTATGTTGGTATGCAGAAAGAAAGGCAGAAATAAAAACATATTTAAATTCTTAAAAGCTTCCTATTCCCAACAAAAAACAATAAGCAGCTTAATGTGATGTTTAATTTTAAAAAGATACTAGAAATGAAAAAGAATTTGAAAATTAATCAGAATAATTTGACAGCCTAGGCAGATTTTTATGATTGTTAAAAGAAGAGACATCTGAATTCCTATATGCAATAAAGGAAGCTTGTTACTCCTAACAAGCTTAACCCCTTTGAGACTCTTCAAACTACTTGTTTTCACAAAAGCTGAAAGAGATACTAGCTATCCCAGCTTTCTTCCACGTATTACCCAAAAACTGTGGTAGAGAACTCAAAGGACTATGAAGAAGCAATCTTTTCTCCGATAGTCAACGCAAACCATGGCAGATAATTAATCAAAAGAAAACTATTTCAGGAAAATAAAAAAATTTCTTTTTCTACAAGGAGTGTGTTAATACTCCATATGTACCTTTGTTACTAAAATCATCAATCAGGACAATTTCTGCCAAGTATTTTCTTGGTGTTCTCTTGATGACACTGTGGACTGTCCTCATGAGCGTGGACCACCCTTCATTATGGAAGACGATGACAACGCTGGAGGTGAGCAGGTTGTCGTCATAATGCCAGTATTTGCACCTGTGAAAAGAGTTGATTTGATTAGTTTTCACACTATGATTTACAGAACTGCTTATCAGCATCCTTGCGCAAACGAAATCTTCGCTGTCAGCTGTCCTTCAGATTTAAGTGAGACAGGCTATGAAAGGAAGTCTCTCTTAAGTGCATCACATATACAGATACAAATAAAAATAAAAATTAAAGTAGATTATCAAGCACAAGTTTCAGACCTGGTCTAATTTCAATGGGCTCTTTCCTTGAAAGATAGGACCGATGTAGAAAAAAAATACAAGAAAAGAGAGAGATTACAAAAACAAACAAAAATAGTGCAGATGACTCAGGTCTTTTTCCTGAGGGGTTTGAGATGATTTAGAAAAAAGCAATATGAGTACTTTCAATACCTTCCATACGTTCCAATATCTCTAAATCACATTTATCAACAATGGATTTAGTTTCAATTGTAATGTCTGTTTCCCCACCTGCATCCCTAAGTGAGACTATTCACAGTCTCTCCACAACCAGTCCAAGTATTTCCTTAACTGGAAGTTTCCCTACCTGACCACTAGCCCCTTTTCCAAGTATAATAATATAGTTCCTATCACTGAACATAGAGATATAGCACTTTCAATTTCAATAGGAAAAATCCATCCTTTTTTCATCTTTCAGCACTTAAAGTCTCTACTAGAGAGATTTTGACTTTTCAAAGACAGCATTCATGTATTAAGAAATTATTAGTGACAAATAAAAACTTCTAAACTTAGAGATGCACAAACTTCCCTAGTTACAGTTCTCTTTATACAATAAAAAGCTTAAGTCCACAGAAATATCGCTGGTTTTGAAAAGAATTGCCTTAATCACCAGAGATCACTGGAGTTTCTGAAACTACAATCAGATAAACATGGAAAGAACTCACATAACATATCCATAGGTATTTAAAGAATTTCTCTAGTGAAGGATGCATTTCACTTCTCAATGCATCAAAATGCATTTTTCACCTCACAGAAAATAAAAGACATTGCTAGAAATATACTATTAATTTTGTCCCTGTGGGAGAAGAAAAATACAGAATCAAAACAGACTATAACAAAATTTTATCTAATAAGGCACTTCATTTCTTAGGTGCGCCGTAAGCAACCTCTGAAACAGCACAATCTCTAAAAGCACAAATTACTGACTAAAATCCCTCAGCTCCATAGTTTTTATGCCTGAAGTAGCTGCAGCTAATCATAGTTACCAATAAAAAGGTGCTAGACTGGCTGTTTAAAAGGTTCTGGCCACGGATGCCTTCCTTCCACAGATCCCTCTCAAAGATTCTAGCTGATTACAGATTGCAGTACTTCCATTTGTAGCACAAGCATTTAAGCTGTCAACAGCTTAGCCATCTACAGAGAAAAAATGGATGCCCTACCTAGGTGTGTTAAGTAGGCTGTGTAAAAGGAAGATTTAATATGTTTGAAACAGATTTATAACAGAATGGTGTTGCTTCACACATATATTCTCAGTACTAATTCTGGTCATATGGCTATGTCAAAAAGTAGAAAACAGGGTGTTATACTTTCAAAAAACCAGCATACCAGCTGAATGCCATTCAAGAGCTCTGTGTAAAAGGCAGCAGAACAGCACCTTTTGTCTCAAAGGAAAAGGCAGGAGCAGATGCAGCTTGCACTGTGCTCCTGACCTGCACCTGCAGCAGCTTAGCTAGGAAACTTTTTTGCTTATTTCTGAATAAAAAGAGAGGGACAGCTACAATGTTTCAGACTGCCTTCAAGGACAAAACCAAAGAAAACCTTGAAAACCAAACTCAAATCTTTTGGTTGCTTGTTTCTCCCACTTCCTGCAGTATAGGTTAGTCATGCTTAGGAATAAAATGGTGAAGAGCACAAGAATGAAGGACAGTAAGTAACTCTGCATGATTTTAAAAAGTCAAACCTATTACAAAAGCCTGAATTGAACAATACATCTATGAACAATTTATAAGCATGTTTTGATCCGTATTTTATACATTTTTGAAACATAAACCCAGAGGTATAGACAGGCTTTTAGCTACATAGCCAATTTAAATCTCCTCAGATTGGGTGTTGCTAAATGTGCCATTTGCAAGCAGTGAAGCACGACGTTTATATCTCCAGTAAGATCATGCTTCCAGCTTTTTCCAGACACTTTATTTCACTTATTAGACATCCCACAGACCAGCTCATTGAGCCCATAAACTCTGACAGACTGCAGTAACTCCTGTGCAGTCTTCTTTCTCATTTTGAGTTGAGAATTAGAGGTTTGAAATATAGTAGTAGTTTTAGAGATGTGCAATTAATAAATGTTTTAATCTCTGTAGCAGCTTTTTTTCAATAAATGTGACTGTTACTCAGGTATTTGAGTGACAAAAGCCAGTAGTCTCAGCTCTCATTTCCTTCACATCTACAGGGAAGGAAGCAGGGAAAGCTTTCCTCGGTGGAGCAGCACTGACATCCAGTGGTTGGCAAACCACATACCAAGAAATGATAAATGCACTTTCCTTGTGTTTGAAACTGAATTTTATGTGTTTCCCTGTAGATTTTAGGCACCAAACAAGGAAAAAAATATGCCTCAATTTCCAAGAACACTCTTCATTTTTAGAAGAGAGGGTAAAGTAAATATGAATGCTTAAGCAAGAGCTGCAAGCTATTAAAAACTGGCACAAGCAGATTCAAAGTACAGAAGGGTCTGTGACAAAAAGGATTTAAATGTTTCAACCTCTAGCTTCATCCCCTGGGTGTCTCATCCCCTGCCCACACACTAGCACAGTGCCCTTTCAGGTGTAGCCTGCAGGCCAGCTGTGGCAATATACCACGCACCAAATTAGTAAACAAAATCACTTAAAAAAGGTATTTTGAATTCTTATTGATAGAGCTGAGAGGACAGCACATTGCAGCAGACATGCAGGAATGACAAGGCTTGCCTCTAGACACTTCACATCACTTTTCCTGAGCCCTGTGAAGAGTTGTTGCATGGGGAAAGAGGAACAAGTGTGCACAGATTTACAAAGGGCTGGCAACACCTTCCCTGGGCAGTGCTGCAGGGAAGAGCTGCTCTGTTTGCGCCCCATTTCCTTAGGGAACTCATGAGTGAAAGGAAACAACACCTTCAGATCAGCCCGTGAATAAAAACTTTCCATTCCGCAACCAGCACTGGTGCTCCTGGGGAAAACCAGGACTGACTCATCTCTGAAGCAAGATGAAACCCTTCAGAAGGCCCAGTTGTGATCTAATCGAGAAACAGGGTGAGTAATGTTTTTTCTGTCTATTAGCCTGCATTCTCAGGATGTGAATTGGTTCTACTCCCTCTCCACCCCTGAAGGGAACAGCTCTGCTGGAGCCTGTGCCACGCCAAGGTCCCTTATCCCAGTCACAAAGTTGTGCACCAGCCACAGCAGAGAGCAGAGCTTTTACAGGAGATCCTCTGCACAAGAAGCTGAGCATCTGGGATGGAGTGCTCCCTGGCTGGGGGAAATTTCTGCTCTTACAGCTTTGTGCTCTATTCATTGCCTTGCCCTTAGGGTGTCCTGGGGCCGCAGAGTCGTGATTGTGGGTACATGGTCCAAGGCTGGGATGGCCATACAGACTCCCTGTTATCTGCCACTGAAGAAGCAGATATAGACTCATATTTCCTCAGGCTTAAAAGAAGCCAGAAGTGGAGTCTGCTTTTCCTGGAAAAGTAATCCAACCACCATCAAAAATGCAACAGCTGAAAAAGAAGAGCACCTCGACAGCAATTTAAGGGTGAGCCCATCAGATAGATACTTAGAGGGCAATTTAAGATCTTGAGCCAAAAGAAGTGTTTCTCCTGTCATGCTGAACCCCTGACTTTGCCAGCATAGCAGCACCTAAGCTTCAGAAGAAGTAAGAGGTATTATGACTGTGTATCCTGACTCTCCATCCTGATACTACTTTCCTCATGTCAGCTCTCTAACTTGCACTGCACGTACCAAGGACAAATCAGTACCCTCTGGATTTTAAAGCTCTGTACTTGTGTGCTAAAACCAAAATGTACCAGCACAGATTCCTCCAAGAGGGCAGGCAGCTGCCATCATACTCCTGTAATCACCCCAGGAGCCAAAGAAGCTCCTGAGAAGCTAATCAGCTTTTGCAAGATGAGGGACCTGAATCAATACAAAGCTGAAAGCCTCAATTTCTTCAATTTATTATTCATCCTGAAATTGTAACCAACATTAAAAAATGGAATTTCTCTTCTCCCTTAATATAGAATTGTTCAAAATTTTAAATAGTATTTTAAATTTTATTTCACATTTAAAGTGGTGTGAAATTCATAGTTGTATTATCACCTATTGCTTTATAGTGCATGCATTTTTCTCAACTCTTCAAGAGTCCAGCACAAGCAAATCCCAAAAATAAGTTAGGAGATCTGTTTCATTTTCAGTTTCCATTTCTAGCAATTCCTGTTCTTACCTTACAAGGAGACAGGCATCCTGCTGACAGCATGCTGTTTACATGTTACATATTACTTTTAATACTGAATTCAGGGCTCCTTGTTGTTTTAAATCACCAGTTTATTATGACTACTGCAGTGAACTGAATCTAACCCCTAGGAAGATGGATGGGAATTTTTTTTCACAAAACACCTTCAGCTGTTTGCTCATCTGTATGACTGGCATCACCAAGGTCAGAGCTGAGACTGGTTGCTTAACACCTGCAAGTCAGAGGGATCATTGCCTAAGTCTAGAGTAGACAGAATAGACAGATCACAGAACTGGGTATTTCTTTGTTAGGATACAACTAAGTAATTCTAATGCTAATGCTGGATTTGTTACCCATGAAGCCTTGTGGGGCATCTTTGTGCACCAGCAACATCAAAATGAGATTATAGCAGCAGACCTGCAAAACAGGAGTTCTGGAAGAGAAGTAAACAGACAACTCAAGAAGGACAGATTGATTGGCTGAATAATTTTTTTCCCTCCAGAATTCAGCAGCAAAACCTCTATTACACACTACCAAACAGCTTAAACCTACGCTGACACAGCATTTGCTGTTTTTAAAATAGTTACAAGCTTTGCCCATTTCTATTCCTGAAGTAACTTGCAAGGCTATGTGACTATATTTTATTATTAGTGCCCTTGGAAGCAAAAGCTCTATCTACTGTGCCTCTGAAAGCATCACAATCCAAATCCAGGGCAAGGTTTGCATGGAAACCCAACATTAGGGATAACAAGAGAATGAAAGGAATAACCTTTGCAATTTTTCTAATCACAAGATTCTCGCCCGTACTATCACTTATCCAACACTGAAAAAACTGAAGCAATAAACAACACAGGGAAGGAAAGCTAGATTTTAGCCTAAATGGCTAAAATAAAATCTTTTCCTTAGGAAAGGGGAAACTCCCATAGAGGGAGATGGAGCAAAGCCCTCTGCTTTCCTGCTTTGGTTTAAAGGGAAGAAGCCCTCCCAGCTCTCGAGGCCTTCTGCAGTCTGGTGACACACTGCAGGTATTGCAGGGAGGCTGTGCCTGATTTTGGATTTATCAAACTTTTACAGGCTTTGTGTAATAAACAACTAGAAAGAGGAAGTCGAGGCAGTGACAGCCCCACAGAAGTACTGTATTTCCACCATGCCTTGCTCATCAGATATTGAACCATGAAATTCCTACCCATGCTCATCTGGACTGCATTATAACTTACATCATGCACATCTATTTGAATGCTCTAGCACAGTACAGTCTGGTTAACAGTAACAAGACAGTGCATAAGAAGTGCATTTCATTTTTTAGTTTCACATTCAGATTACAACTCATTTGACAAAATCATTCCTCCAGAATTTCTGTGCTGCAAGTTGGCACCTGGAGGGTTACATGAACAGCCGCAGGAAATCACTTACACTCTTCTCTGCCCTTCCACTGAAGTCAAGGTTTAAGTCAGAATTTAAATATACTCCTGGTGCTGTCCTATATATATGTTTTTGTTGAGTAAGAGGTCATGTTCAGAGCTTGGTTGTCTCATTTCAGATACACACACAGAGAGGCAAGTAAATCCAACTACAGATAACACACCTGGTGCCTCTGTCAACCTCTTTGTACTCTTTGGGTGAATTATTTCTCCCTCAAAACTTAACATTTGAAGTGCTAGCAGCCAACACTAAATAGACAAAGGACTCATTTTCTCTGCAAGTTTCACTACTGGGACCTGAAATGGTAACAGAAAATGCTGGGTTTTGCTTTAAGGCAAATGCCTGGAATTTAAATCTTTCCTGACCACATGAGATGCTCTCACAATACCTGCCTAATTACAATTTAAACACAATTTTTTTCCCCTCCAAGAGTCTTGCCAGCAGTAAGGCAGCTAATAATCTGCAGTGGAAACCTAGCCTTCCTGATTTAGTGTGACCACTATAATTCACCTGATTCTCAACTCCAGCTCACACTGAGGTGCACATAAATTTATGTGCACATTATAGAACTAGTTTTCTTTGTCACAGAACAGTTCCAGTGTATTATGTTGCATTGGAATAAAAGATTTTTCCCAAGGTACCAAGTCCCTAATGTTTCATTTCCAATGATATAGATACCAAAAGTAATTACTGAAATCCTTTTTCTTGTAACAGTAGCAAATATGCAATTTGCAAAGTGCTATAATTAAGGAACTAATCACATTCCTGAAGAAAGCAGGCTCCACTCCAGAGCCTTTGTAATCAATCTTCTTAGCTACAAGATTGACTGGACAAGTAACTACTTACTATAAGAGAACATATTAAATTCATGTTATTTGCCCAGAGTAATAAGACTGTCCATTTCTAATGAGGAGCCAAGACTCATCTGCCTTATTTCATACCCTGAGTAATTAGTTAAAGCTAAAGATTTTGCTATTTTTTTACTCCGGTACAGCACTAATAATTTTCTATACAATCCAGTATTTTTTATAGCATTTGGACCATAAAAAGGGCCCAAGCTGGCACCATCAAACTATGATAGGAAAAATACCTTTACTAACAGCTCTGCCTTACTATCTCACAGTTCTGCATATATGTATTCTTAGTAAAGTTAGAAGTCTATTTTTGCAAGAATTCCCTACTTTTTTTATACTAAAAATAATCGAAAAATAAAACAAACACCCTTCAAAACTACATGTGCATTTTATAAAAACAAGCTAATTCTCATTCCCTTTTGTTTTATAAAATAAGCTGCAAAAACAATTGTCCAAAAATACATTACTGTGTGCACATAACATTGTACTCAAGGAAGGAAGAGTTACCTTTTCAGGTTTTTTCGACAAAAGCTCATTGCCAGTTGTTCTGTTTGAAGTCAAAGGTGACCTGTGGCAACAGATCCAATTATTCAAGTACAAATTTGTATGGCCCAGGTGCTATGCCCTGTAACAGCAATAATGTCCTTGTAAAGGAAAACTCAAACTGGATAATCCGCAGACTTTAAAACATTTATTCTGCTACAATCATACTGACAGATGTGTGTGGGTGATGCAGCTGAAATTCTGGCTCTCTGATGAATAGACAGCAGCTATTTATTGTCATACTGAAAAAAAAATCCAGCAAGAGATTAATTTGTCTCATGCCATAAACACTAATGATTCCTCTCCCAGCCAAACTACTCCGGATAAAATTCCTTCAACCCTTGTCAAAAGGAGGTGTCAAAAAAATCTAGCCTAAACAAAGTCATAAGACTAAAACCTTCTGGGTCAGCAAGAATAATTTGTAAGCAAGTCTTCCATGGGTTGGATAACAACAGCATAGCAAGCCTGAGCAAAGCATGTTGAGGTCTAATCCTTCCTTCCAGCCAACACAGTTAATTACCCTGGCATGAAATCTGATCAGCACTACGAACATCCCTGGCTTAAGGGCTCTACAGTACTGCAAGTTTGTTAATAGGAGAAACAGGGAGTTTCACAGTGCATCACTTAAAAAATACTGTAAGAAAATGCTTCTTGACTCCAGAAGTGCTCAGGCAAGGCTCAAACTCAGGAAGACACAGGAATGAAAATGGCAGGTGTGGATTGGAGTGTTCTACTGTGAAAGTGAACTTCAAAAACCTACATTGATCTTAGTGCTTTTGAGCTAGAAGTACAAAAAGAGGCAACTAATGCATCACAGATAAGTATTTTTCAGAAATACTGAATACAGATTCCTTGGAACATTTTGTATTGTTTTGGTCTTGTGTAATCAGGTGTAGCTCCTGTGAGCCATACACTAAACAGCCTCTTCTCAGAGCTCTACATCTGTGGTCATCAATGGTTTTGTCCATCAGGCAGCTTTCTCTCCCTTTTTGACTCATGCATTGTTTACATATGTCCTTATATCTGCCATTAGAAATTAATGATTTTGAGTGCTACAACTTTGTCAAAAAGGGATGCCAGCCAGGAATGGCATCTTTTCAGGACAACCTCCCCAAAACACAGGAGCCATCCATTCCCACATGCAGGAAGTCAAACAGGCATGGCAGGAAACCCACCTGGCTGCACCAAGAACTCCAGAAGGTAGAGTGGGGAAGGTAGAGGCAGGGACTAGCTACCTAGAAGGAGTACAGAAATATTGCCTGAGCCCACGAAAAGAGCATTAAAGGCAAAGCTTTGTAGAGTTGAAATCCGTAAGATGGAAAGGGCAACAAGAATAGCTTGTAGGCTAAAGAAAGACTAAAGAAAACATGAGTTTACTGATAAAAGATATTAAATTTTGTGTCAAAGGACACATAAAAGACTGAGACATTCAACATCTGATTTCCTTCACTGTTTACTTGCAAGGTTTGCTGTCACACCTCCCAAGTCCCTGAGTCTAGGTGCAGCCTGCAGAAGAGGAGGAATATTCACCACAGAGGTGAGTCAGGGACCACTTCCCCGGACACAGCACAACAAATGGGATAAACACAGCACAAGTCCATAGGACTGGATGGATGGAACCAGAGGGCACTGAAGAAGTTTGTGATGTCATTGTGAGATCATGCTCTACCATATTTACAAGGTCCTGGTTCTTCACAGTGGTTCCTGAGGACTGACTAAAACAAATTCTTGTCCACCTTCAAGAAGTAGGACCCAGGAAATGATGAATTCATTAGCATCAGGTTAAATTTTTGGAACCGATTAACTTTAATTAACTTTAGTCCATGGATTGCCTTCTGCTAGAATAAATCAGAGCCACTTTACTAGAGTTTGAATGTGCCAGGGATTGTTTAGCATAAGGTCAAGGAGAAGCCATCAATAGAACCACACAAGTACTGGATGTCCAAGAAAGACTCAGCACCTCGGTATGGAAGAATCATGAGGTGTATGGAAGAATCAGAGCACCTGACAGGACACAGGACACTGGCAAGAGACACCTCCTTTTGAAAAGGAGAATCATAAAGAAGGGAAGGACAGCATGACTGAAAACCAGATGCTGTTAGCAGTAAGACATACATTCTTTAAATGCACAAGGTGGTGTCCAAACAAGGGAAACAGAAATGAGCATTAATTCAAGCTAAGTGCATGTAAATAATAAGATAGAGTAAAAAAAAAAATCTCAAACCCCCCCAAACCCAAGTTTGAGAAATAGCTTATTGAAGTATGAAAGCTGCTATTGAAATATTTTTTTCAAACACCAGAAGTAGGATGCCTGCCAGAAAGTCTGTTGGGCTGATACATGATCAAAATGAAAAGAGACCACTTCAGAAGCAGGAAAGCTAAATTAAGTATTTCCGCTGAACTCTTAGCAGTGCCCAACGCCAGATACTCTGAGAAGAGAATAAAAAAGAAGGGCAAGTACACAGTGATGCTTCTCCCTAAATAGTCCTATCCTCACATAATCCACATGATAGCTTCTACTGGAATTTTCTGCCATGAATAGCCTCACTGCCTTTTTTTAAAATAAACCCAGTGTTTCCTAAACAATGCTACATGAATTGACAAACTATTATAGTGACTCCAGTCTTGTTATCAAATAAACAGAGGAACACACAACACCAATTTCTATCAAAGGATTCTGGGGTTCTAAAGAATTGCAGACCACTAGGTCTGAATTCTGTATTGAACAGAAGCTATTAATAAATAACAAAATTAGTAAACCATAGACACAGTTTTTGTGGAAAAAAAGCCACAGAAAAAGATTATTATCTTTTGAAGAAATCAAAAATTATGTGGACATGAATGAGGCTATTAATACAGTAACTGAATTTCCAAAGCACTTGATGAGGTTCTCTGCTTTCTTTACAGGCACAGTTCTTAATCAAAATATGGCAGATCTCTTAGGCTAATAACTACTAAAGTCTATTAATTCCAAATAAAATAGCAGGAATAATAGGGATGGAACAATGAACATTTATACAGCCACTTCATGGAGCTATCTCTGATATTCCCATTTCACAGGGCAGCAGAGTCACAGAGGCACATAACAGTATCTGTATCTGGGAGAAGAGGTTAAAACAAGCACCACATTCTGCAGTCACTGACTCAGGATGTCATTAATTTCAAGACTATAAATGCATTCAAAAGACAAGTCTGTGCACAGAAAGAGGTCTCTGAAGCATGACAACCCTGTTGCAATTTTTGGCTCCAGTGTCCCAGTGCACTGGTTGCCAGGAATGACGCTTATCCATTCTTGTATGTTTTCTCACCAGCGTATGTTTTTGGCCAGAGCTAAAGTTGTCAAGAGAAACAATCACTGGTCAGACCCAGTATAGATGCATTTTTTAAATTAAATTCTATTTTAAAATACTCTGGGCAAGTGGATCATTATACTGCTTAAACAACTGAATTCTTGTTAGTCCTAGCAGCAATTCTCCACAGTTATCTCCTGGAGTTTTTTTTGAGAGGACACACATTGTTACCCAACAGCATTCACCCTCAAACCTAGGTCCCTTTTTTATTTCCTTAGCATGGTGTCTTTATCTTGGATCCAAAATAATCCAGAAAATTTATCACTCTATTTTTACCTCAGGTCTACCTCTGTGCAGACTCCTGAATACAAAAAAAAAAAAAAAAAAAAAAAGAAGC
>VYXF01002462.1:636311-670697 GCA_013397295.1 Polioptila caerulea | reverse complement strand
AAAAAAAAAAAAAAAGTAGAATTCAGGGAGCAATTAAATTAATATCCTTCTTCCAAAAGCTAACATTAACTTTATTGCAGGTCTGCTAGGAAGCAGGGATAATGTGTAAAATCCAATATAAATGACTGCTCTTAAGGGGCTGCCACCTATCAGGATGATAAAAATAGATCCAAAAAAGGTAAAAATCACCAACTTTAAAGAAAAAAAAAATTCTTCCAGCTACTGTACAGAGGCAAGGCCTTCTAAGCCTGCTCTACTTCTTTGCTGCTAGAAATAAGGTGGAAAACAGGTATTTCTCTACCATAACCTAGTTTATGTTCTTCCTGGCCCTCTTGCAGAGTGCTGAAAGACTGCAGTGAGATGAGCCATCTTCTAAATTTTGTATATTGACTTTTACATATCCCCATATATTCTTGGTTTTTTTTAACCAAACTTATGACAAGTGCTGGGCATCAACACTGAAATATATTGGTTACAATCTATAAGCCAAGAGTATGTGGTACTGGCAAAATGGAAATATTCTGATGTACCTGACAAAAAACTTCAACACATCATCCAGTGTCATTCCTCTCTATGGGAATTCTCTCTATTCTAGCAAGAATTAAGGCTTTTTACAGCAGTTGAGACTGCCCAGAATCACCAGAAAAGTTCCTCCTGAATCAATAAAGGCAGCTGGCAAATCATCCTGGCAACATGTCAGACTACAAAGTCAAACCCAAACACAGCAGAATTGAATCTCCATTTATTGGCATTCCTTTCCTCTCCTCCCTCCAGCAGGGACAAGCCCTGAGGCTACATGGCTTTTAAGCTGAGAGAGACAGTTCTTGCAGCACTATTTCACTCTTGCTAGCACAGCCTGGGAAAGCATTTGGCATACTTCACTGAACAAACCTGACTGCATAGGATAATGCTTCAAAATTCAGATGCTTGAAGAAAGAGAGGGCTGAAGGGAGGTCTACCTATCTATCAACTAATAATTCAGTCTTTACCAGAAAGGTCTGCCTCAATTAGCGATGCCAAGGTACCATTAACAAAAGGGGAAAAAAAATTACCATATTGGGTGGCCTTACCAGCCACAAATGTCTTTTTAAACAGATCAGTAGGAGGAAAATAAATAGTGCATCCAATAGGTAATCTGCTACCTTTTCCTGCATTCCTCTCTGATACTGGGGAGTGAGCAGGAAAGTGAGCATGTGGGAGCCTGAAAGCATTTAGCAATATCAGCCTGTCTCACACTGCTTCCCCCTCTTCTGTTCCCTGGAGACACGCAGAGGCTGTAAACCTTTAACTTACTTAGGCAATTGCAAGCATCCCAAGTATTCAATACCTAAAATAAGGGATATAATGTTGTCTGAAAGATACCTTTTGTTCAACTTGTTTTTTCATGCTGTGTTGTTTGCTTGCTTAGAACATTAAATACTAAAACCTAACTGATTTGAGCTGTTTATCTGCAGCTGTGCTTGAAGGAAACCGTTTCCAAAATTCATCTTTTCATGGCTGTCCCTCCTCTTCCTCAAAGTATTTAATAATGTTTGGGAATATCTATTTATTAATGTCCTTCAGAACAGAAGAAAAATTCTGAGATTATGCCAAAAATAATACAGGAAGCTACAGGTGTGGAACTATTTGAGAGATACTGTATGCTCTTTGATGCCCTTCACCCTGAGTAAAAAATGAAGGGGAGAGAGTACTTGAGTTCTGCTGCCAAAGATACGGCAACTCACCTGGGCAGAGGCAGCCCAGTCCCACCTGCACGTGACACGTTGCCATCTCTGCTTTGTTGTCCTTACATAGTGAAGAAATGCTTCAGCAGAAGCAGCAGTGTCTAGGGAATAATGTCCTAAAAAGAAAATGCTGACCTATGCAGGTTACCCAGAACATTTCTTCCCTTTCAGAAAAATCTCTTTAGTACGAAGGACCAACTTCTGAGCACAGCAAAGAAAGAAAAACCAAGTGAACCCCCAGCACTTGCCACCAACAGCAGACAGGCATGGTCCTCTCCTCTGACTGCCAGCAAGTAACTTACCTTTAGTAAGTCACCTGAGGAACACAGCATGAAGGAAGTGAAATGCTGCACTCTGTGTGCTTCATTTGCTTTCAATGAGTGCACACCACACAGCAAATTCAAGCAGCTGCACGTGCATGGGTATGAGCCAAACCCACAGCTGACCAGTTCTCTCTTACCTTGCAAAATGAAAAGAAACACCCACCATAAAAGCCCAGAGCAGAGCCCCAGTCAATGAACCACCAACAGATTATTTACAACAGCTGGAAACATACAGCCCAGAGACTGGCACCCAGTCCAGGGATCAGCCCAGCTCCATCGCTGGGGATGAGGGGGAGGTGAAAACTGAAACGTACTTAACATCATATCTAACTTCATACACTGCCCACAAAACCCCAACCAAAGAACAGACTGAAAAATACCCTACCATTAAATCAGCCTGCTTAGAAAGCTGTCCCTAGCTGGCATTTTACAAGGAAAATTATATCAAATGCAGATTAACCTGAGTGCAAAATTGGCTTCAACATATATCAAAAGTCAGAATAGACTGTGTAAATCTGTTAGCAATTCCTGAGCAAACATTAGTAACTTTCCAGAATTTTCCCACAACAAACTAGACACCCTTTTAGCAAGTAAATAAATGTTTTTTCTAAGGTTGCTTTCCTCTTTAGGGAAAATGCTGTGAGAAACTGTTGGAAGACTATTCCAACCATCACTACAGCAGATCCACAGTTCTGTTACTGCAGGTGATTAGGCAGTATTATTTAAAGGGAACAGTATTTCTTTGTTTCTGTTCTCTATTTATTCTCCATTTTAAAGGCATCAGGGGATGTCTAATAAAGATAATCCTTCTTGAAGACAAATCTTAAGAAGTTATGGATTAAGAAAAGATATGACAATGAAGACTATGGCTAGACATGGAACATGCAAATACATGCAATTAGACACTTAAACAGATAACCTCGGAGACAAATCACTACAGCTTAGGTATACATTGTAAGGAATCATTGCAACAGCATTAAGAAGAATATGTGGACACGTGGTATAGTACAGCACTCACGCCTTCAGTACAAGAAGCCTTAAGTTGCCTAAGTTTAAGCATCAGTTCAGATATATGGAAAGTAAATAACTGAATCCCATAAAAACAGAACTAAAAGAAAACAAAAGGTTTGCTTACTCTTCTTGACGCAAGTCATTAACGCTCCGATCTAGAGAGATCATATCACTTGCCACCATATTAAACCCAAACTCTTTGATGCTGGCTTGAACGGATTCTTTGTAATCTGGCCCTAAAACATATGGCTTCGCTTCCTCTCCAGGGCCACCAACAACTCCATGAGGCTCAGGCTCTTTGGGTTCAAAATTACCAAGGACTCCAGGTCGTAACACAGGATCTGGGTATACAAATGTCTGAGGTTTAAATGTGAGATACTGCCTCTGGATGATGTTTTGCTGCTTGTTATCAACACCATGATGATTTAGTTCGTTTTTGGCCTTATTTTTCCTTCGAATGGATTCCAAGTCCACTTCCACACCTTCAACATGAGGCCAAGGTACCACAGGTTTGAACTTCTCATTTCCTAGTCCATGGTCTCCTTTGTTTGGCAGGGGTCTGTTGGCTTCTTTGTCATCCTATGCACACACACAGAGAAACAGCAGACCATATCAATTGATGAGCTTTTATTTATTTATATCCAGTAGCTTAATGCACTAAGAGTTGGTACTAAAGATATGTTGAACAAGTATAGAAAAGTCTCTGTTGAGGGGCTCAATTAATACTTTTTCCTAAAGCTACTTACTGCTGGAGAACATCACCAGCTGTTGTCCACACTTACCTTGGTGAGTTGGTCCTGGAAATGACCGAATGCCCAAAGCATTCCCAAGGACCAAATACCCATGTAGGACATGTTCACCTCAGTGCAGTTTGAGCTGTAGTTCAAACTGATGTGCAAGGGGCACGGACAGAACGTTTCATGAAGGAGAAGGTGACATGGAGGCAAACAGTGCCACAGTCCACAGCATGGTATCCTTGGTCCCACTGTTGGACAGGGGGTGTCTCTGAGGTTTCTGTGGCTCAGACCTCAGTGGTTGCTAGAAACAGCCTTGGCTGGGAAAGGTGCCGTAACTATGAGTAACATGGCACACCCATCTGTGGCAGCTGCCAGCCACATGTCATCCCTGCCCTCCACACACACCCCTGTCCCCCCAGCTCACTCCCACCAAGCTCCTCCCTCTGCTGCAACAGCTTATTTACAGCTGGGAGGTGACACCCAGGACAGAAATGAGATCAGCTGCATGGACACAGGCAGACCCGCCTGGGGAGGCAGTGCTGGGGCTGAAGAGAACTGCCACGGGCTCTGGCATCTCCTGCATCCTTGTTTAAAACAACTTTACAGTGCTCCTCCCTCTCTCCACACCAAGAGATTTGAAGTTGTCACTCAGAAGAAAGGCTGGCAGCATTTTCAGTGATCAGTGAGGTTGGTGGGGTTTGAATGAGGGTGGGTGATTTTGGAAGACACTAGACAGAAAGGCTTTGAAGTTCTGAGTGTGAAGTCTCCAGAATACAACACGCATGAAAGCACTCCAAAACACAAAGTCACAACTTCTCCAATACTACTGTCCAAGAGTATGACAGGGAAATGTTGCTGAAGGTTCACATTTTCTGCTTAAATTGTTTTAAATTATTTAAAGCAGGACAAATGTTAGATCATTCAGAAATCTGCAGGAAACAACACACATTTTAGCAATGTCTCAGATTCAAACAAAATTTTAAGATCAGAAGGAGGTCACCCATTCAAACCTGCAGAAGGCAGGCTCACAGTGAGTTGGGGTTTCTCAGAGGCTTGTCCCACCCCTTTGTCCAGTTTCTCACGACAACCTGTTCCAGTTGCTTGACCCAGTGAAGGTTTTGTTCCTCATACCTCGGTTGAAGTTTCTCATATTGCATCTTGTCCTTTCAGTCTGCATCCCCCAGAATACTTTATTTCAATCTGCTCTGCAACTTCACTTTTTAGAGTGAAAAGATGCAATTTGATACTCCATTAGACTTTTTTCCAGCCAAACCCAGCCTCCCTAGCAAGTCTTTGCTAGGTCCTCTGCATCTGTGAATATCTCTCCTGTGTTGGGGCAGTGTGGGAGCAGAAACCACACAGAGTTCCAGCCAGCGAAGCACTTCCTAGGGCATCCACCCATTATGCACCCTGCCTTTACTGCAACAAGGGTACAATGGTGACGCATGTCCATGTTCAATTAAACCACACAATACTTCCTACTACATTACGCTACTTTCCTCACATCATTCTGTGTAAAAAGCCTCCAGAAATTAAGAAAAATACAGTACATAATATTTCTAGGTTAACATGGTAACCGTGGGAGTCAGACTGGCTCCAATTCAAAATAAGGAGTTTATTCAAGAAACTTTCTGAGTTCCCTGTTTGTTATAGTTTAAACAGGGAGGACATACAACATGCAGAAGTGATACATTATTCTGTTGTTCCGTCATCATTTTTTCAGGAACTCAAAAGTCAGTGTTAGAAAAGGGAAGTTTAAGGGCATGTGAAAAGGCATATTTTGCAAGAAAGTTGAAGGCTGTCATGGATCTAAATAAAGCCCTGAGAGGACTTTTGAAGAGAGCATCATCTTACACTTACCCTAGAAATCAAAAAGGAAGGCTTTGCCACTAGACTGTCAGAACACTGCTGAGCTCTCAGCTCACATCTAATTCCTGCTCTGAGTGCGGAGGCAGCTATAAAAGCCAACAAAACAGTCAGCATCATCAGGAAGGATGCTTAAAGAGAGCATAATTTTGACTAGATAAAATTTGATGCATTAATGTATTCTGTAATATTTAGTTCTGGTCTCCATATCTCAAAAGGAGCCAGAGAAAGTGCAGAGTAGGGTAACCAAAATCAAGAAGAAGGTAGAAAGGTATCTTGAGATGAAAGACCAGAAAGGCCACTCATCTTTCATCTCCAAGACCCTGCAATTTGGAGATGTGATGGCTGAGGGGCCTACAGCTGAAGTTTAAAAAATTATGAAAGTCACGGATAAACCCAATGGAAACCCACTGTTTACTGTAATGGATGACAAATCCAGAGGGGGACTGTAAAAGGGCTGTGAGAAAACTTCTGAAATTTTGAATTAAACAGCTGTAGAGGCTGGAAGAATTCAAAGGGAAGGCAGCATAGTAAGTAGCCAGGTTTACACACTGCCACACTCAGTCACCACCCTGGATCACCAGTCTCAGACAGGAATTTCTTACTCCCTGGTTTATGTGGAATTAAATAACTTTTCATTCCACTTCCATTACCTATAAAACAGTTATGAGCTTCCACTTTGCCAATTCTTCGACTGAAGCATAACACTTGTGAAAGAAATTTGTTTATTTTGCTTCTGTCAGAACTATGACTTATCCTTTCTTACATTTAGCCTCATTATAACTGTTCTGCACAATTTGCATTATAATCTATTATAATCTGTAGTTCCCTTCTACACACTAAATATATTCCATATTTGCTGGCCTGGAAAAATATTCCATTAAACAAGGAAATTATACACAAACACACAGACACACTCATTGACCCCATTTCTCCAATAACTATGCACAGAGTACAAATAAGATGGAAAGCATTTGTTGTGGGTTAACCCCTGCAAGCAGCTCAGCATGACACAGCTGCTCATTCCTTCCTTCCTACCCCTGGACACGAATCTAAAACACAGCAATCATGGGATGCTATGAAGAAAATCAACCTAATCTCAGCATTTTATGGACATTAAAGAAAAAATAGAAGAGGAACTGGTAGTGTTTAAGTGCATGGTCATTTCTCCACAGATAAATGAGACCAGGATTTTCCAAACACATTCTGGATGAAAAAGTAAAGTCAAACCACAATCAAAGAACTACTTCAGTCATCATATAAACCCCAATGCCTTAGTTAGGAACTTCTAGGGCTTCCTCTCTCTTTTATGAATTATGACCCACACCCTCTTTTAAAAGAAAAAAAAATTAGTGACATATCAAAAATCTGAATGCATTTTTAATCAGTGTTCCTCACTGATTATAAGTTTGGCTCAGTAGTCATACAACAACAGTTAAACTGGAAGGCATGCGAGTAAAAAAGATAAACCATAACAACCCTTATAAAGTGGCCAACCAAGATGGTCTGAAAATTATCCCAAAAGCTTTGAAAGAGATTGTAACAGCAAAGTGAAGGGAGGGCTCAGAAGTGAGCACGACATACATCTGAATACAGCACTTCTAGGTTGTCCAAAAATGTGGGGAGAGAGGTAAAAACTCTGAATTCTCTCACATCTGAAGACAAATAACAAAATCAACAAAATCTCATTAAATCTTTATAAAAAGAACACATAATACAGAAAAAAGTTTTTTCCACAGATCATTATTTTTCCCATAGGGTTGGACCTAGGATTTCCTCCTAGCTTTCTAGATCCAGTTTGGTGCATGCTTCTTTATTTTTGGAATTTTTTTTTCACTCCTTAGGGAAATATGTATGAGTAACTGCAATGGGTGTTTCTGAAACAGTGACGTGATATAAATACAGTCACTACCTGATTTGTACATAAAAAAGGGGGTTATTCATTGTCATTTTACTTCACAAATTAGGTGCCTTATTGCAGAAGACAGGAATGCAGCTGAAGGTATAGAAAACATAACTGTTTCCCTTTGAAAACATGCCTATAAATTACACAAAGTAAAAGGAAAGACCGTGAGAAGTCTTAATAAAGCTGCAAGATCAGTCATCTGGTAGGAGGGCTGGAGTTGTAGCTGGCAATAAAACTGCCAATGTGAAAGTTGCACAATCTGCTTTTCTTCAGTAACTAAGTTCAAGACTAGCAACTCCCTAAAACTCTCTATGAAATAATGTCTGAAAAGAAATTGATGTTAGAAAAGTAGATTTGCTTCAGAATTTTCATTTGAGGACTTCAGGATAAAGAAAATAAGCAGTGATTCCATCAACACAGTTGTCTGACTCTCAAAGGGTTCCATCCCATAAAACTTCATGCCTCCCATCCTCACCATGGTAGCTTCCATTCGAGCAATTAGAAATTAAACCTACTGCAGGACCAGCTGCAGACCAAAAGCACACATAAATGGAAAAGCACCCAGCTTCTCAAACAAGGATAAACATCTATGGCACTTCAGCTATCACTTAAATAAATAAAAATAAAGCCTTTTCAATCACTACAACTTTTTGCACAAATAAGTCTGTTTTAAGCTCCACATGCAGCACTGCTTCTAAATCACATTTTGCTAAACCTTCCATCAAACAATTCTGTCACAAGACAACCCTGTTGACTCAAATTAAGGCTGAAGTTGGACCATGAGAGTTCTTTCGTCAGATATGAGCAATGATATTCACAAGCCATCTGGCCTGAAAGGGCCATTTGCTGTCACAGTGCCTGGGCAAAACAGCCTCTGTCCTGCCATGACTCCTCTCAGTGTATTTCAGAGGCACTCAAAGGTGATGGAATGCACACTTACATGCTCACTAGCTCCTACAGTGCATTTATGGAACTGCAGAAACAGAGATAAATACAATTCGACACTAAGTTATAGAAAACTTTTGAAGTTTCAAAATCCATGTTTGTAAAACTAACAGGTTTCTAAACCCCTCCACTGCATGCTTTGTGCAACCCCAGTGAGAAACCGTGCTGTTGATGGTGCTTGTCACCAGCAGTTTCAGGAAAATATAAATCTCTAAGAGATATTCTTATGTTCACAGCTGCCCTTAATTTGGACATATACTGACAACATGAAAGTCCATTATGCAGTAAGTGCTACCTCTCCATAGTAGGTTTCTGCCCCCTTAAATATCCTAGGGGAAACAGAACCAACTTAAACAAGACCAACTCCTATCTACCACCCTGGAATTTTGGTACACAGAACTACCACAACTATACAGCTTTGTACCACAAACACATTGCTGTGATGGCATCTCCAAAGAGCAAGTAATCTAATCCTACAAGACAACAACCAAATCTGTTATTTTTTGGAGTCTTCAGCACGAAACTTGGACAGAAGCCACTTATGAGTCACCAAGTCCAAACAACTAAAAAGAATTTTGATGATATAAACAAGCAAGCATTACACTACATGCATATTTATGTATATATATATATGTATATATATGTATGTACATATAACGTTCTACTCACTAAAAGCAGCTTTGGAGAAATGAGTGTTGAGCAGTACTTTTATACTGATGTGCGTTGTACTCCCACCTATATCTCAGAAATGGCAAATAAAACTTTGGGTTAGTTTTTATTTCTTCTTTTTTTGAAACTTAATTTAAAAAAAAAAACAACAGGGCAACTTCCTCCTTCACCCATTTCCTTGATTTCACAGCACCTATCAAGCTGATTGACATGTGATACACTACTCATTGCCCTGCACCATCCTTTATCCAACTTGTTATTTTTGTTTTAGATCCCAAGTAGCCCTGAGAGGAAACAGTTTTGCCAGGAATAGATACCTGGAATAAAACTGCTAGTTATCAGCATTGAGAGAAATCCCTTTCCCACTCACTCCCTATGCCCTATGTGATGAGGCAGAACAGGACAATCACTAGCACACATACTTCTACAGTACAGAAGTCACCGAGTTTGCAGTAGATATCAGCAGACCACAGCCATTAACATTCACTTAGCCCACTGAGAGAACAATAAAGTAGCAGTACTTTTGAGACCCCCAATTACCTGTGCTAGCCCAGGCGAAACAATTTAGTGGGGAGTAAGAGCAACGATTTTATTCTATTTTATAGTTGACATTTCTGAGATAGGAGAGCATTGCTTGTGGAAAAATGGCATGTCCAAAAACAAGAAGGGCAAAGAGTCAAGGAGAGGAACTGTTTGTGGAGATGTGAATTTGGTAACAGCTCAAGGTTCTGCTATAACGAAGGAGTTTGACAGAACATAGCAGTCAAGTTCTGAGTGACCTGCATTAATTTACATGAGCTTCTGTATCACTGGATAAATGGATAAAAACAACCTCTTGTTATCTAGTAATGAGTACAAAAACTAACAATATTCACTAACATCTGAGGTCATCTCTGCTGGTGAACCTGCGAGTTCAAGAAAGACACTAAGGAAGACAAGGCTTAGTTCATCAACTTTATCTCATTTTTTGAATGGTTGCTCCAAGACATCCCTGGGCAAAGAGACCAACTAGCTCTTCCTGTCTTCTTGGATACCATCTACTTTGTCACAGCACAAACATTCATCTGGGACAGTGACTTCAGGCTAATGCTCCATACTGTCATGGTCTGCAGCCAGCACTTCACAAGGTCACTCACAAGGCACACAAACTTGTATTAAGCTACGGAAGATCTCAGATAACAAATCCTATGGAAGAAGGAAGAATACTTATTTTCTTTTGAAATAACCTGATTCCCTGGTTATTTGCCTAACAGAAGGGAACATATTCCCGAGTTTCCCCCGTTTACTTGCAGAATACCTTGTTTAAAGACGAATCCAAATTTGGATGTCAGTATGATACCAATCTAAGCACCCCATTTAAATTAAATTGTTCTGTTGTGATATTATCTTTCACTTGCAAGGGAAGCTAGCGACACTTCTATCATTCCCTTTGGCCTTGCTGTGTACGTATAATTTAAAATTCATGCAAAGTAATACAATCCTGGCACAATTGCTCTGTCAACTTGCACCGCTTTACCCCCTGTCCTTGCTCCCCACTCCCTTTCCCAATGACACTGCTCTCCCAGAACTTACTGCTGGATATGTCTCTCCTGGAGTCTGGATTTTCTACAAATGCAATTGTCACATTCACATGCTTCTGGTCCAGACTGAGTAAGTTCCTTTACTTTGGGAAGTTCAGATACTTTCATTGAAAGCAGAGACTACCCAGAGACCCAGCCAGAGTGCTTTGTGCCAGATTCAGCCCCTTACAAGGGATGCCATTAGTCACCCAAAACTTGCAAACTTCACTCTCTCTCTTTTAGAGAGATTTAAGAGTACAAAAAATGACAGACAGAACATGGCCTGTACCTTACCTATTTTACATGATGCCTCCTTAGGAGAGGTGTAGTACTCCTCAAACTCCTGTGCGACAAGCAGTTTCACAACTAGACTCTGCCTGACTGAAAGCAAGTAAAAATAAACTGAGTGCTTCAGAACAAATTACTGTAAAAAATAGCAGTCTTATTGTCCTCATTTTTACGAGCACTCAGTGCTTGGGGAATATTGAACCAGCTCTTAAACCTACCAATCTCTTTTCTTCATACTTGAGATCCAACTCTTACTCAGCTTTTACACATCCCATCCTGCCATTCCTGGTCCTGTCACACTACCTCTGGTCCCATCTGTAGTCCCAGTGTGTTAAAGAAGCCTTGACAGAGATCCATTTCACTCAAAGCCCCCACTTATGCCCAAGAACTTTGAGAAGTTAACCACAAGCAATCACAGACTTACAGAACGCTTTGGATTGAAAGAGGATCTTGAAGACCACCTAGTTCCAAGTCCCCTGTCATGGGCTGGGGCAGTTTGCACTACACCAGGTTGCCTGGAACTACTTCCAACCTGGCCTTGAATTCTTCCAGGGATGGGGTGTCCACAACTTCCCGGGACCATCTGTTCCAACGTCTTACCACCTTCACAGGAAAGACTTTGATCCTAATGTCTGATCTAAACCTACTCTCTTTGTAGCTCTCAATGAACCTCTCCTTGTGGTAATGGAGAGCACACGTAATCTGGATAGTAATTAATGAGACCTAAAATAGAAAGTCTCAGAAAAATACCTGAGTAAACTGATGTCAAAGAATATGTCCTTGATTTTGTAAATTAAGGCTAGTTTTGAAGCAAGCAAAATAGTCTCATCATTAAGATTATAATCATTTCCAAGTAACAGAAATATTCTTAGACTGAATCATAAATGAAGCTGCTGCATTACCTAAGGGGATACATTTTAGTCTCTCCCATGCTCTAGAAACGAAAACATGTTGGCACTTGTAACCTGTGCAACAAAAAGAACTCAAAACTGTATCTGCAGTTGCAGAATAACAGAAAAGTTGTTAGGGGACCCTTGATAAGGCAGAAGTATGATCCAAAAACTTTAAATTCAGAATAGCAAGAGTTTATTACAACTAGACCAATCAACATTTTCAGTAGAAGAAGGCTGAAGTAATCATAGAAACACAGAATGACTTGGGTTAGAAGGAACCTTGAATATCTCTCAGTTCCAACCCTCCTGCCATAGGCACCTTCTACTAGACCAGGATGCTCAAAGCCCTGTCCAACCTGGCCTTATCAAGTAGGACAGAACATAAAGGCAAGTACCTCCCTACACACTGCACCTTTGCATATTTTCTGATGTGTTTTTGCTCCTTGCTAACTAAATGCTAACTAAGGCTTTCTTTGTTGCATCCAAGTGCAATTTGTCCAGTTCTCAAGGAACCAGAGACCACAAGAGGCCTGCCTGCACTCATCCTGGTTCCTGACACAAATTCAAGAAAGACAAATACTGTACGTAGAAAAAGAAAGACAAATATTGTACGTCACACGAGGTAAGTCAGTGTAGGTTAAGCACTTAAGATTGATCTAATAAACCCCCAGCTGACCCAGTGACTGTAGAACAGTCTGCCAGCAACAGCTTTTCAAACATCCATAACTTATTTCTTTCTCTGCCCAGCAGATAAATACATTCCTACATACTGCAGCCTACATTGCCATTAGCATGCATCTAGCATGGTATTTCAACCATGAACTTCTGTAGAATATCACCCACATTAATTAACTCTTAAACAGAGACTGCAGTGACTCAGAGCTCCAAGCCAACAAAAAAGCACCTGTTCATTATATTTACCCTCAAATACACCATATGGGTTACTATACCATAGATGAGACTCCACAAATTTAAAAAGACAAACTTATCTGCATGCCAGTTGACTAATTTCATGCTACATCCAGCCATTTGACACTTTATTGTATTTCAGATGTTCAGAACACTGTTATGATAACAGCCAAGCCCCATGAAGAGGCCGAAGAGAAAGAGAGCACCAAGCCCTGGGGTACAGTTCTACTGCAGCACCAGGGAGAAAATCTGTCCCAGGTAAGCAAAGCCCATCAGACTCTGACCCATCTTTCCATGATAAAGTCTAGTTTCTTGTCCAGTCTTGAGAGCAGAGACACTAAGGACCCAATCAATTTCAGTTTTCCGTCTTTTCCTGAAGCCACTCTCCACATCAAGTCTTAGGAGATGACAAGTTGCATACATGCACAGAAAGGCCAGTATTTATTGCCTAGAAAGTTAAACCTTTCTTGCACTGAAAAAATGTAATGAAAATAATTCTTTTTTAACTTCTCAGCCTGGAGGGTGTCTTGCTGCACAAGAGGATCAGCAAGGTGACTTGTTCCTGAAGCTGATGTGCCAGGTGCTGTAGGTATCACAGGAGGAGTAAGGCAGCAGATGAACAATGCATTTCTAAGAAAAAAGTGCATGAAACTGGCTTCTAGGGACACAGCCACCTCCAGAACAAGGTTTAAGCAGATAAAGGCTATGGGAAATCTCCAAATACTCAGAATTCTGGTTGCTCTAATCATTATCATGATTGCTCATTTCTGTAAACATTTACTGCTATGTACTTAATTTAAACGCCACCTTCTATTCTCCTTTTAATTACTCTCAAATTTCCAGTTTGTTTACAATGCTTTGATGAAGATGATGCCATTATTTACCCTATTTGAGAAGGGTAGAAGGTGAAGGCTAGAAATTTTTCCAACTTTTTCTTCGAGGCAAAAGATAAATATCAGGAAATCTCTTCTGAAAAATGGACTGCAGAAATGATGGCACAAAATGGATGTTTTTATCCTGTCTGCCTCCTCCAAGTGATTAGGAGTACCACATTTGTACAGGGCTATATGTCTTGGAGCAATACAATCAGATTTTGAAAACAATGTTTAATCAGAAGCATACTTGAACTATAGCAAATTGCTTCACAGTACTTTGAATAACTAACACCTTTCTGGCCTATGATAAAAGAAAAAAAAGGGAAACATACCATAATTAGACAATTGTCCACAACTTTTTAGAGGGATTTTATGAACGCTTAACTGGAAAAATAATGAGTATTAAGAACAAAATGGACAATTGCATGAGACATCATTGCTATGCTGAGCTGACTGTAAGATGTAAAAGGGCCTCCAGATTTCAGGTCTTCATGACTCATGGAGTATTTCTTATCCACTTCATAAAAAAAAAAAGCATTGAATTCTTTTACTGTCTTTACACTGTAATGAGAGTCTAGCAGAAGAGGACTTTTTTTAGTAATGTAGATATGCAACTTTATTAATAAAATTAAGAGGGAAAATGTCCTAAATACCTGAAAATAGTATTGTATTGATGTCTTAGCAATGTAGTATTAGGCTAACTCTTTCTGCAGCATTATTCTACTGCTGCCACATGTATACACTGTAAAGTGGTTGGTACACAATTCCTGTAGATTTTGCAATCAAATGGAAGAAAGACAAAGCAGACACAAGAACAAAATAGTTTGCTGCAATATTGCCACAATCCAGAACACTAACACCTCTACAGCTTGGACATTTTCTCTGGTAATTTCTCATTTCACTCTTGCACTCTGTGATCTTCAGCTGTACCACCTCTGTCTTCCATGCCTACACTAACACTCAGTGCTTTGCTACAATTGCTAAGAACTTTATTCCACAGCCCTTAATAGTTCAGCAACAACAAACATCTTCCCATCCCAAAAAACCTCCTTCATCCTTTTTTTTCTGGGAAGCCGTGCCCTCCAAGGTGAAAAGGGTTAAAATACAGCATCACTCAAGAGCTTCAATACAAGATTTGTTCTCATCACTACATTTCAGCATTAAACGAAACTTGTGACCTTTCTAGTTGAGTCATTGTTCCTTCCACCTTCTGTTTCACTCTAGGAATACCCTTCATTTTATGCATATGTTTCAATGAGATCTTAAAAATAGAACTCATGTTTATTCATATGGACGTTAGGAATTTTTAAGAACTTCTAAAATGTCCTCTGTCCAGCTTCATTTCCTTCCAAAAAGCAGAAATTATTTTCCTTTTCCTGTGTAGCACTATTACACAGTGGACTAGGAAGTAGCAAGGCTTTTAATTTTACCATGACCAAGCCCCTTTTATGAATGTTCTCTACAAACTGAAGAAAAAATAGATAAAACTGTTTCTTTTGGACTGAATCTATCAAAATTTAGGTAATCCAGTTTTAAGCTATAGAGATAAGCAGGTAAAAACAAGCTGTGCTGGTTTTGGCTGGGGTAGAATTAATTTTCTTCCCAGTGGCTGGTACAAGGCTGTGTTTTGGATCTGTCCTGAACACAGGGTTGGTAATGTGGAGATGTTTCTGTTAGTGCTGGGCAGGGCTTGCACAGAGCCAAGGCCTTTTCTTTTCATTCTGCCAGGCTGGGGAGGAGACTGGGGGTGCATGGGAGGTTGGGAGGGGACATGGCCAGGACAGGTGACCAAACTGACCACAGGGATACTCCAGCCCATATGGCATCACGCTCAGTATGCAAAGTGGAGGGAAGAAGAAGGAATGGGAGGAACATTTGGAGTGATGATGTTTGCCTTCCGGAGTTATCATTACATGTGATGCAGCTCTGCTCTCCTGGGGATGGTGAACACCTGCCTGCCCATGGGAAGTGGTGAATTCATTCTTTTTTGCTTATGTTGGGAGTAGCTTTTGCTTTCCCTATTAAACAGTCTTTCTCTCAGCTTGTGAGTTTTCTTACTTTCACCAATCCGATCCTCTCCCAGATCCCACCGGTGGGGGAGTGGGTGAGTGGCTGTGTGGGGCTTGGCTGCTGACTGGGCTTAAACCACAACACAAGCATTCACTTTACTAGAGATAAAATCCAATTTCAATTATTTTTCAGAAAAAGCCTCAGAAACAAACAGAAACTATCATCAATCGTCATGTTCTAAGCGGCTGAGGCCAGCTTTTCTGGCTCTACAGGCATCAGCTATGAACACTGCACTGGTTCAAGCCTGCAGAGGAACTTCAATCTTGTTTCTCAATCATCTGGGACAGATGGATATTCAAAAATCATGCATTTCTTTTATATAAGGCAGCAAGTAAATTACATTTACAATACAATAAATCCATCACTAATGGACACGCTTGATCAAGGGATGCAGTTGTCTGTGCTATATCTTGTCTACCTCAATTTTTAAAGACAGATGCGTCAATCTCATTTCATACTTCTTGCTATTAAGGAGGAAACCACATGATTAGATTTCCATTTATCTTGAAATATTGTCACCATTCTCAAAGCTTTACCACAGTCTGTTTCTGTCTTTTTCTAAAATTGCTTTTCAGAATTTGATCAACCCTACCATTTTGAAAGCTTCTTCAATGAAATAGCCAGCTAAAGCCAAAAACTGCATTGTAGGCAAATTATACATACAGTCTAAAATCCGCTTCTGCAAGTTTCATCTGAACTCTTAGAAGATTTCAAAAATTCAGAGTATTTTTGTAATGACCTTGTGTACTGCTTGACTAGACAAGAGAAGGGAAATAACTTGTGATGAACTGTGTTCTCTGTGATTTGATCTCATCTTTCCTTGGCCCTTCATTCCTGATCTTTCCTACATAGGAAATGTGTGTGGTATTTGCCAATAACTTAGTTATAGTCTACTGAACCACTGAGGTAAGATAAGACCTTATCTGCACCAAATACTTAAAAACCACCCCAAAATCAACACAGTATATGCATTTGAAACATAAAAAGGAAAGAAAAAAATCTGCAGCAACACTAAACTAATAAAACTCAATTTATTGAACAGATAAATCAATCTTGGTAAAGAGACTACTCTTTCTGTGGCACAGCTAGTGATAATGCTTGTTTTGCTTTGAGGTAAACATGATGAATATAAAAATCTATCTTACAGCTTTGCTTTAGAAGCCACATAATGTGTTAGCACAGCTAGGGTATCTGCATCTTTTACACAGCCAGCAAGAATGCAAGGATATAATCCACAACCTTCTTTAAATGGGCTCCACTAAACCAGCCTGTTCGCCACTGTGCGTCCAGCTTTGCACATTTCTCTGCACTCACCATGCAGTATCTTTTATTTGGAGCATGGAAGCCAGTGTGGGCACCTTGAGACCATGGGACACTGCACCTACACATCAAGTAATGGAACGTCCTGACATTTACTTCGTTAGTGCAGATGATCCATGATGGTGCCGCAATATTAAGTTGAAACTGTATGAGACTAATGATCAAAACATCACTCTCCAAGTCAACACTAGGAACTGACATCCCACTGCCTTCTCCTAACATGGCAACGAGGACTAACTTCTAGCCCTTAACATCTTTTGGAGGAACTCCTTACATCTGGCAGATCCTGAAGAGACTTTTAACATGAGCTTTGTGTTTCCAGCTCAGATACACTATGGCTGGCATTTCTGACCACACATCTGGGGAAGATGCAAGTGAACAGCATTCTTCCATCTGCACTGAATCCTTAGCAATGGGACTGTAGTATTCCACTGTTCGAATTAATGGGTGTACAACACACACAAAGAAAGACACGTGAGGCTCCTTCTTGCTCGGAAAAAATGGAAGTCAGTTTTCTCAGCACGGTGCCTCTGTCTGCAGGATACACTCACCATCCAACCAGCACAGCAACCGGCATTTCTCTGAAGCAATGCAATCTTTTCAACAAATGTTCACTTCTTATTAACACTTTTGTTAGGAAAGCTGAAGTTCAGGCAATTCAGGCTCTCCATGTAAATACTGAGAATGGAACATTGGCTAAAAATTGATCTCAAAATGACAGCAAGCCTTTCCTCAGGGTATAATGACCCCAGTAATGCTGTTTCCATCTGCAGTGACTTCCACAAGCCCTAGGCATGTGCACTACTTGTGGGTTTCAAATAGGGCTAATAACTGCATTTATGAAAACTGTGCCCTTCACTTACTGCATCTAACACATCTAACAGACATTACAAAGTCTACTTATGATCTATCCACTTCATTAAATGGGTGTTTAAACTGGAACACAGTTCACTGAATCAAGACCTTTATGTGCTAGCCTTGTACTTTAACTTCTAACAAAGACAATTTTCTGATTTTTTTTTTTTTTTTCTGAAGCCTGTCTGAAAACTCAATTCTGCAGTGCCTGGGAAACAGAGTCTGTTGTCCCTAACACAGCAAAATCCGGCCTGTAGTTGGAAAACAAAGAGTTAATAAGGCAGTTCATACTTTAGTCTGACTGGGGACTGAGACAGTGCCTCCCAGGAGGAAGAACGGCAAAAGAAGAAAACTTCAGTATTTCAATCTCTAATATAAGAGAGAAGCTACACACATCAGAGATAAAATACCACAGAAGGATGAAATGGCAAATGTACCAGGACAGGACAGCAAACAGTATAGAATTGTTTACTGTACATCAAAACAGAATCAGCAAAAGAAACCAAAATCCACAAGGATGATACTCCAATCAAAATAAACATACACACACACACACACACACACACACACACACACACAAATCCACTGTGTTTTGCTGCTGTTCAATAACCTGCAAAACTCTTATATTGAAAATGGTAAGGAAAAGCAATATAAAAGAGCTTCTTTTGTAAGAGACTCTACATTCCCATTGTTGTCAACAATGCCAATATTATTGCTGTCAACAATCAGTTGCCTTTTGGGATGATGTGCTTTCTTTTGAGTTCTTACACACAAAGGACAACAGCACAATGTAAGAGGTACATGCTCTGTTTAAAACTGTCATATGCAAGTTATCCAAATCAACATTTTCTCAATACATTACTTTATCATCCAATATAGACTTGGACAAATATTGTAAGTTAAGATAGAAAAAAGCCAGATTAATTCACTATTGCACTAAGCATTTCCAGTAAATGATGTAAATAAAGCAAAACAAGCAAAGCAAAAATTCCACCAAACCCTGGAACCTTTTGCTTTTCAATTCATTTAAATTTAAAAAATAGCAGCTTAAAAATAAGCTACTAGGCAGCTTTCCATTTTTAATAATTTCAACAGAACACGAACAGCATAACTCTATGCATTAGCTTTTGCTTCAGACATAAAGTT
The DNA here is from genome assembly GCA_013397295.1 of Polioptila caerulea. Lineage (NCBI taxonomy): Eukaryota > Metazoa > Chordata > Aves > Passeriformes > Certhiidae > Polioptila > Polioptila caerulea. The sequence goes on along the minus strand of VYXF01002462.1, from coordinate 651,601 downwards.
TTACCTGGAAATAGCATATTTTCCTTTTGTTTTGTATAGCACTTCCAGTTCTATAATTCCTGACAGTATGGAAACTGCTGATTTGTAAAGGATGTCAGATTTATATAAGATGTGGCAAAGGAAAAAAGAAGAATCACTTGCCCATTCTCCCTACAGAGTGAAGAGGCTCAAAGCTAACTTTCCCACTCGATTTAAATAGCAAAGTTTGGAAGGCTTCTGAATGTCAACACTGATGCATTACAGGGATGTTTATCTTCCCATCACTGCAGATATACAGCAAAACCTGAAGGGGATATTTTCCATCTCTGCTGCAATGAGAACTGTGGAATAGCAGAAATATGAATTACAAGATGCACCTAGTTCTTGCAGAAGATTTACGAAAACTGTATTTTTTAGCTGCTGCAGATAAGCTGCCTTTAAATTTTTGTTTTTGCTAATTTGTTTTGGATTTAAACTTCTGTCTGATAGGTGCTGGATATTTCAGGCTGATGTTATAGAGTGGGATGGCTACATTTTTGCAGTCAGTTTACTTCTACATGATGCATTTCTATCCTGTCTACGTGCCAAGGTGAGCACCTTTACACCCGCACACTGAGCTGGATCAAGGACTCCCCACAGACAGCTGCCTGAGCAAGCCAGATGAATTTGGCATCCATAAGCAGGGTAAACACCAGCACTGAGCTAGTTCAAAACAGGAGTGGGGCGGGGGGAAGCTGCTGGAAGCGAGGGGTAGCTGAAGAACAGAGTGCCTGGGAGCAGGAAGACACAGAGAACGCTGCTGCCTCTCCAGCTGCCTACAACCTTTACCTGCGCACAGCACCTGGAGGGCTCAAGGGCTGCCCGTCCTCAGAGCCCTCTCAGCACCTCTGGGGGACACCAGGGAGAACAAGTGTTTGCAGAATGGCAGGACAGCAGCTGCCTGCCTGGAGAGGATTGGCTTCTTTTGTACCTTTGAAACAAGACTACACAACTCAACTACAACACTACACTGAGTCCAGAGGAGGGCCAGGGGGATGGAGCAACTCTCCTATGAAGGCAAGCTGAGACACTTGGGGTTGTTCAGCCTGGAAAAGAGAAGGCCCTGGGATGGTCTTAGAGCAGCCTTCCAGTACCTAACGGGGCCTACAGGAGACAGGGAGAGGGACTTCTTACAAGGACAAGTGGGAATGGCTTCAAACAGAGGGAGGGTCAGTTTAAATTAGATATGGGGAATTTATTCTTTCCTGCGAGGGTGGTGAGACACTGGAACAGGCTGCCCAGAGAAGCTATGGATGCCCCATCCCTGGAAGAGTTGAAGGCTGGGTTAGACAGGGCTTTGAGCAACCTGGTCCTGTAGAAGATGTCCCTGCCTATGGCAGGTAGGTTAGGATCAGATAATTTTTAAAGTCGCTTCCAATCCAAACAATTCTATGGTTCTTGTGAACAAAACAAACACCAACAAACCTTCCTCACCAAGTTCTTCTCCTTAAACATTTCTTCTCATTTGGAAGAGACCGACTAGCTGTGCTGAGAAAGCAGAAGCACAAAAGGCAGCACACTTATGCCCTTAATGCATTTAGGGTCAGATACTCATGGTATACGAAGAGCATCAGAAAAAAAAAGCAGACTTGCCTAGTTGTGTGGTTTACTGAGCCACCACACCCAGATCCTGTAGCAGAAATAATCCAAGTGGAAATAATCCAACTAGGACAAGCCCAAAACAGATTAATTTGAGTGGTCTGGGTGAGGGGTGCTGTTCATCCTCCCCATGACTGCTCTCCCAGAGACTTCTGTGGTATTACAGTAATGCAGGAACACCATTATTCTCTACACAACAGAGCGCATTCCTGTTAAATATTCTTAGCAATATGAATCCCCTTTCAAACCAAATCTAAAAACAAAGGATTATTTTCTTTCTTACTACAGAACTAAGGAGAGAGCTGCATGTTCCTATATTCATGGAGGAGAGGGAATATGTGCATAACCAGTGGTTGCCCTCCCCTAGGAGAGGGCACTCCTCAGGAAAGTTCTGAGTCTCAATAGACTTTTCATTAAAATATATATATAGAACTGGTGACTTTTCACAGCATGATGATTTAAACATATATTTTCAGGTATCCAAAACTCCCTTTCCTTAGAAAGTGCACCCAAATGTCAAGCAGAACTCCATTCTGTGTACTTTCTCACTCTTGTATCCAATCTTTTATTCCACTAAAGCTAGATAAGAAAGGGTATTAGGGAAAGTGTCAGCCTAGTGCTGGTATGTCTTCAGTCTGCAGACAAAAAAAGTTAAGAACCCAAAACCTTAAAAGCAAACATACTAAGGTAAAGGAACATCATGGAGGTTAACATACACCGGGATAAAATCAGCACTATAAAACATTTTAGTTGCCAAAACTGGTCTTTTTCATGTAGTTTAAAGTTTCTTTGAGTGCTATAGACCATACAGTATAAAATCACTTAAGGAACATTAAGGCATGACAGAATTAATAAATGCATGTAGGGCAGAAAATGGACTTCCTACAGGAAAGTACCTGGGGTTTGGTGTTGGGATATGAATAGATCTATTAAATATACACTGCTGAAAAGTTTCCACATGTAAAGCCAAAGTGACTTACAGAATATCAGAAATCTTAACTTTCTCATGAGTAATGCCCATGCATTTTAGTAAATATTTAAAAAATATGATGCTCTGCAATAAAGGAATCTCAGCTTGGACAGTAAAACAAGGAAAAAACCAATTATTTCTGACATGCAAAAGCATTCTCATCAATGAACACTTTAAGGCATCAGAGTCAAGATTATCTTGTTAAGCTAACAAAATATACTTTTGAAGCATCGAACTAAAAACTATAATGAATTCTGCTTGCAACATTTTGCCTTTGGTAACATTAAGTAGCACATTATGGTTGCTAGATAAACCAAATTATAGATAAAAGTTCTGCCTGTTTCTTAGAAATTAACAGCTGTGAAGCCATTCCTGAAAAATTATGATTGCTGGGATTAGATTGCAAACAGTATTTTGACAAATTATCAGTACAGAATAAATTGTTGCAAATATCATACAAGATAAAACCTGTTCAAAAACCTGTTCAATCTGGCCCTCCTTTACAGCAATGCTAACTGGCCAAGTCTATCAGTAAAAGCTTTGCTGCTTAATGTTTAAGACTGTGAAGTCTTCTTTAATCATAGACATGAATTGTAGAGTTTAAAATGAAAATTTGTTTTTCACATAAAACCCTTAGTTATATCCTGTGACAAACTGTGAAGATATATTGCCGAAACTATTATAAAGTCAGGAGCAGAAGTCTGACCACTTATCTTTCCTCCTTACTTCCAGATATCCATGTCACTTCATCCCTTACTGCAATGCAAGAAAATTCTTAAGCTGTTGAACAGGGGCTCGTGAGAATAAGCCTAATTAACACTCTAAATTCCCACAAAGAATGAATGATGAAAAAACCCAAAATGAACAAGAAGAAAAGAAATAGAGTAAATGAGGTATTCGTCCTCCAGCTGAAGATGAGATTGGAATAAGAACATGAAATAACCAAGATATAATCAAGGTCAGTGCATCTCACTACACTAACATGGCTTTGTGCTGGCTGCACTCAACCAATGATGACCATCAAGGCTCCTTGTAAGGACCCAACCATACCTTTGTCACCTGATGCAAACATGTAGGACTATTTTTTAAAGCTTATTTTAAAGAAGAAAACCACATCATTGTTTCCAGTAAACATAAACGTTCAGAACTGAGAATCAGTGTCTCACACACCTCACTGTAAGCCGAGCAGCCCCTCTGTTCTTGGCTTAAGAGCAGAATCATAACTGAGTACCTCCAATTACCTGCAGTCCCTGTGTGCATTTCACCACACACACACATTCCAGTCAGCTTTGGTTTAGAAATTATGCACCCCTGGGAAATATTATCAAAACAAATCCCTCCCAAAAAGGCACAAGGCATCTCTCAAACACAAGATCTAGGCATATGAGAATCAGAGAAAAGGGGACATAGGACAGATGAAGTGTGCTCAAGGACAACAGATTTCAAAGAATTCTAATTATTTTTAAAATAGGCCAACCCTCAGGACATATCCATTTCATCCAGAAAAATTAATCCAGCCTGCTCCCTGCCATCCGCTTTTCCCAAGGCCCCTCAGGCATACACAAAGATTAAAAGCTACATGAACTATCCTGGCAGTCTGCTCCCTTTTATCACAACAGCTTGACAACTCCCCTGTCATCACCAGTCTTGGTAGAAGATAATAACGGGAGCAAAACTTGTTAACTCCCTGAGAGGTGACTGATGTGCCTATTCATGCAAAAGGTAAGCCTGCTCTCTAAGACAGAAACTCTGCATCTTGCAGAGATCCCTCCCCCACTGTTTCTCCACACAAAATAATGGTGATGACTTTAACACTTTGGACACCTACTCACTGCTCTGTCAATGAGCACTCAAGGGTCTCATCATCCACTGCCAATGCTGGGCCAGAGTAACCACTCGTCCCAAGTATGGCATCAAAGTCTTGTCCCAGACTTGACTCCAGTGTCATGGATAATTGCTGTCCTTGAGGATGACATTATGCTTGGACCTGCTCAAAGACCTTCACAGCCTCACTGTAAGGTTAACATTTCTTGGCCTTTCTTAGCCCAAACTTTCTTGTAGTGCTCACATAAAAAAATAAGCAAGTATTTAGGTAAACACAATGAGGGACATGATCACACATATGCATCCAAGGAATTAAATCACAGTTGTACTTCAGACAGTCAGGGCTGGAATACCCCTACAGAGAGTGCTCGAGACCACTTACTAACTTGGTAAATCTCATGCTGTAGGAGTACCTTACTTACATCGACTGAAACATCAGAATTTGGAGCTGAAGATCTCCTAAAAGCTATCCAAAAGGCAGCAGGAGATTCTTACCACTCACCAACAAGAGCTGAGGCACAGGAAACCCATTAAGCATCCTTCTGTATTTCCCGGTTCTTGGCTAAGGCCTCTGCGATTAGAAGTGGGTGATACATTTACTATGGCTAGAATCTCATATTTCATCAAAAGAAGCAAACAACAAAACCCCACCTACTGCACCTTTCTATCTCTGCTGTTTACTGAGACACTGTTTTCATGCTATCACCACTGAAGGCCTTGGCTCTGCACAGGCAGAACATACTTCATAGAGAGGAGGGAAATAAGCGTGGAAAACTTGGAAGAGGTGAGAAAAAAACCCATACACTTCATAGCTATGATTTAAAGCTTCTCATAGACTTGGAAATGTTAGAATAACACTGTGGGAGATGGAATAGCAGAGCCAGAGCAGGGGAAGCAGCCCAATAAAAGTATTACAAGCCTTGAAGAGCTGACTTCAAGGCTTCATTTAACTGAGAGTGTAGCAAAACTTGTTTCAAGACTAAAGTGGGCAGAGAACAATTAATTTTCTCAGAAGAACCAATTATCTTAATACTGTTCTTGATCCTCCTTCCTCAATAGGAAAAGGGGACTTTTTTAAAGATGTAGCTAGATTCCTTTTTTAAGGTTTTGCTTCAAAGCGTTATTACAGGTCAGATATTTTCTACAGCAAATTTGAAATGGTAAATACTTTCTCTGCCATGGACAGAATTCTTATTAAATAAATCAAAAGAAAGACAATGCCTCAACATCTCAAAACCATAAAGGCAGGAACTGAGAAACAAAATTGGATGCTATGCTTTGGCCCTTTGTTCATTTATTAATGCTTAAAAAGAAAATGTTTTACTGCAGGCCAAAACCAAAGCAAATTTTAATCCCCAAACCGTGGCAAAAATGCTTGAATATGAAAAAGACTATATTTGATTCCATTAAAAATATGGCATTTTTTTTCTAAAATATAGTATTTAAAATAATATCTTTCTGCCTTATTAAAAAGATCAACTCAAGTCAGAACAGTTCTTGCTGAGCCATTTTCATTGCCAATTTCTTAAGACAACAAAAATAACTACGAAACTTCGAAACTTTGTGGGCTGAGCACCATCTGCTCATGCTGTAATTTCACTAACAATTATATTTTGAGACTGTCACCTGTAAAGCAAGTTTTCTCACATGTAAACAGCATGTTGCGAAGTATACTGTTTTACCTTTTACCTTCCTTCAAAACTCTCCTGCTACTCAGAGGCTCTCACATCAGTGTTGACTGCTGCTGTTTGCAACTGAACGCTAAAGGAAGCCAAAGGAAAATACATTGTAGCCTAGGAAAGCAAGAGCAAATACTAAAAAATGTTACCGCATTGAAGGGTTAGAATGAGGGATTCAAGACGACACGGTAAGAGAAGCTTAAAAGAAGTACAGGCCACCATAGAGCAGCAAGCAATTAGTTCATTATAATAGAGAGAAAAAAATAAAAGAGCAATTCATTCTCTTGCAAAGAGGCATGCTTATCCAGGGAGAAGCATGCTTAATTCCTGATTAATACAATTCTTTTTAAAGCATCATCTCTTAATTACAGAAGTAGCCGTTTTTGTGTCAGTAATAATGTTTGTATGCAGCCTGGTAAGAAAAGTATTTTATTCCCACATGGGAAATCCATGGGTTTTCAGAAAAATAGGAATTTTGTGCTATAAAATGTACTCAGAAGGAAAGCACCAACTTATTTCAAAAACAGCTCACATTGTTTTGGGTTTTTTCAAATTTCAGACCAGCCAATTCAAACGACATTTCAATGACTAAGCAAACATTTCAAAATTACTTGATTCCAAGCAAGGGGAACACAATAAGGATGCTTACTTGAAAAACAAAGGTAGAATACCAGTATCAGCTTTCACCTCCATATCTTTGTATTAACAGCTATTAACAACAAAATACTCTTTTTGCACAAAAGCACATTATCTCCCCCACAAGCTCCTTCACAGAGAAGGAGGCAACAATTAAACTGATAAATCCTAATCTGCCATAAAGCACCATCTTAAACTGTTTAAGTTTATAGAAACCTATTGAGTTTAATTTTTTCTTCTACAACCTTTATTAAGTGAAAAGCCAGAAAACCCCCAAATCCAAGCCTAAACAGCAGCACAGGCTGTGAGGACATGCATGCTGCTGGCTGCTAACTACTCCCCTTTTTTGGGGACATCTCTCCTCCACACACCACCCGAGCATTGCACTTAGTAATGGGGGGGGAACCTCACTCATCAAAACTGTGTTTCACCTAATGCACTTTGAGACAGAGGTGGACTACTAAAGACAGATTCAAGCAAGATAAATTCCCTTTGATTCACAAAAATATTAAAGAAAACTGATGGAGGAGGTGGCCTTTTGACCAGCATGAGCTCAATTGGAGTTGAAGCTGACCAGAACTGCGGGGGACAATAAAACGATTTCTTTAAAATACATTGTCAAAAGGCAGTGCAGAAATGACATCAGCCTGTTACAGGATGAGGATGGTCACCTCACAGTCAGGGATACTGACAAGGTGGGGATGATGAATGCTTTCTTTGCCTTTGTCTTCAACACCGATGATGGACTACCCGGGCTGTGAAAATGCTAAACTCCCAGTTGACCCTGAAGCTCTGAGGAATCTGCTTCTCCAGCTGGATCCATATAAATTTATGGGGCCTGATGGGATTCATCCAAGAATAACTAAAGACCTGGCTATGTCATCACAAGGCCTCTCTGGGTGATTTTTGAAAGGTGTTGGGAACGTGTAGATATCCCAGTTGACTGGAAGTTGGTTAACAATGTTCCAATTTTCAAAAAGGTCAAGAAGGAGGACCCTAGAAACTACAGGCCTGTCAGTCTCATTTCAGTGACAGGTAAAGTTGTGGAGATTTTTCTGGGAGGTATTGAAAAACACCTGAAAGACAACACAGTCATCGGTCACAGCCAGCACGACTTCATGAGGGGAAACCCTGCTTGCTAAATCTGACTTCCTTTTGTGACACGGTAACCCAAGTAGCAGATCGAGGGAAGCCAGTCAATACAATCTTTTAGGATTTCACTAAAGCTTTTGATACCATGTCTCAGTATCCATCTGGACAAAACATCCATCACACAGGCGGAAAAGCACCTGGGTGGGGCAAACCTGCATGTATGTACAGCCTCCAGCTGTGCCTCCCAGTGTGCAGCCACCTTGTCCCTGGGCTCCTTGTTATACACTGGATCGAAGTTCAACCTCTTGCCTGGGGCACCTCTGCCACCCAGGGCTCGACCTGCAGCTCCAGCTGCAGCAGCACAGAGCTCCCTGCACTATATGTATTCCATAACGCTGTCCTGGGGGGCATCAGGCACACCAAGGGCAAAGGAGGGGACTGTCCCGCTCTGCTCTGCACTGGAGGGGCCTCATCTTGAATATTGTGTCTGGTTTTGGGCACTGAAACACAGGAAAGACATTAAACTATTAGAGAAGATCCAAAGGACAGCCATAAAAAGGGGTGAAGGGTCTTGAGGGAAAGCCATGTTAGGAGCAGCTGAGGTCACTTGGTCTGTTCAGCCTGAAGAAGGGGAGACTGAGGGCAGATCTCACTGCAGTTACAATGTCCTTGTGAGAGGAAGAGGAGGGGCAGGCACTGATCTCTGCTCTGTGATGACCAGTGACAGGACCCAAGGGAATGGCCTGAAGCTGTGCCTGGGAGGTTTAGCGTGGGTATCAAGAAAAGGTTCTTCAGCCAGAGGGTGGTTGGGCACTGGAACAGGCGCCCCAGAGGAGTGGCCACAGCACCAGCCTGACAGAGCTCAAGGAGTGTTTGGACAACACACTCGGGCACATGGTGTGACTCTCGGGGATAGTGCTGTGCAGGACTGGGAGTTGGACTCAATCATCCTTGCGTGTCCCTTCCAACTCAGAATACTCTCTGATTCTATGCTGCTAATTTTAAACTAATCATCCAGAGCAGACATTTGTTTTCAATACTTACAGAGTAAATCTAGTAATTAAATGGAACTGTTGTTGGACTTAAAGTCCTCTCAGAGTATATGGCCTAGTTACTGTAAAAAGCATCCTCCCAGCTCCTCCCAAGGTAGAAGTCAAACCTATTAATGTAACAGCTTATCCTGCCCTATTTCCACTTGGCAGTCCCCCGTAATGCTGATTTAATATCTGACAAAAATAGGACAAAGGCGCTGTCATTTTTGATTAGAGAACGTCAGCTCAATACAAGCAATTTTAACTCTGCTGAGCTTGGGTTAGGGAAGGTGAATGCTGCTTGGCCATGTGGAGAAAAATCTATGTATATGCTTCTGGATAATGCTGTCCTCCTGATGACCCAAATGAAATTTACTAGCATCAGAATTTCTACTACTTCAGCTTAGCCGTTCATATTCACCAGCTATAAAACAGAGTTAACTATTACCTAGAATTTTATTTAAAAGAGGAATTTATTACATGCTATTTTCAATACCCCGCTATTTGGCCCCTAAGCAGCACAAATTACCACTTCTGTTTTGTTTTTTTCCCCCAAAACCACAAATTACAGCCTACCCAGTCCATGGTGTTGATCCCAATTTCTGTGGTGTTACTCAGTTTATTCATTAGGTACTATAACAGATTAACAGTTTTACCTGTGTGATCCCCAAAACTGACACAACTGCTATGTTTTTGTTGCATTATCTTACCTAAGTGTGAAGAGTCACCTTTCATCCTGTGCTGAGGATCCTGCCAAATGTTCCCTGGATACTCTAGAAGCCTCTTCTCCTGCAATGGGATTCTTGAAAACAAAATGCCAGTCGTAGCTTAAGAGCTTTGATTTTTCAGCTATTCAGCTCTTCTACATTATTCACAAATAGTAACACTTGGGGCTAAAATAGGACAAAAGGAATCTTGTCATATACATAAAAATGGTGCAAAACTGCCCATTAAAGAGGAGTAGACATACATGTAATTAACAGTCTTGAAACAATGAATTCTTTACCTAACCTAATACAAGGGTTTTTGAATGCTAAGTGTTCCAGAAATATATGTATACTGAATTGTAGGTATCATGCAGGCTTTCTTTTTTTTTCCATTTCTCCACATTATTTGCTTTGTGGTCATTGATTCTACAACGTAACTGGAAGCATTTGTCAAATGATTTCCCTTTTAATATGATAGGGATTGGGGTTTTTATACTCTCCCAAGGGTGATAGATTTTTACAAGCTTTTTCAAAGCAAATTTAGATAAAAGCACATATTAAAATAATTATCATTTAATATCTCAAAACATTTTACCTATTATTGCTGCTAGCAAAACAAAAGATTACTGTAAAAAGTGATGGTTACTTTCTACAACAGCAATACTTTGGCTATAGCAAGCTCATTACCTCACTGCACACAGTCTTCAAACCAAACTTGTTGAGCACGGAAAGTTTGCCAAGGTGTTAATTTCTGGTGAATGTCACACAAGAAGCAGTGACTTATTACAGCTCTGATTGTAGAAGGCAGTCTGGCTATGTCTAGCCCTGCACCTGTACAGAGCTTTTCAAACCCAGGTGATGAATGATTGTGTTCAGCTTTCAGATAATGCCAGAGAAGCAGAACTGATGCAGTGTCTTTTGTGTTGGTGTCACTCAATTAGAGAAAGATAAACCAGTTAAAAAGGTGACCTATGTGTAGACAACTATACAAAGCAATTGGACAGAGATTATTTTTTCATTTAATCACTTATGTACCACCACGCATCACACTTTTACCAAGTTCAGAAAACTCAAATACCTTCCGTACTGAACACCACTGTCCCTTTTACATCAGATTTTTTAATCTTATTTCAATTCCTGCCTTTCTTCCAGTAATGATATCAACTGCAAATTCCTGTGTCTCAGTTTCTGTTCTAAGCACACTTACTCCTTAAGGGAAAGTGAACAATTTCCTCCGGGATTTCCACACAAAGAATCTAATTTAAACCACAATAACACTTCAAGTTCAGTCTGCAACTTGTCATTAAGATCTCAGTGACAATCAAGCCAAGGTATACAGGATATTAGCAGTTCTTAAAGTGGGGAAGAAGGGGTGTCACCAGAAAGCTCAGAAAATACCCATTCAGCTTTTATTTCTTCTTTTTTTCCAAAGCTTCTGCCTCCACATCATAAATTCTCCACCTTCTATTGGCCATGAGGGAATTGTAATGTTTAAACTTGGCAGTTGGTGAAGGCCCACAGCCACAGCTGCAAGATCATCATCTGGTTTCCTGAACCAGAGGGATGTGCTAGAATTGCCACCTGACCAGAGCACTCAGCAAAGCCTCCTCTCCCTATCCAAGGGCAACCACTCTTCCTTCACTTTGGCATGGCTGCCATGACATGTGGCAGCAAGGACTGTTAGCTGTCCTGGTAGGGACATGGGAGCATAAATGTCTGGGGGTGGGAGACTGACCTCACGAGCGCCTGTTAAGCACATCTGATATCTGAGATGTGCAGGGGTGGTAGGAGGAAGGGGGCAGTTGTTGTCCAACTACACATGCACACTTTGAAAAAACCCTAGCAACACAGTCCAGGAAGTCTGAGAACTACTGATAAGCAAATAAGATCTAAAAGTAAAATCATGTCACTTGCAGACACAGAAATTAAATGCCTTCAATATATGGCAAGTCCATTGGTGGTGAGGTGTAATGGCTGCAGAAAAATGCTGAATTTACTGTAATGCTTCAAATCTGAAGCATCAGGTTTCCAGATATATGGCTAAGCAGCCTATACCAAATTTTCAGGAAGTTCTCATCACACCTGTGAACAGGACAGACTACGGAATTTATTTTGTGGTTTAGCAATCTCATCACGACATTTCTGCCTTGTGCAAGGTCAGGCATACACTTTCAGCAAATCTTTTACTACCTTACTAATCTCCTTCTGTACCCTAGGAACACACTGGACACTCTTCCTTACTGTCCTTCATATAGACAAATGAATAGGGTCACTTGTAATTGATCAATTTGGAGAGTTAAAGTTGACCTACAGTACATTTACTCCTTTAAATAAGCTTTCAACTTCTCAGTAATGAATCTTTCTTTACTGTTTCAGCCCATTGGTTCTGCCTGCTGTACTACCTACTCCTTGACAACAGCAGCTTTAAGGCTGTACCTCTGAGGCTGATCATTAGCAACACATTTCACTGGAGAACAACAAATACTGTAGCTGGGATCCCTACAGCAATCTTGTTACGATGAATGGCCTCAGTGGTGTGATTGGCACATGGTGTGACTCCTGAGATGTCCTGTGCACGGCCAGGAGCTGGAATTGATGATCCTGATGGGTCTCTTCCAACTCAGCACATTCTGTGATTCTATGATTCTGAATAATTTCCTGCTGGCTCCAGAAGTGTGACCCCCTTGATCCAGAAGACCAGAAGGTATCAGAAAGCATCCAAAAGACACAACATGGCAATTAAATCAGTGATTCTACCTACTTTTTTTTCTCACAGCCAATAACAGAATCCCGTCTAAATACCTGGTAGCCTTGCAATCCTTACTACCAGATAGCAAGTACCCTTACTCACACAAAAGCAGACGTGCACTTAAGACTCTGAGAACAGACCTTAATATATTTTCATTGTTTCAATTAGACTTAGATAGGAAACTGAAAGTTCTTAAGGATCAGAGTTAGTTTACTGTCTTTAGATATTTCTGATGATGCAAATGAATACTTAATCTCTCACTCCAAATCCCACAAGTACTTTTTCTTCAAATGGATTTTTGAAGGAAGTTCCAAGTGAGGTTACCCAGAGAACAGTTCTGTTCTCCCAACCTCTGCATATACATCAGTGAGAGTCTTCTATAGGAAAGAAAGGCATTATCTCCAACTATTTGTGTTACTGTTATTTCCACTTTGTTCTCATTTCCTTCCTAAACAGCCATTTCTCCACTTCCAATTTTGTTTTGAAAACTCTCTGTACATTAATAATTTTTACTTTCCAAAAGACCTCTGAAATCTTTTAAATCAGTAAAAAAAAAAGTAACACAATATTGGAAAGGATATTTTTTTAAAGGTACACATTTATAACACCAAAAGATCTTCTGTATCACCTACTGTCTGCTGCTTTGAGCAGGAAAATATTGAAGGTTATAGACATAAAAAAGAACAACACAGCAAATATTTTCATCTTTGCATCTTTAATGCTTTGGTGTTATTAAAAACTGCCCAGGGTTACAATGCAGAGAGGAAAAGGCTACTGCCTGATTTAGCTAAAAAAGCTAAATTCTATTTTAAGCTGGTACTGTCTGACAAGGAATTTCATATTTGTTGGTTAGAGCTTTTAGCGCAAGAAAAGGGAGGAGGGTGTTGTACAGGAAGAAGATTTATCTGTCATCCTTAGCTTAACAAACTTTTGGGCAACGGACAACAGAGCAAACACATTTTCACGACTGAACAAAGAGCACAGCATTTCTGAGACGCAGTTAAGATTAAACTCCTAGTTCCCTTATGCTGAAGCTGTACCAAGGCACACACTGCTCCCAGGTGTTGCAGGGAGCACACTCCAAGATACAAGCTCAGCTCAGGAGTCAGCTCTGCCTCTCCTAACACAATGCAGGGTATGCAGGTCCTAACCTCTGGACATATTCCTGGGCTCTGACAGCTTCCCAGTAATATGCCAGAGCACTGCTAGTAGGAAACACAGTCATTACTGCTTCATAACTCATATCCCTCACCTGAGCAGCTTCTGAGGTGGAAAGCACTCTAACCCAAAACATGAATTTAGTAATAATAATGTTTCTCAGAAAATGATGAAGCAGCATGTGTTACTCTCATATATCACAAAGGCAAGTACACAGCTGATACAGCTAATGAATCAGATATTATGTTTAGATTTCATCTTTGACAGTGTTTACTTAATATAATTGTATTTGTTCTCAACAAAGATTAAATTATTTCCTGAGATGGCTGTCATGGATATTTCCTCCTCAGGTCAAGACCAGGTAATCAAGACAGAATGCTGCTTTATCAGGGGCAGGACTGTAAAAACTCTTGCAATTCCTTTACTGGTACACAAACCAGCTAAAAAAGACTTTTGACTTAGACTTTGCATGTGAATGGAAGTGGATACAAGGGTTCAGCACAAAAGTCTCTGAGAAAAAGCCTTTAGGCTCATGAGAAAGGACAGCATGATGCATTACAGCAAAATCATGAGTAAGTTGATACACCACACGCACACCAGGGCTGCAATACTTCAGTGGTCACCCCAGAATAAGCACCTGAATATGGTCACTGCCCTACACAGAGATGCAAGCACAATTTTTGCCCCCAGAGATTGTCACTTTGAATGTCTGTTCACAGTCCTTTCCTGAGCAGGAAAAGTAATTTGACCGGTTTTGATGCAAAATATCTACTGCCTGACGTTTTCTTCAGAGGTATACAAATAAATTCCTGAAGATTTTTCCACACACAGAGAGCCCCACGTTGTGTCTAGAAGAACAGATTACAGAAACTTCACCATTTAATAAACTGCTTTTCTTAAAAAAAACCACTATGGCCTATTATCTCAGCAGTAACTGCCAAGATACAGCAAACTCAAAGAGCTTCAGAAGACAGAGCATCTGCTGAAGGAGTCTAAAGTCATTTCCAGTTTTCAAAAACGAGTGTTCTGTCAACTCACTTGCCTTACACAATTATCCAAAGCAGCCCACTAGAGAGGTCCTAGATCATTAGTGAACACATAATAAAAGATCTCTTTTTAAGATAATCACTGGAAAATTTTATGACTTTACCAAGATTATTTTAATCTTGGCTAATCTTACTTCAAGCGGATCTCCTTAAGTCCAGTTATGTTCCTGAGCTCTAAAACATCTGGTGAAAACGGAAGAATTACTTTGACTCCTTCTAAGACCCTGGTGTCAAAGGGTCAGATTATTTTCACCTGACTAATACAAGGCCATGGCAAGACTCATACTGCAGATTTGTTCGTCTGACCTCCTGAAGCATTTCTGGAAGTTAGTTGCAGCGCTGCCCACCTCGCATATCACCTGTCCTCCCACCATTTCGGCATGGGAGACCTGCACCACCAGCTGGGTAAATCCAGCACCTTTTAGCTTTCTGTGCGCTGCTCTTAAATTACCTGATCTACTGATTCTCCTCGGCCAAACCTGCCCTTTGGTTAGTGAAGCGTCGGGAAGCCGATCCGCGGCAGCTCGGTGAGTTGGCGAGTGAACACCTGCCCCCTTTGTTGAAGCTCTGGGGGACCTTTGCAGGACACTTACGCAGGGGACAGCGGCGCGGTTATTTAGGGATGGGAAACCCCCAAAAGGGAGACGATCCCCCACGTTTCGGGTGCCCAGGGCACCGGCGGCGGGGAGATCCCGGGGACGGAAGGGCCCCGGCGGGACGCTGCCCGCAGCACCGCGCCGGCGGCGGACACCGGCGGGCGGGGGGGCTGCGGCGGCTCCGA
>VYXF01002462.1:603765-635813 GCA_013397295.1 Polioptila caerulea | reverse complement strand
TTTCCTCCCCCCTCTTTTTGTCTCCCTCCCCCGCGCCGCCCCGGTAGGCTGCGGGCTGCGCGCTTGCCTCCCCGCCGGGCGCAGCGGCCGGGGTGATGCGGAGCAGGAAGTCCGCTGCGGGAACCGCGCGGTTCCACGTGGCCGCCCCGCACCGGGGCGGGAGCGCCTCGCCCCGGGCCGCCGCTCGCTCCTGCCCCCGCCCCGGCACGGCGCCGGGCGTGCGCTGCCGTGCACCTGCTCCCGCCGGGACCGCGGCTGCGGACAGCCGGGAAAGGGGGGAGCGGTAGAACACCTCGAGTGGGGGTTTGGGCTTTCCCACTTGGGTGGGCAGCGCTGCTTGGGCACCGATTTGTAAAAATGAAGGTGCAAACGTTTAACTTCAGGGGTTGTCATATAGGCGCAGGGTAACGCAGGCCCGTTAGTTGTGTGCAGCCTGCGCAGAGTAGAACTGGAAAGTCAACAGATTTTTCTTGGAAATAGATTAAGTGCAAGATTACAGGATGCAATCAACCCCACAGCTCGTGTGTTACTTTGTTACTAATTTTCTGCACTAAAAGTTAGGCATCCTATTTCCTCCTTTGAAGGAATGTCACACGTGCACACACACAGAGAGAAACCTGATAATGTAAGCTCTCCAAAATGCACAGTGATGCCAAAACAGTATTTCCAATGTAATACTACTTTTGTCTTTTCTGTGTATTCAGTGCTACCCCCTCGCTCTGATTTTCCGTTCTATTTCTTATGTGCACTGGGAGGGTTTCAGATCTATGGATCTTGAACATTAACTTTTAATGATAAGGACTGCAGAAATGAAACAGGATATTACACCTTGAACAGGATAACTTTGGAGGAAAAAAACTGCCCACACCTAAGTGACCTTTGTAGCTGAACACACCTAGACGCAGAAGTCTTTGTTTATTCATATAACTTGTGCTATAGCACTCCATGATGTCTTTTTTCCTTCCCCATTCTGTAAGATCATGCTATGAGGCGTAGACAAATGCAGTGTTTAAGGCATGAGCAACAGCTCTAATCCTTACGAGGGTTTGCACAGCCCTGTGACTTCCACAGGAGCACAGAACTGTTTTCCCCAAAGCCTCTTCCTTGTCTGCAGTTACAGCAACCACACAAATATCCCAACACAAAGATTTAGATGACTGCTTTCAGGTAGATAACAACATCTGCACAGGGCTAGGGACCATTAGGGGTTTTTTGGATGGGAAACACATAGAGTTGAGGTGCCCAGCTCTGAACAGATCCCCTGTCTTGCTGAGCCCAGAAGGAAAAGGCAAGCTGGGGCTGTAAATTGTGGAGGGTGGTAGGCTTTCAAAGTATAGAAGCATCTCCCCAACTTTTCTTTCACTTCTTTGTGGAGACCTTAGTGCAGCAAACAGTGCTCTTTCCTCATGTTTCACTCTTCATTTTGGCATCCCTTTTTAATGTCCTGTGCTGTTGCTCTCAGGACACGCAAGACGAGCGAGAAGAAAAACAGTTACTTGTAGCACTGCATGGAGAGCACAGCCATGGGATGCGACACTGCTCTGCTGCTGCTCCTCAGAGCTGAGAGTGGTGGGGACAGAGCCCTCTGCGTGCAGCTGATGAGGACTCGCATTTGTAAGGCTGCGCGCCGAAACCAGATTTGGGTTTGGGGTTTTATTCATATGGAGGTGTATGTTCTGCACGAAGCCACAGGCAAAGGTGAACCATGCACCCGTGCTTTCACAGCGAGCTACACCCTTGGAAGATGAATCAAAAGCTTTGTTGTTTTGGTTTTAGATACCCAAAGTCTCGCTGTCCATGAACTCCTCAATTAGCTATCGGAGGACAATGGCTTCTGTACCAGGAATTTTAACCCTCCCTGCGTTTTATCCCGAAAGAGAAGTAGCTGATGCCCACTGGGAGGCAGTACGGCCCGATGGACAGGGTGTTCATGCCAGCCAGCCCCTCTCTGCCGGAACCACCAATGACAGCAGATTGGAGAAGGTGTCGTGTTTCTGTTTGACCATTATACCTGCCTGCCCTGATTCCTCAAATGCCAGCATCATCTACCTGTTTTCTTCTCACACACAGGCCATGCAGTTTGACTCCAGAAGTACTAGGTTAATACTGACCTCGGAAGTAGTTTTATTTCAGTTGTATCCTCATTAAGGATGTGCTGAAGTTTCAAATGCTGCATTTACAGTTCCTCCTATGTAGTAAAGTGCCTAAGAAGACCTACAGAACACATTTTCACTCTTATTGAATTTGTATCAGCTAAGACAGAAAATTCAAATTAAATTTGGCTTTGGATTTCCTCCAGTACTATTCAAAACTACTTTTCAAGGTCTTTTACAACCTGGAGAGAAAAAGAGGGAGGGTTAAACAGAGGTTTTAGTCTCACTCAGTTACAAAATGTAAACAAATGTAAATATATATATATAAATATAAATATATATGAGATTAAAATAAATATATAAATATATAAATATCTTTATATATAAATATATACCATGATGCTTTTACTATACAGGCAGTATTAAAACAAAACACAAGTCTGTTATCAGGGAATTAATCAATCTCTGTTAGACTGATATTCAGTGATTCAAATGTTCCAAACAGGCTGACAACTGTCACAATGTTTGTATCTGTATGTGGACATCTGCTGCTTGTCACACAGAAATCATATGTTCACTTCTCCATGTATGACTCCAAATAAATATGCAATGGCATTTAGGTCATTACAAAGCCTTGCTGCTCTTGAACCAGAGACCTATGATGACCTGGAGGTGAGGTATCCGATTACCAATCCCCTAAGCCGTGCAGTTCCTTTATTGCTGGGGATTTGGGGGATGGTGTCTGGAGCACAGTCACTAACCAATGTCAAAACCTCGTGCAGCTGCTCGCATGGGAGAAGCGTCTGGATGTGGATCTGCCCCTTAACTCTTGTCCTGAATATGTGGCCACAAAAAAAACCCCACTCTGCTTGCTCAGAAGACAATGTCTGAAAGAATATTCCTACAGGCTTTTGTACCTCTCAAGGTGAAAGTCATGTTTTACAAAGTTCAATAGTACAACAAGCTGCTGTAAAGGCTTCATTCTACATAAAATCTCCCATTTTACTCATTTGAGGGTTTCCTTCTGTCAACACATAGACAATCCTTGTAAAATCTGCAATTCAGAGACCAAATTTTCTTTCTACTTAGTGCAGAGAGCACAAAACACAACTGTTTTTTGTTTTTTGGGTTTTTTTTGTCATGTAAATAGGTTTGAAATGAAATCTTTGAAATTAGTAAAGGTGTGCTGGTTTTGGCTGCGGTAGGGTTTATCTTCATAGTAGCTGGTATGGAGCTGTATTTTGGTTTTGTGCTGGAAAGGGTAACAGCAAGATGTTTTGGTTGTTGCTGCACAGGGCTTGCCCAGAATCAAGGCCTTCTGTGCTCCTCACCCCATCCCGCCAGACAGGAGGCCGGGGGTACCTGAGGAGTTGGGAGAGGACACAATTAGGACGGCTGTCCCCCACTGACCAAAGGGATATTCCAGACCATCATGCTCAGAATTTAAAGCTGGGGGAAGAAGAAGGAAGGGAAGGGGACATTTGGAATGATGTTTCCTTCCCAAGTCACCATTAGGCGTGATGGAGCCCCACTTTCCTGCAAATGGCTGAACACCTGCATGCCCATAGGAAGGGGTGAATGAGTTCCTCCTCTTGCTTTGCTTGTGTGCGTGGCTTTTCCTTTACTTATTTAAATGTCTTTATCTCAACCCAAAAGTTTTCTCACTTTTACCCTTTCAGTTCTCACTCACATCCTGCTGGGGGTGAGAGGTGGTGTGGTGCTTAGTTGCCAGCTGGGGTTAAACCATGACAAATGGATTCTCAAGCAGTTACACTTTCCTTAGATGTTTCCAGATATAACTACCAGCACTTCATTAAGTGCAGTATTTCCCTACACGACACACTCTAGGCTTCATGTAACAGTAAACTTGGTCATGCTTTGATTAAACAAAGTGTTGGAAAATGCCAGCTGGCAGAAAGGAACTTGTCTTCCTAAACAGAATACTGTCAACACAAGCAACACCTTTGCTCCACTGAAACCTTCCAGCTCCGTGTAATCTCTTTTCCCATCCTGACCTGGCATTTTGATGGCCGTCTCTGAACAAAGCCTTTGCTGTTTTCTGCACTGTTACTTTGCATCTGAGGCGAGCTGGCCATTGATGCTTACGGGAGGCTTGTGCAGTGTCTTAGCCCTAGAGCAGATTTATTAGTACTGCATATCTGAGTCCCAGGGTGTCCTGGTGGAATCCAAGGCACACCTTCTCTAGGTTTCATCTGAGAAGGTAGGAACTCAATGTGTGACTGAAGATGCCTGGCCAGATCTCTCTTATGTTGAGTTTATACTCCCTTATGACACTACCCCCAGCACTGAAGGGTTTGAAGAGAGATTCTGGATTAATGAGGTGGTCACTGCTAGGCATAATCCAAAGGGCCCA
The DNA here is from genome assembly GCA_013397295.1 of Polioptila caerulea. Classification (NCBI taxonomy): domain Eukaryota; kingdom Metazoa; phylum Chordata; class Aves; order Passeriformes; family Certhiidae; genus Polioptila; species Polioptila caerulea. The sequence goes on along the minus strand of VYXF01002462.1, from coordinate 631,346 downwards.
GTTTGGCACACAATACGATGAATATAAAGTTATGCCCTAAAGACTTACCACGTGTGTATATTTAACCTCAGAGTTGACAAAAAGGAACTGAAGTACAGGGTTTTAAATTCTTCTTAATTTCTGAGATTGTTTTAAAAGTACTTTAATCAAATAAGTGCCTCTAGGGAGTACTTAATATATGCTTTGGCAACTTAGACTATGATTGCTTAATCTTCACTGTTTTGTGTTCATGATCTCCAGTCTTTAGCAGCATTCTTCCTGAAATTCTCAATTATCCTTCTTTTTTTAAGCCAACAGTTTAGCCACGCATGTCCTACCAAAAATTTTCCTTCAGTATTTCAGCATTTGAATAGATGCTTTTGGCAGAGTACTGTTTCGCCTCCTTTGCTTTTCCTGTCACTTTTATGAAGAATGTGTTATGAAGTTCCTGTCATTACATTTAGCCCCCATACTCCTGTCATGCCTACTTAGTCTGTTTTATTCCTGCTCTATCACCTCTAGCTCCTCTTCTCTTTTCCCACACAGCAACAGTAAGCAAGCTCATTATTTTGTACTGGTCTGGATTCTACCAATGTCCTGAAGATTGGAATATAAAATGAATTTTTTTTCCAGCTGCCTTTTCTGATAATGAGTACCAGTCAATGCTTATGAACAATGTTGTATTATTAATACTGCTTTTGTCTAAAAAAATTAACTTCTTTTGCACCTACAAGTCCTCAAAATATTCACACTGATGAGTGTTGACAATCCTTGACAGATTTAGATCTCATTAAAATAGTGGATGGGATGGTCTGTTACGTGGGTGTTTCATTTAAGTATGAGAAGAATTGGAATGATTCTAAGCATGGTTTTGCCATTTAAAAAGTAAAATAGATATTTTAAATTACTTAATTGTAATTAATTAATTACAAAGAAATTTTTTACCTGTATTTTGAGCCAGACAAAGGTATGAGTTGTCATATACTCAGACCAGTCTCAGGTCTGGAAAATTTCTTTCTCCAAGATGCCATATTTCTGAGCATTTCTAACAGAAATTAACTTGCATCATTTCCTGAATCTAGGGCAGAGAAAATTGAAATAGGCTGCTGCAATTTCTGTTATGCTGAAAAAATGAATGTTGTAAACATCCACAATTTCAGATCCTGAGTTATTTTTCTAAAAGACTTTTCAAGTATAGTAAATTAGTGGAGTTAATTTGATGAAATTGTCTGTCTGAACAAGAACCACAGTGCCCTTGAGAGAAAAAATGGAAAAATTTACAACTGTAAATTTATTAGATTTTTGTATTTCTCAGGAATTTTGTTATTTAGTGATAAACTGTCGACAGTTCAGCAAATAACTGGCAACTTGGCTATTATCAATTCAGTATAATTTATCAGCAATAAACCTTCAATAAATTTGACCCAATTCTTTTAAGGATACGTTCTGCCATGTTGTTCAAAATTAAACAAAACCTAACTGCTGAAGATATGAAGCATTTGTAAAACATTAGAAAAGTTAAATAAAGCCAACGTGTCGAATCTGCACAAGATAAAGCCTTATGAAGTTTCACAGACAAATAAAAAAAAATACACTCAAAACTGGTTACGTGGGAAAATGTAGATGTACAACAGTTACTAGATGCTAAAACCAGGGTAAGTTTTTTGTTCCTTAGCTTAGTCACCATTTCAGAAAGAGTAGCGTGCCTCATTTTACATAAATGCATTAAAGGTCCATGAATAATTACTGGAAAAGTAAGTAGATAGATTTATACACTGAATAACATTGCAGAGTTCTGACAGGCTCTGATTTTCTAACTGGGGTCCTGGGGAATGGAATGCTGTCTGCAACAAAGAATGATAGCAAGACTGCTGCTGTTAGCCATATAAAGGTTGTGGTATATATCACAAATTGGTAAATGGAAATGAAGTGTCTTATTAGCTGTGAATCACAAAAGCCTTGCTAGGCAGCCCTGAGCTTTCTTAATTATTTGCAGATTTCAAAAACTTTAAGTTCAATGTTATTGGTAGTTGGAAACAAACACCACAATGCTGAGCAGCCTCTTTTCTTAGTAAGCTGCCATTTGGAGAGAAATTCTCAAACAGTAGATTATTTCCATTATGTATCATCTGACACCAAGTTGTATTGATTAGTAATTCAATGAAATGATTCTCTTATAAAAGGCATGTTTTGTGGGAATTGCAGTCAATAGCAGCTGTTGTATCATAACATTGCACACATTTAAGTCTTCTACTAAATATAATCATAATGAAATAGGTTTCATAAGGGCTTTATGCACCATGTAGATGCAGAATTCTGTGGCAGTTTTTCCCTTTTCTCAGGCCCAAAGCTACAGACAGATACCTCTACTTGGTATGAATTAAATGATTTCTAACTTTTATAGCTTTAGCTCAAGTATCAATATAGATAATTCTTTCAATTTTTTATCATGTTTTCTATCTTTTTCTGCAAAACCCTAAAATCCCCTAACAAAACCAAAACAAACAAACAAAAAAATTCCCCAAACAAACCCAACTCTCCAAAAAAACACCCAACTCAACCAGCTTAAGAGAAAAAATTATTTGACATGTCAAAAAGACATTGAAATGAAAGTGAAGAACTGTAATAAAGTCATCATCTTGGCAAGCCAAATTCCACTGCTTTTCGGTCACCTGTGACAAGTAAGAGTGATAACAGCAGGATTTCATCCATCTTCAAATACTGTAGGTTTCAGGATCTCTCAGTTCATTGCCAGTTCACCCTCCTTTTTCTAACATATCAGAGTGTGCTGGTTTTGGCTAGGGTAGAATTAATTTTCTTCCCAGTGGCTGGCATGGGCTGTGGTTTGGATTTGTGCTGAACACAGGCTTGGTAATGTGGAGATGTTTCTGTTATTGCTGGGCAGGGCTTGCACAGAGCCAAGGCCTTTTCTTTTCATTCTGCCAGGCTGGGAAGGAGACTGGGGGTGCATGGGAGGTTGGGAGGGGACACGGCCAGGGCAGGTGACCAAACTGACCTTCAGAGCATATGGCATCATGCTGAGTATACAAAGTGGGGGAAGAGGGAGAAAGGGAGGTGTATTTGGAGTGATGGTGTTTGTCTTCCCAAACATTACCTGTGATGGGGCCTTGCTCTCTTGGAGATGGCTGAACACCAGTCTGCCCATGGGAAGCAGTGAATTCATTCCTTGTTTTGCTTTCCTTGTGTGTCCAGCTTTTGCTTTCCCCCTTAAACAGTTTTTATCTTTTTATTATTTTGTCCATGAGTTCTCTGGCTTTTACTGTTCTGATTCTCTCCTTGATCCTGCTGGTGGGGAAATGAGTGAGCAGCTGTGTGGGGTTTGGCTGCTGGCTGGGGTGAATCCACGACAAACTGCAATGATTTAAAAACTAGTTGGCTGAGTAGTCAAATTAAAAACTTTTCTAAATTCCCAGGTGTGCGCAATTAGCAAGAAGCAGATCTCTAGACTGTACTTCTATTTTTACTCTGGCTTAACTAAATCTTTCTTCTGAGTAGTTTGATCAAATCATGGACATCCCTTAGGTTTAGATGTTAAAGTTTACAGAATAAGTGGGAAAAGGTTGATTTACAGTTTTGTCCTTAAAAAAAAAAATCACTTGTTTCAACTTGAAAAGCTTATTTATAGCACAGAAGACTAATCCAATTAACATTATTTCAAATGAAAGTGAAGAATCACTGATTTATTCTTATTCTCATTCACTGATCCTTTGAGTAATGAAAGCTGCTCCTGTAAACCTTAGGCCGAAGGGAAGTTTATTTCATACCTGATTTACTGTCAACAACTCTGACATTTGTATATGTCCCAAAATGAACACAGCATCTGTGTAATTAATTGTTTTTTCTTTTTCCCTGCAAATGGTGCTTTGGGCCAAAGCAGAAATGATGGGAAAACTTCAGATTCCATTAAAGCATGGTGATTTACAGCAGGACTTTTGTAGACTGTTGGCTAACTGCTTGAAAAACCTGGATGACTTCTTGTTAACCTCCAAGACACAGGAAGCAAACATGTCCTCGAAACATTTTAGATTTAAATAAGCAGACTTATGATATGACTGAAAATGAGTGTAACAATTTGCCTCTCTTTCAGGTTTATATCCAAACAGTCTCTCCAAACTTGCCCTGCTAAGTCTTTGGTGTCAGAGCTGATTAGAAGAAAGCAGGAGACAGAGGCACTGTTCCTCCCAACATTTAGGTCAGCTCTGATACTCTCTTGTGTGTATCTAGGCCACGTCTAATTAATCCCAGAATATTCCATCACTGCTGGATTACCTCTGTCAGCTTCTCCCTCAGAAACCTGGCAGGAAAGATCTTACCTTAGGTGAAGATTTTTCCTTTTCTAAAGGCAAATTGGGAGTGGTTTTTTTTCATTGTCTAACTACATAATGTTTATGCAACAACTTAAAGAGCCCTTAGGATGTAAAGTACTTAGCAGAGGTGAATAGCTTCACTCGAAATTACTGGAATGCTGCCAGATTTAAACAGCGCTGAGATTTCACCCCCAATTGTTTTAAGGATGAAATTTACCAGCCTTCTCATCTCCAAGTTTGATGCTGCTATTCAAAAGAATCACATAGTTTTTCTAAGCCAAATGTGAATACAAAGTGCTGAATCAAACTAAGATCAGAAAAGATAAAAGGTCTAAAAAACACACTAAAAATTCCACCTAAAAGCCTACTGGAGATCAGCAAAAGTTAAGGAAGTAAATTGCACCTTTGCACTTTAAACTGCAGCCTGCAGTCTGCCATGGCCATTATTAGAATTATATAAACAGTTTGCAAGGACACATAACAGCTCTGGGAGGTGCTTAAATCAAGACAAGCCAACACTGTGGAGCAGTGGATATGCAACTGGTGGCTGCTGGAAAATAACCCAGAGCAGTTACCCAACTAAGGGGACACTGCATCCGTGTTCTGTGTGTCACGATAGTGAAGCACAGAATCACAGCACTAAAATCAGAGCATTAATTAGCAGTGCAAAATTTATATGCAATTATGCAAGGTGCTGGCTGTCTCAAACAGTACCACATTTGTATAGCAAGGGTGAAGTATCGTGATTTTTGGCATCAATGCTCTGTAAACATGCATTCATCTATGCAGAAAGCAAGTGGATTTTTTCTTATACCTGATGAAAAAGTACTACATGACAAGACAACTTACTACCCGCAGAACAAGAAATACTTGTTATTGGAGATATATGCACTTTAAAACACAGGCAAAGAACAGCCCAGGAATTTTTGCAGTGAGTGAGGTATGTATTTTAACTCCACCCTCCACTTCTCAAATTATGTCCTTGCAATCTCCTTTAGTTAAACATCAAATGGATTTTCACTGCATTTTGTACAGGATTGTTGTCAAAACCTTCATTTAAATGCTTCTACTGATACCTTCAGAATTATGTAATATTAAAAATGTAAATAAGATGCAGATTTGTCACATACTCATTTTCCTTTCCTATGTAAGTTGATTACTAAAGCAGGAAATGCTATTCATAAATGCTCATTACTAACACACTAAAAAAATCCATTTAGCAAAGCTTCTTCTTTTTTTTTTTTTAATAACGTCACTAGAAAAATAGTCAAATCAGTATCAGTCATGAGTTTTGCCTGAGTTAAGATTTACCTACCCTCCAGATGTGCAGTTGTGGGTCACTGACATACTTAGCATCTGTGTTTGAGATGTCATCTTATGTTGTAGCTGATATTAGAAGTAGGAAGGCAGATTTTCTGAGATGTAGGATGAGTGCACCTGCAACAAAAGTACAATAGGTATACACCTATTGTATTTGCAATGAATTCACTGCTTCCCATGGGCAGGCAGGTGTTCAGCCATCTCCAGGAGAGCAGGGCCCCATCACAGGTAATGGTTGGGAAGACAAACACCATCACTCCAAATATACCTCCCTTTCTCCCTCTTCCCCCACTTTGTATTTGCAATTCACAGCCAATGCAGTGAAAGTGCCAAATCCTGCTGTCTTGCATTTAATGTCTTAGCATGAACACACAGATAGGTAAAAAAAATATTGTCATTTTGACAGGTGAAAAATGCACACTGGTTGGTGATATGATATTAAAAACACTCCAGCTTAGTGTAAGCCCTCACAATTCACATTTCCCTTCCACCGAGGTCCCCCGCTATGATACTGGACTTCACCAGAGGAGAACTCCTCTCATCTTTTTTGTCAAGGCCAAAATTTCTGGCTGTATCTAAGCATTTGTGGCTCTGCCTGAATTTTGGTCATGCAGCTCAATTCAGAGCAGAAGGATGACTAGATTTCTACCAGTGTTTTTAACTGTGATACGCTCCCTGATGCTATGCATTAAGATACCAAAATAAACTTGATGGTGTGGGACAGTACCATTACTGAGATACTATAGCATCTTTGTCCTTTTGCTATGAAGATTTACCCCTTCTTGTGCTTCGTCACTCGGTTCAAACTCTGTACTAACTGTGTTTTAGTCGTGGTAGCAAGAAGAAGACCCAAAAATGCTCTCCAATCTTGTAATTCCCCGTCATGTACAATGCCTACGAGGCTACTATATCTTTACCATCTTTTTTGTGACCAGCATCTCAAACTTATTTTAATCAGCCTTAAGTAGCACAGCAAAAGTTATAGTTGTTAGTTATCTGTAGTCTTCATGATAGCATCTTGATAAGAGAGAGAGAGAGAAAGGTGTGTTGTGTGGATTCTACAGGGTCTAAACTTAGAAAGCTATTGCCCTGTACGAAACAGAAAAACATGAAGTTGTTATTCAAAAAGTGTATCAGTCATGTTAATTTAAAAATGCCCTACATTTAAGAATGTGGATTTTAGACTCAGCTAAGCATAATTTTCCTTGTAACACCTACAGAAGTTAATTAAACTTTGCAATCCAGACAGAGATGCACTATTAGCTTAGAAAAGAATGATAAATGACTTGCACTCTCTGAGAGTATGTACGTATAATACATGTAAAGTGTGTGCTATTATTTTAAAAAGAGCTTTTAAGTTTTTATGAGTGCCTGCACAACTTGCATCGGTGTTGAAAAATTAAAGCAGTTCATTTTGTGCCTCGAATGCTAGAAATTGTTACATATCATAATAGTGTCCTCCCTGACCATTCAAAGTTTTCACCTAATTCTTCATTTCCTTTTACTGCCCTTTTGTTAATCTGCCATTCTTTCCTCTCCCTAAAAAAAAAGGAGAGGTTGTTTTATAGATTATAAATTCCTCATTAGGCTCCTGATACCCGTATTCCAGTTTCCCGGTCAATTGCCTGGGTACAGTTAAATGATTCTCTCCATTCAATTACCCACAATAATCACCAGTAGGAAGACAAGTGTTTACCGTGCACCACGGAGCATGGAAAGGACCAGCAATAGCGTCAGCATTTACACTTGTTACACAGACTAAGGTAAAGCCAGACCTTTCTAAAGCTGGTGTCACAGCCTTCTCCCTCCTACTTGCAGGTGTAGGAGGAGCTTCTCACAGTGACCAAACAAGTCTCCAGAACTTTGGGTGATACCAGTTTGTCGCTGATGAAACCTGAGACCTGATATAAAACACAAACAACAGGCACAATCACTCAGCAAACGGATGTCATGGTTCAAGAGCTTCTGACAAAGTCCTCAGCAAGTATCTGCACCCTGCCTAAGTTTGATGTTCCTCAGCTTTGCATAACAGCACATGCCTTCATTACAGCAATCCTTATGTTGTGCACCAAAACCTGAGCTCTAAAGAAGTGGCAAAAATCAAGCTAACAAATCTTCACACAGTTGTCTGAACACACCAAACTTTCCACCAAGTCTAAGCTCAGGGGTCCTGGGGATGAGAATCCTGATCAGCTTTGAACCAAGCTCAAATAAAAGGATAGAGCTTCTCTTCTTTTTACATAATAAAGGCCTGGTGTCCATTGTTTGTTACCTCAGATCTGAAGTGCTCTCCTGTCCAACTTCTACAATAAAGTTAAAGAACATCATTATGTAAATTGATCTGTCCAGAAATCCTTAGCAGATCCATCTGGTTTTCTTAATACTCCTGTGATGTCGTGTTTCAAATTCAATATATTATTTTATGTATCCTGCTGACAATGTTTATTTTTAAGAGCATGAAATTCTCAGCGCTCATCTATTCTTCCTGAATGCTGACAGTACTCTGAGCATGACATTGGCTCTCTGAAGCAAGGCAAATGAAATAGGAGTCATCTTAGAAATGGTTCTGCTTAACATCAGGACAGAGATTACCTTGCCTTCTGGTTTTGAAATTTCAGTATGCAAAATGCAAAAGGATCCTATGAGCTCTGCAGGCTTAGCAAGGAGTACAGAGTTTGGATATTGTTATGCTGACCTGGTTCAGCTCTTTCTTTATCTTTCTCTGCTGCCTTTTTGCTTTGTTCACTGCCTATCGGGTATCCTGTGTTTGCTCAATTGCCTAGCACAGGCCAGTCCAGGCTGTTATTAGAGCACCTATAGGATGGGGCATGTATTTGCATATATTGCAAATATTATATATATATATATAGGTGCATATATTTGCACCTATAGGATGGGGCATATATTTAGTCTCCTAATCGTGGAAGAAGTTGAGACCTCAGGCAGGCACACACATGCACACACAACCTACTTATCCAGGATTTCAATATGTTTTCTATAGATACAAAACCCCCGCAGGAATTTTAAAAGGTGTATCTGCACTAATTAGAATCCATATCATTTGCGTGGCAGAGCTTTACTCATCGCCTCAAATTGCCCTCATCCACCCCAATTTTAGCATTCATATCATCCTGCTTTGTTGTGAAGACATTTGAAAATGAGTTTCAAGCTCACAATCCATCTTGAAAGCAATAATGAATCCTGGGACAATTTTTGTTTTCAATAAACCAGCTTGCATAGCAAGTCACAGCTTTTATTACTGTTAAGTTTCTTAATTCTGTAAGATGCCTTAGGCTGAAATACCTGCAGCTGTTCAGGACCATTGACTAGGTATTTAATCTCTGAGAGTATAAGAACCTTTTGTGCATCGAATTCTGCATACAGCTTTTTTTTGGGTAGTATTTTAATAAGCTTTCATCACTGTTTTTGCCCAATCATTCTTAAGGTCCACAGGCTAGATGCTGAGTATGTATAAATCATGCAGCTCAAAATACATCAAAGAAACTATATTCATTTGTCCCAGGATTTGGCTTCTTACTTCCAGTTTTACCAGGCTTTTCTTTAACTAATCTTGTGAATGCCTTAACCACATCCATTTCCTACCGTACTTCTCTCAATTTCTTTCAGTCACCTCCTTTACTTATAACACCCCCTCCCCCAATTATTTCCTTGTAAATCCTTTTAAATCCTAATTTTTCTTCTCCTTATTTCCTTTTTTTTTTTTTCTTTAAATTTGCTATTTGTTAGAAGCATTTGTAGCCCTGAAATTGTACTTCTGAATGCATTGTGGTATATTGACTCTAAGGGCTAAAGTTTCTAAGCAGCTTTCAGAATAATGAGATTTGTGGGCATGACTCCCTTGCACTGCTATAAAGATTTGCTCTTTAGAGTTAAAAGATTTTCAAAAAATCAGTTTCTTTGTGCTGCTGGCTTGTAAACACTGTGCTTGGAGCATGGATCCTTTACAGCAGAGTTAGCCTTTTCTCTTTCAAGTCACTTAGTGTGCTTGAGGAGCTTGTGAACATCTACCCTTCACTTTGTAACCCGAGGGTGTGTCATCCTTAGCAGCAGCTGATACACGCTGCAGTTTTTGTCCAATTTGCCTCCACTCTGCACTGAGCATTTGTTTGCATAAAATATTTGCACTACACATTTCTTTAACAGGCATCTGATTCTCTTTCTTTGCCTGACCACATTTCCACTGATAAGGGGCAGCAACTTGTAGATATCATAGAAAGTCTCAGTCCAATCAAAAATGGTAGACTCATGGGCCACATTTCTCAAGTTAGCAATGCCCAAAATGTTAATCTAAACATGCTTGGGTTTTGCAGATAATTGTTCCTGACATTTCACAGTCCATTATACTTTCTATTATTATTTCCATCAAGTATCAGGACAAGTAAGCCTACCTCACATGTAACTGTTGCCTGCAGTATGCCTGACCTGGTGATTTGGGCTGGGTTTGCTGGGTCTAACCTCGGATACCTTCGTTTGCCTTCACAGGATGCTGTAGCACAGGTATATCAGCGTGCCAAACAGGGTGAGGTGGCTTCACGGATTGCGCCGGCTGGTGCTCGAGTATTTGCATTGCCTGAGGCCAGCCCGGCACTCCTCCGCCACACCCGCTGCTGTGTGTGCTCTCCCTGGGTGATGGGGGACATTTGTCAACCTGAAATCCAACATCCTGATGCAATCCAGGATGCAGCCACGTATTACTGCTTTTTTTTTTTCCTTTACCTCCCCTGGCTCAATGAAACCACATCTCATCCTGCTGCTCTCTTCTGAGTTAGTCAAAGCATGTGGTGAAGCCCCTTGCATACCAAAAATGCATATTGTGCTACTGCTTCCTCAAGATATCACCAGATTTTGAGTGCCACGGTTTTGCCCCATCAGCAGCTTTTTGGTAAGCTGATGCCATTAATCATGAGCTATGGGAAACAATTACAAAGAACTGGAGAGGAAGAAGGCTGTGCAAGTCTCATGGAAGGGATGGAAGGTGAAAAAAAAAAAAAGCTATCTGGTACATGTATAGGTTTTCACACGTTTCATTTAATTTCATTTGCATTCCTCTTTCCTCAGGAATTATGCGATAGCCATTTTACAATGACCCTGTTATCATAAAGTTATACATATGCCTAAGTAATTTGGTAACCAAGGTGCTAAGGCTTGTGCTATGTCTGTCATGCTACCCAAAGCTGCATAAGTATATTGACTTTTCCATAATTAAAACAGCAATACCCATTCATTGGAATTAACTGTTTGCTGAAGAAAAACATAACCAGAACTGTTAGCTGCAGACTTTTACAGACCCTGGAAAATGTTACGGTTACAAGAATAACATGAAAAGCTGAAAGACAGGTAGAAAGGTAAAGAATTTTAAAAAGAAATTAAAAAAAGAACTGCTGAGTACTTCCATACATTTAGAAGGCTTCATTCTAACCTATTCCTTGCACCAACAATGCTTTTATACTGATTTTTAAAATCCTTACATCTTAGTAATACACCAAGCATTTGCAGGTATCTTAGAGTGTTCTCATTTAAAATCCAAAAAGTCTCCTGTATTCAGAATCACTTCCTCGCTTAGCATGCACTGGGAATAGAGAAGGTTGCAGTACCGTGCATGTGTCTGAATTCTCAATACATATCCAGCACCTTTTAGCTTATCCCCTTTAAATGCAGGGGAGGGAGGAGGTGGTGGCATCTTTTTTTTGCATTTCATTTTGCTGCCTAGTGATGTGTCTTGGCATGGCTGCTTTAGGAGAGGCAAAGGAAAGGTGACTGGAATCAGGCTTTTGTTCCTTGGCCAGTGCAATGTTTCAGGTCAGTGAGCCAGGCTGCCTTTGCTGCTATGCATTCACCTTCTTCCCTGTATGAACCCCAGCAGCCTTAATACACCTTCTCTTGGGGGAAAAAAATGCTCTTGTTCCCAACGTAGCTGTTGTCAGACATAGTTTTTACAGATTTAAGGAAGCATTACACAAATGCTTTAAGCATGCAAGAGTGAACTCCTGCAATCATACAGCCTTAAGCATGAAAGGGTGCTTCAAGAATTGCAACTTTTTAAGAAGCTTTCCACTCAGAAGGTGATCCTGCCTGGATCTGGTAAATCTATCCAATGGTTTCTACAACTCCAAGGGGTGGGACCAAGCTGTGTCTGAGAACCTCAGACCTGGTACTGTAACAAGCACTCCAAAAAGCAGCGTGCTGTGTTTTGTATCTGCTCTGCCAAGTGCTGGACTGGGACAGTGCAGAAAAGAAGCCAAAGGCAAGATATTCTCTTCTTTTTGTGCCAGCTCTTGCAGCTCTAAGGCTTTGACTGTAAGGCTTCAGTCCTTACAGCCTTGTAAATAAATTCTAGCTGTGACAACTGAAGAAAACCGCTATCTCCCCATCCTTGCTCCCCAAGCCCTGTCACCGTCCAATACTCCCTAAAACCATGCAGAGTGCTTAAACAACCCTAAAGGCAATAAAGCCACATTAAAAATATGCTTTATGAGATAAACTGGAGATTTTATATTCTCACCATTGGCAAACAATTTTGTCTTTTCAGCTTCAGACTTGTGCCTCTTCCTCTTTCTTTGAGGATAAAGGGTTTCCCAGGGTTTCTAAAGGACTCTGGTGACCTTTTCTGGACTCAGCTGGCTTTTTCAGCAGGCAGCATTTTTGTTGCCATGGCAGTGGGAGCCAGGGCCCCAGCTCCAGTCAAAAGGGTTGGGGGATATCTTCTGAGGCATCATTGCCACAAGGAATAGAGCGATTAGGTGAGGATCTATAGATGCTGCCTGTGTCATCTGATATGGCATATTTTGCTACAGATAGGTAGCTATGGCTTTTATGGACCAAATTTCTTCTTTGTGAATTTTGTCATACAAAAGGTCCACTTAGGGACCTCTTCTATACCTAATGTCACTATGTCCTGAGAATATGTGCTTCAAAACATGAAGGGTGGTGGTGCACCCTGTAAGGGGAGTTATGTCATCTCCATCTTTTTGGGGAGAAGCCAAAGCCAATAGGCATTCTCCTTGTAAACCATATTTCATTAAGAACTAGCAGACTTCTTGCCCTCTCCACATGAGCAGCTGCTGTTCACAGTCAGAGTCACAAACCATCCAGCACTGCAGAGACACAGGCTTCACTGGGGTTTGGCTTTGCAGATGGGAACATCTCCACACAAGCAAGCTCATATTTGACCCTTGCACACAGCTGTCAAGATTACAATAAGTAAAGCTTGGAGAGAAGCCTGTAATACAGTTTTGTGACCAGATGCACTCTAATGACAGCAGTACAAAAATTCCCTCGTGTCAGTTCACTCAGGTCACAGGATACAGAAGAACCAAGAGTCTACCCCAGGGCTGTGCACTGACTGGGCTCTTCCTAGCTCTTCTTTGCTCCCTGCTGATATCTCCCCTCATTTCTCCAGAACCTTTGGAAAAATAGGTGCTCTGTGGAGGTATTTTTTTGATTCTTTTTTTCCCCTCCAGTCAACTGATGAGATCATATGTTTGGGTTTTTTGGTATGTTGGGTTTTTTTGAGAGAGCCAGAGAAGAGAGAGGGACCAAGATCCATTCACCGTGAAAATGTTCTTTGGTGGATGTTAGCAAGTGGTTGAAGACTACTAAACTAACAAAGAGTTTAAGTTTTGTACATTGCTTAAAGGTAGAACACTTATGAGCTTTTGTTGGTTCTCCCCAGAAAAGCAAATAAAGACTATGATCTGTTAAAAAAAAAAACAAAAAACAAAAAACTGAAAAACATCCACAAGAAGCTAAACACAGCTTACATGCCACATGCTAGAAAAACTCAGGTCTAAATCACTACTGCTTTTCACAGAATATAAATTCAAGGATGCCAGACAAGGTCTAATCCTTTTACTTACAGAAAACTCTTTAGCACACAAATAAAAACCTTAGTTTAAAAAAATGTAATCTTTAAATGCATGCTCAAACTGCTGTTAAATAGTCTGTAAATTGCTGCTCTTCTTGGTGGAGTAAATATTTTTCGATATACTGTTGTCTCTTCAGCTGAAATGCAAACTGTTTTCTTTATTACTGATAATGCTTTTTAAACAGATTAGTGGCAATATTTGTATATGCCAACACTCTGCTCAGACACCAAGTAAAGAATATCCCAGCAGGTAAGTAATAAAAAATTATTTAGTTCCTCTTCAAATGTGTACTTTAGAAGGGGTTAGTTTTGTTCGATGGAAGCTCTCAGGGGAACTGGAAACACAGACCTTACTCATTACTAGACTTTCCTTAAATCCATTACATATACATTGACAAGACTGTTCTGAGAATCACAACAGCTCCAGCCTTTAGGTGTAAGCTAGCTGAAGATTATCTCAGTGATGGGTCAGGTGAAGATCTAATGCAAGAGAAAGGTTTTTTTCGAATGGAACAGAAGTTCAGCAATATTCCCTATACCAAAAGTAGCTAGCACACAGGACATGAAATTTTTTGTTGTTGCTTTTCATTTACTGGAAATTAGGATGTGGCAGCTCCTAAACCAACATACGCATTTCTTAACAGAAAAGCTGTGTCTCCCCTCCTTCCCCTCCCACAAGCTGCAGTCTCAGTAAGAGTTAAACAGACAGTTCTTGCTCTCAGGTCTACAGCTGCAAATGACTTCATGAGCTCCCTTCTGATACTGAAGCTTGACTTGCCAACATCAAGAAGTTTAATCACTGACCTGAATTTTGGCTGGTGTGTTCCCACGTCAGTTGTGCATCCCAGTCCTTGACAAGCTAGGGTCATAACTTCTTAAAGAGCTGCAAATGCAAGTTTCTTGTCGTGAAAATGGTGAAGGCTCCAGTGGTCACTAAGGAGGAAGTAGAAACAAGACCCCAAGTGAAATAGCTGAAAAAACCCCAACCCTGAGCATGTACTTGTAAAGGCTTTATATAAATCTTTGACATGGTCTGTTGCTATGTGGGACTGATGAGAAGCTGGCAGTTCCTGCTCCTGTTTGCAGTCTCCTGTGCTGGTGGTACCAGCATGGACCCTCCTGGGTCACCTGAAGCCTGTGGGGTGGCCTAAGGAGGCACTTCAGAGGAATGTCCTATGATGACTGGTTTTCTGCTCTCCGTCAGAGTTCTGGGAAGCACCGAGGAGATGACAATAACCAAGTAATCCAGACAAAGTGCACGTCTCCTCTAGTTCAGGCAGTAGCTATAGAGCTAATCTCTGTGGCAAAGGGCTGCAAGGGATTAGTTTGCAGGTGCTACTACTGGGGTTGGCCCCCTTGGCTGCATTTTCTGAACTCTTCCCATTTCTCTGTTAGGAGACACTATTTATCTACTTAGTAGTTTTGCTTCCCCCTGCCAAAATAAAAGTTTACCCTGGCAGTTCCTTGAAGTAGAAGCTGATCAACTCTAAATCAAGAGGTATGTTTAATTAAAACAGTGGTAAATGTCACTTGAGAATCACTTAGGCAGAAGAGAAAAACACTATAAAAAATCTCTGTGTTTTTTCCTCTCATCTTAAAAGCAAAAAAAAAAAATGAGCTAATTAGAGCAATTACCCAAATACAAACATGCCACCAGACATCCTCTTCTGCATCTACTCACCAAGGCTTCCAGCTGAAGAAGTCAGTACAATTTCCCTTCAAAAATCAGAGGGCAGATACTGGTGCTGACCAGGCGTGCAGACACATCTCCTTCCCACCTGGCTGGGGCAGCATGTTGTCCAGACCTCAAAGCAATTCCCATTGTGCAGACTGGCAACACTCCACCAACTGGTGTGGGGAATTAGCAGTCAGAGAAGCAGGGATGTAAGCACCACCATTGAGCAGCTGGTGTTCAGAGCTACCGCCCAAGGTGGTGGTGCACAGGCTCTTCATGATGGGAATTCAAGGGCAGCTGCCCCATGCAAGCCCTAAGATGGAACTGAGTCTGAAGGCTGAGATCTTGTTGCTGATCTCCTCTGTCAGAGAGCTCTGCTACCTCTGCAAGGAGCTGCCCAGGCAGCAGGATCACAAAGTGCTCTCACCCTTCCCCATCCACAGACATTGAAGAAGGAGGGAGGCCAGGACAAAGGAGCCAGGCTTTGATTCTCTCCTTCTTGACTAGCAGGAATACATGGCAGCATCTCAGCCTGGAAGTAAGAGTCAAAGCAGAAACTCAACATCTCCCTGTCTCTCTTCCTAAGCTGAGAAGCTGCATTTGGAGTTGATAAACACACTCTAGTCGACATTGTGTAACTTGTCTCTCACATTCTTGCAACCAGGGACAGGACATTCATTTCAGTACAAGATACAGTTCCTTTCTCATCTCCCTACAACAAGTCTTATTACTTTCCTAATACACCCGTACCTGCAAGAGCTCTTTAAAGCTTTTTCCTTGAAGGTTTGCACCTGATGTTATCAAAGGTAATTAGATAATTGACACACAATTCTCAGAAGGCTCTCTGGTTCCTTTATACATTTTCCTTGGGCTGTGAACTTTAAATGATGCAAATGGGAAAATTCTCTGTTTAACAGCTTTTTACTTTAGGCTATATTAAAACTAATGCCTAATTGATCTTGATGTACCTAAATCACTTTATTGTTCTTTTAGTAATAATTCTTCTTTGTACCTAGTTGTTCTTTTGCTAAGAGTTGTGCCTGTAATGTTAATGACTCCAGTCTCTTTAGGGACTTGATTGAAGTTTTTGCTATTTGTCAAAGCCCCCGACTTACAATTTGTTTTGTTGTTATAATCATTGACTCAGTGGGAAGATATTTACCGAGGTTTGTTCAATATAACTGACTGTACTAAACTAGTCCCAAACAGTTAGGTAGAAAATCACTATGTTTTTCCCAGATTGGGCTGTCTTCAGTTTGCATTTGACTACAGCATCCTTTAAGCTCTCTAGACAAGGAAAAGTCACATTTTGATTCTCTCCTTATAGTTCTCTTAGTTTTGCTAGTTTTGATGTTCAGAGGTCTTTGGAAGCAATGTTCACTTCAACTGCTCCAAATAAATAAAATAACAAATAAATCTTGACTTACATGACTTTTTACTGAAATAAAATCCTCACAAACTTTTTCAATGCTTCCTTACTTGTCACTTGGGGGCTATTATATGTATACAACTGTTTTGTCCTCACTTCTTTATTTCTCTTATTTAGGTGGCCATTCAAGACATGATTTACAGTATTGCCAAAGCTAACAGTGCTCTTTGTTAAAGGAGAGGACTTTGTTTTCTCTTTCTGTTGATATTACATGGTTGGCATGGCTGGAGCTGCGGAATGAGAGCAGCAATATGGCCTGGGCAGCCCTGCAGCTGGTTGGGCTTGTCTAGTTCTTCACCCACCTGACACAGCAGGTTATTTTAGCAGCAGGAGATGTACAACAAACTGAAAAAAATTATGCTGTAGCTTCTGAGAGGTATTTATTCATTCAGATCATGGTAATTTTTTAAAAATTGCTGTTCAGCAATCTTTTACTTTGTATCCTGTAATGTAATACATCCAAATATAAAATAGGACAGGTGTACAATTTTTATTCCATAGTTCAGCTTCTTAATTACAATTCAGAAATTTACAGGCATGTGCTCTCTGTAAATTCTTTAAGCATGTCCTGAAAACATTATTTTAATGCATCAGTAAGTTGGTCAGTTTCTACAGCTGTTGTTTAATAACACAATCTAAGCCAACTATCTCAGACTAGTCAGCACAGAAGTGTATGTTTTCATTTTACCTATTATCATGTATATATTACTAATTGTAGTCTATTGTATATTTCAAATGCACACGTCTGAAAATATTTCCCTCATTTTTTTAGAGAGCTATATTTCCTAAATCACAATAACCAAATATTTGACCTTGTTTCACAGAAAATTAGACAAGTCCATCTTACTTTTGATTGATCTCTACTATAGCTGCCTATCAGCCCAGCTCATTTCTGTCTGTCTTGCCTACTGGGACATTGGGCAGGGGTTACACAAAGTTGTCTCCAGTTCTTCTTGGCCCTTTATATAAAGTTATCATAGTTGAATTGCCAGGAAATATTTTGTCCTGAATGTTGTTTAACAGCAAGTGAAGGCTGTAATTCCAGACTCTCAGAAAAGTGAGAGAAATGGATATTTTGCAGGATACCTGCAGGAAAGTGTGTTTATTCACAGAGATGCCTGGAAAACACTCTGACCATCAGAAAGACTAGTTGATAAGTAGAAGCATCTCAGAGGCTCAGAAGGGACCACATTTCTATTTTGCTACCTAGCAACTGTTAACCATATGTGTGTGTGTTTGTGTGTGTGTGTGTGTGTGTGGACTGGACTGCTGTGAGGTGTTAAGAGATATGCAATGAACCCCATTACCTGGAGAGCTGGGCAATATCAAGCTACTTCAATCAACAGAGTCTGAGGTGGAAAACTGCAGGTCAGGCCAAAGTTGGAAGGAATGTACCCCTTGCCAGGATAACAATTGTGCAGAACAATCTCCAAGACCAAAGAGCAGGTTTATACAGCCATGCTGCAGATTTGTATGAAAAACTGGCAGCAGAGGCCTGATGCATCACTATCCTTCCAGGTGTAGTTTACCATGATGTGTTTTGATGTAGAGCAGCAGCTGCCATTTGGAGGCTGCTGTGACAGGACTAAAGGAAAACAAACTTTTGAATCATAGAATAATTGAGTGGTTTGGGTTGAAACAGACCTCAAAGACCATTCCAACTCCCTTGCTGTGGGTAGGGACACCTTCCATTAGATCAGGTTGTTCAAAGCCCCACTTAACCCAGCCTTCAACACTTCCAGGGATGGGGTATCCACAACTTCCCTGGGCAACTGATTCCAGTACCTCACCATCCTCACAATAAAGAATTTAGCCCTCTCTTTTCCAGCCTGGACAATCCCAATTCTGTCAGCCTTTCCTCAGAGGAGAGGTGTTCCATCCCTCTAATTAACTTGGTAACCATGCTCTGTACTTACTTCAATGGATCTGTGTCCTCCCTGTGCTGGGGCCAGAATCCCCTCCCTTGCCCTGCTGGCCCCGCTGCTTTTGGTGCAGCCCAGGATATGTTTGGCTTTCTGGGCTGTGAGTGCCCATGGCCAGATCATGTCCACCTAGGTGGTCTTATTTTTCTTTTGTATGAAACTCCCCTCCTTGGCTGACAATCCTTTGGACTGTGCATTTGTATAACCTTTACACTGGTACTTTAGTCTCCTAGAAATTCATTTAGTGACAGGACAGGGTATAACTTTTATTCATATGTTCTGGTTACAAATAAACTCTGGAGGTGCATAAAGACATACAGGAAACCAGTGAAAGGATTCTCTCCTGGTAGGAAGGAAAAGGTGATGTTTTACTGCCATCCCTGCAATTGTTGCTTTGATAATGGGAATCATTATAGATATGGATTTTGCTGACATGCTGGGGAATAAACTAGAGCCCTGTATATCTGTAAACAAAAGGCTGCTGCACATTGGACAATCTCTCTCTTTTTGTAAATAAAGCCCCTGTGACTCTCTGCAGCTTGACTAGAGGTTAACCTGTATCATGCACTCATCACAGATTACACATCTACTTCAGATTTGGAATAATGCCTTCAGTTAAAGTTGTTATAACCCCTTGGTGGCCTATAAAAAAACACTTTTAAGAATAATTCTACTCAGTTTCTTGTATCCATATTATCTCAATAGGGATAATCAAAAGTTAAAAACTTGAGTCAAGAAGTTCAGCTGCTTCTAAACATTTGTACAAAGTATATCCACTGAATAAGACACTTCCTGTTCTTACATACTCCCTTCTCTGGGCAGCACTGAATTTTGAAAATGGATGAGAAAGTGGATCACCAACACAATTGTTTTCCCCTCAAAGATGTTTGTCTGTCTGTGCTATGAGCTAGAACTCTTCCACAGACAGTATCTGTAGTGAGCCCATAACAACAGAACCTCTCCCTTCTTCTCAGGCACCTTTCTCCTCCCCATCCCTCTGCTAGAATAAGCCAGGTACCCCGAGGCAGAAGGGCTTGAGGCTCTGCCAAGTCAAGATCAAAGCAGCTTTAGTCTCTTATCTTGAGGAAGGGATCTGCAACAGCAGAAACACCTTCGGCACAGACCAGAAAAATGGGAAGAAAGAGGACCAAGATTCTTGCAGATAGTGAGTCAGCAGAAGAAAAGAAACACAAAATAGAAAAAAAATCCATAAAATAACTGAAATGCATAAAAGACGTGAATGCTGCAAGGAACCATGGAGGCAGAGCCACAAGGTTCTTTTTTGTAAGAGCTGTATGCGATATCTGAAGAGAAACACTTGTTATCTTGATCCGCAAAGGGAGTAGGCAGAGCTACTTCATAGAGATCCAAGTTGACATTTCCTAGAAAAATTTAGCTAAACACTTTTCTTCTTTCAAAAAAGCCTGAGATAGAGAGAAATATTAAACTGAAGTAAAAAAAGTGGACCATAATGTTCTGCTTCTATGTACCATCTAAAAGGTATCCTCAGGAACACACACACATACCTTTGGTGGAAAACTCAGAACAAACCCGGGGTCCAGCAAAGCTTTTCTCTGTTGTGATCATGTATTTCACAATCAATACATTTCAGATTAGGCAGTTCTCCTTATTCTAAGTTTAAGTCCTTGCAAACGGACTCTCAGTTCCTGATTATCTGTGACGGAAATAAACATGCAAGCCCTGCTATGAAGAGGTATCCAAAATTATGAGTGGCTGACCCTTGTAGGTCATACTTCCTTCATATACGGAATTAAATCTGATTCCTACTTTTTCCCTTTTACCACATATTTCCTTCTTCCTCTCTCAATTAAACTGCCAACTCCTAATCTCACCATTTGGCCTTTCACCTCCTTGAAAGCTCACAATTCTTGATCTTCTTAATCTAGGATCATTACCATCAATCACTCCTTTAGGCAAGTAAAATCTTTTTTTCACAGAGGGATGCCAGAGGCCTACAGATCATTTTGGCTGTTTATATTGTTTTAGTTCTGGTTCCAGTTAGGGTTTTTGACTAAACTGTGCCTAATGGTGTCTTTTGCCAATTAGATGCTCCAGAGTGATCAGCAGAAATTTGCTTGGACTGACTGTGGTTCCTTCCAGGTTGAGTCACTTAGTGGGCAGATCAAGCATTAACTTAATTAAATCAACTAATACTTTGACAGTGTTAGGGATCCTGCTAAGATTAATGAGGACTAAGTTAATGAGGACCGAGTTTCCCTTTCCTATGTCTTAGTATCTAGTACCACTCACCAGACTTGCCTCACTGCAGCTCCCCTCACATTCCGTACACTGTCCATGATACCTATCTCAATGTCTTATTTATCTGCTTCTCTAAAATGGATCTTTTTGAGTTTTTCTACATCTTTTACTGAGTACAAGCTTTTCTGCTGGCCCACTGTGCAAGGCTCCTTCTCATTCATCTATTCCCTGAAGCACCTATCAAAGTGGCTGCACAAAATATACAAACTTCTCTTTGTGTATAATTAACCTACTGGGCAGTGCTGTGGTAAACCTTTAGGTTACCTTTAGGTAACCACAAATTATTATTGTTTTAACCCATATCCTCTTTGTTCCCCTGTTGTCTGCATTGTTCTCATAAGGCCCACTGAAGCACCTACTGCACTGCCAGGTCCTGTAAAAAAGAAAAAAATAAGATAACAGAAGATAACAGAAACTTTAGAAACAAGGAAAATTTTAAGGCATTCCAGATTGCAATGTTTGAATGCAATTTTTTCAGAAGCTCTTCCTAGATTTTTTTCCTCTCTGAAACCATGCTGTGCAAATGCTAGTTACACCAGTTTCAGAGGTCCTGCCCCAGGAGTTGTACCATTGATATTAATGATACACTGAAAAAACAGAAAACCACTGCACAGAGCAAATGTGTTTTCTGAATGCTGCTGAAGCTTTGGAAATGTGATTCATTTCTCTAGCTAAACTTTCTCATTGTTTGTTTTTACATATGTTCCTTACATTTTAGAGATTTTTTCATATGTTTGGATTTTCTTTAATCTAGTGTATTCAGAATTATAACAAGGAAATATGAGGAGAAAAATATTTCAGGAGACCTAAGAACAGATTTATGTATTACATGTGGTTAAACAAAACCTCTGTCAACAACCAACCACACAAATTCACTACATTTTTTTAAAAAATAAAAAATCTTAAATAGAAAGCACTACACACTAAAGATTTAATAACTCTATTACTTATTCATCTAAAATTTTCCAGTCGAAAGACACTATCTTAGCAAACATTTAGCACAGTCTCTTGGTACACTAGACATATTAGGTATTTTTCTTCAGGTTTTTATGTTACCTTTTGGTTTACATTTCCTAATTTTTTAAAGGCTTTTCAAAACTTGCAGACAGGGCAAGATCCTGAAAACATTATATAAAAGCACTCTTGGACCCTTGTGCTCTTTTTAAGAGAATATGGAACATATTTGGGAGGGGGTTAAACAAAGGAATAAATGAACCTTGTAATACTAGTACCAGCTATAAAAACATTACTTCTGATCACCTAGTGTGGTTTTCAAGGGCTTTGAAATTATTTCCCATACAACCTTGATGGATTAAAAAAGGAAAATAAAACCATTATCATATTTCTT
This sequence comes from Polioptila caerulea, assembly GCA_013397295.1. Taxonomy (NCBI): domain Eukaryota; kingdom Metazoa; phylum Chordata; class Aves; order Passeriformes; family Certhiidae; genus Polioptila; species Polioptila caerulea. The sequence continues at coordinate 609,180 of VYXF01002462.1, read as the reverse complement.
TTTTTTTAACCTACGTGCTGTGTTCTCTTGAAATGCACTGGGTTATCAGCATTACAGATGCTCTTTAAAGAGCAAATGGATATACCACTGGTGTCAGCCACACTGAAAGCTTGCCAGTGATGCCTCCCTAAAATGCTCCATCTCCAATCCACCCAGGTAGGCTAAAAGGGTCTCCCTCACTCAGTCCCTTGCAGAAGTTATCAGTAAAAATGCAAATGAATCGTGATTATGACTTTTTTTTTTAAACAAAGGTAACATCCAGTCCTGCAGAAATGCCACTTATCTAATCAATTTGGTCAAGCTATTTATATACGTTTCTTCTATGTGGGATAAGATTTCACTAAGGTCACTGGAGACATTGATGCCTGGTAAATTGCCAGTAATCAAAGGTTGTTAAGTACTTGTCAGCTTCCTTTCAAGCTTACTCTATCTTTATCATTAGGCAGACTTAGTTCAGCAGCTGGAGACCATTTATTCATAAATGGATCACACTCAGGAATAATGCATTATATCATTAAAATATCCATACTGCTGCAGAAACATTTGTTGTAAAACAATCTAATTTTTCTGAAATAAGACTGTGGCCAATGAAAACTGAAGTCTTGTCTTGTCTCTGCAACAAGGCTACTCTCCCACACATGAAAGGCTTTGTTTCCCAGCTCCTCCTCTCTCCTTTGAGCCCTGTTCCCCAAGGCCTCTGTTTAGTTTAGATGCAGGGAAAGATGTGTTACTTTAGAGTTTTAGTTGCACTTGGAGTTTATTTCAGTTTTTCCAGCTGCTCTCTCCAGTTGTAGTAGTTTGCTGGCCTCAAAAACAAGGTCACTTAACCTTAAATGGAAAACATTTAGAGTACATGATGATGAACTCTTAATGATACAAAGATATTCTTTTCAGACATCTTGATTAACACCATAAAATAATCAATTGAAGAAAAGTGAAGCAAGTCATTAGTTGGGGAAATCAGTACAGCTCTGCTGAAATAATGAGCCCACATTAGTTAATGTCACCTGTGCACTACATTTAAAATATGTTCAGAACTACTGGGTATTTAAAAAAAATTCTATGAAGAAATTTCATAGTCTTTTGAAGAAACGTGTGTTAGAGTTAAATGCTCCTGAAGAAATATGAGAGGAAGATATAATATGAGAGGAGGCCCTCCAACCTATCAAATTGTTCAGAAGTTTATCAGGTGGAAAAGAAGAATTAAAGAAATTCTGAATGATAAATTAGTAATGAAATACCCTTATCAGTGGAAACCTTTGGAGAACACCCAAGACAGTCTTTAACTGAAAGGTAGCTGTGATCATTTATTATTAATAAAACTGAAGGAGTCCTGTGCAAGGACTGTTCTCTTTCCCCACAACATCTGCCTATAAGTCATATGGATTGCTTTCTGACAAGGACTGCTAGAGTTTACCGTCTGTGATCAGCTACAAGTAAGTGGAAGGCTTCCCTTGGCAGTGTAAGGTGCTGTGCAATATGACTCAACAAGTGCTGTATAAAGGCATAGAATTTCTTTGCCCTAAGAGCAGCCTAGTTCCCATCAGACATCTCAAAATCAGACCACTGAGATGCAGTCAGACACTGAAAGATATAACCCTACCAATCTGTTCTGGTTTAGCAATCCTCCTTTGCCTCTCTATTTTGGGCATACAGCGTTGCTTTCACGACTGACAGTTTGGGGCCAGTTACAAACTGCAGCTTGAGGGCTGCATTTATATTTGAGGCAGCCATTTTCTTCTTTTCCCAAACCCTCTTTCCTCATGATCAGGCTGCAAATAAATGATGCTGTGAGCACCCCATCTGGGAAACGGACAGTTTGCAGAGGCTAGCCTCATTCTGTGTACTGACAGCTAAACAAACCTGAAGTATCCTCATACCGGAACTTTACTTCTTCTGTTTCCAAGCACACCACATCTTCAAAGTAAATTTAAACAATACCTAAACAAGCTCACTTATTTTAAAATCATAAAATGACAACTCTATGGACACATCCCTTTAAATTATTTGAAAGATCTCTTGAATAACTTGCAGCAATTGCCCAATATATAGGAAATTTCACAATTTCCTAAGTGCATGCATCCTGAATGTTTACAGGATCTCATTCCCCTCCTAAAACTTTCATATGACCTGCAACGACAAGATGCTGCCACAAAATAGCACACTGGTACTAGAACCATCCTCTGGATGCAATCAATGCTCTTTGTGCATAAACAGAGCTAAAGGAGAAATAAACAAAACACAGTCACTCCACTCCCTTAAAACAGGGTAGATTGCACATCAGTATTTTGGTTAGTCAGCCACCTCACCAGCAATCAAAATAAGCAACTTAATTACAAATGTTATTTTTGGAACCTGAAAGGAGTTACTTACTCCACAGAGGATGTGATCTATCTGCATTTATGGCGCTTTCATCTGTAAATTCATCTTTCAAGCAAAAGCCACATATTTACTTGACATAAATTTATACTCACTCTTACCTTGAACAATCTCAAAGTTATCAGTCATGTTCCACACATCAGTATGAACTGAGAAGAACCATAGATGCCCACCCTAAAACGTTTTGGAGGCCTCTCTCTCCATCAGCTTCCTCTGAGGGACCCATTGTGATCATCAGTGTGATGGAAGTCTGTGTTACCCTGAATGGTGCCTGTGCCTAAAGTACCAAAATACTGTAATGTGTTACTTGCTTGCACTTCTTGTTTCCTCCCTCATGACATCTACAGTGCCATTCACTTGCTCACTGTAGAACGTTCACATAATTTTCATCAAAGATTTCAAAAGTCTGAAACTACCCAACTGATTTCTTGCCACTTTTTCTCTCGACTCCTCTGTGTCAAGAGCACTGCAAGATCTTTTAAGCTGCACTGCAGGGAGTCAACATGCTTTTAGGTGATGGCAGAATACCATTAATTTGTCTAACCTAGTTTAGCATGCAGTATGCAATTATTTCCCACTCCCCTCCTGATTTTTTCCCCAGCCTATTTCCAATTTAATTTATATGTTGGTAAAGATTCTACCTTTAAAAAAAGACAGATAGTCCACAAGCCTTCCATTATGCTGCAGCTGCTGCTGTTATATTTGTCACTAAAAAAAATCTCACCTTGTGTGACAATGGGATTTGAATCACAACTGCTAAATATATCATATATAGAAATTTGATTGCTTTGCTTTATTTTTCCTGAAGGGGGAAAATGTGAGGGCAAAACCATATAGTTTATTTCATGCTTCACTACAGTGTAATTCTAGACCCTAAGATTTCTACCATTCCTATTTTGGTAATGAATGGAATGTAAAAGGGAGGTATTTAAAATTAATTGCAGCAGCTCTGAGGGTTAAACCTGCTTAACCCAACCTTTTATTAAGAGAATGTCAACAGAGCATATATCTTGTCTAGGGAGTGCTGGGACATCATTATTCTTCTACCAGCATGTTTAATTCTAAAACCTGGGATTTTTTCAGGTTTCTGTAGGTGCCGTGCACATCATAAACCCATCCCAAATCATAGTGTCTGTTCTGAGCTATTCACTACAGCAGGATTTGACCTGAGAAACTCTAGAGTTTTGTTTTACTTTATTAACTTGGAGTACTTTTAAACAGTTTTTAAACAAAGTTTTTCCCTTGACCAGCAAGGGAATTTTCAGCCTGAAGTTCTCAGCAGCATCCGGTGAGGCTCTTGGCCAAGTTCTCCAGATACTGTATATCCACAAGGACAGCCTGCTGGCTCTTGCTGTGGCATTTTCTTAATCCTCAGAACAGATTTCCTGGATCTAGGAAATTTAATTCCTGACTCCTTTGACCCAGATGCTGGCAAAAATGTAGTCTGCAGTCTGTACGTAAATAGGTGTGTTCATTTTTTCTTTTTTTTTTTCTTCTAGGAACTGGCCTTGCTGTTAAATTTTTCTAAAACAGTCATATTAATATGTTCAAAAATCCACTGTTGAGTTTCAGATAAAGGATCACATCTGTTCATGAAAATCTTCTTCTCAGCTGGGTTGCAATCTATGCAGCTGCTGCTTACTGGATGGAACAAAGTTTTGTCCTACAGAAATGAAAAAAAAAATAGAATTAAGTAGCAAATGCCAAATCATTGGAAGTGTTCTAATTTTACAGAACATGGATTAAAACAGCCCTGTTTGAAATGATTTTGTGGTCTCTGTGTACTAACCCTGTGTAATAACAACAGCTATTATTAGAAAGCTGTAGAGAATGGAGTATTTTCTTCCCTTGGGCTATTATCCTTTATGAAAGTGGGAATTCAAGAAAGAGAGAGACATCACGTGGTCTTTGACTAACAACTGCATAATATAATGAAAAAAGAGAATGTCTTTTACTATCTTTGCATACCATGTATTTGCTTGGAGCCCATTTAAATGTCTGAACTTGAAAAATGGATTTGTTTGGGGTTTTTTTTAGGGAAGTCTTGTTTTTGACTGTGTTGTGTTCCTTGGAAGGGGGAGCAGTAAAATCTTCAACTTGGTGAAGATGTTAAAAATGAATTATGAACGGAAGTGGTGGACAGATGAACACAGGATTGGTGTTCATATCCCATTCAATGACTGTGGCCTTGCTAAGACCAGCCACTGAAATACACTCTCTCTCCTAATAAGATGGAAATCCTAACACTGATTTAGCTCCATATGGAGATTTTGGGAGGGTAAGCATGGATTAAGTTGCTTTAAAAAGCATATTTATGATGATTAGTTTTATTAATTTTACTTCACGAAACTGGAGTGAATATTAAGTAACCTGATGCGAATCTTTGTGAAAACAGTCAGTTGAGCAGGTGGTGAATTGGGCAGCTTCAATATACTTCAATATACAAGTCTTGGGGGAAAGACAGATGTGGGAATCATTAGATGGTTTGAAAGTTTCCAGAGACTCTACTGCATCTGTTGAAATAAATTTCAGATTACTCTTGGCAAACCACATCCAGGCTTCTCCCCCCATGCCGATGATGCCCTGACAGTATTTTAATACTAATCCAGTATGTGCCTGTATGCCCAGTTTGTGAGAGGGAAAAAAAATCTACTTGTCAAATTGCAATTGATTAAAAACTCACACAAGTACTCTGGGTGCTGAGCAACAATCATAGAAACTTCTCTTTAAAAATACCCCACATTAAAAAAAAAAAAAAAGTACAAAAACAAAGAGAAACAGCAGCTATTTAAAAACACTTTGAAAAATTAGGTTTGTATTTTGTTTATTAATTTAGGAATGATTAAATTAATTGATTTGTGGTTTTTGTAAAAATGGTAAAGTACAATGCTTCTTTTTAAAATTAACATATGCAATAAAGAATCAAGTCAAAAGTACCTTGTGCTCTGGCTGAGTGAGATGGTTTTACATCTGCCTTTCACAGTTTTACCTTCAGGACCAGCCTTTCCCCAAAACCAGTGAGTAGATGAACACCCC
>VYXF01002462.1:449822-594392 GCA_013397295.1 Polioptila caerulea | reverse complement strand
CCCCGCACGGAGGAAGCTCGGCGCGCTCTCCGGCAATGCGGGGGTGTGCGCTGCTCCCCAGCAGCCCGGCGGAGACGATTCCTGCTGTCCCTGGGGCACGCGAAATGCTTGAGGCTTCCCAGCTCTGATTCTGGGATCTGAGGAGCTGGCTGTTTGAACTCCCTTCGTGCTAGCTTCAGCTACTGATTCTAATGAAGTCATTTTGCGTCCTTAGCACAGAGTAAGACCTTCAGTCCAGTCTTATCCCAAACTTTGCAGCACCCTGGAGTATGGTGAAACACGGATTCCTCCCTTACATGCTTCTCCCTTCGTGTCATTTCCCCTTTGTTCCAGCCTTTACTCTTTCAAAGGATATTTCAAGTCTCCCTTTCCTGTGCTAACATTTTTTTCATCTCTCACCTTTTCACCCAACTTGTTTTCCTCCTTTCTCGCATCTGGCAGCCTCAGAATTCCCTCCTCCCTTTTTGAGGAGGGTTTGGAACTTTGCAGATTTTAAAGCCAGAGACCACTGTGATGGGTCTAGTAAGAACCATACAACTTCCTTCAGCTATCTCCTTGAATTGCTGTGTATCTTTCAGAAACAAAACAGAATTATATTTATCTAGTGTTGGCACCCTATCCCATGCAGTATCTTTGGTAGGTATCTGAAGAAGTCTTCTTTCAGTAACTTCCTTTTGTTGCTATGTTGGCACTTAGCTGAATTGAGATAATTCTTCAGCTTCTTGGTTACATGCACTTGTAGCTCTCCTCCTGTATTTCTCAGTATCCTCAGAGCAGGCTTTTTTGACCTCAGCACTTCAAATAGCCCTCAGAACTCCTCTTTCCTGAGCTTTTAAGTTTTAACAACATGTCACGTGTGACTGCCAGGTCAATTTTTCTCCTCAGCATTAGTAATCTTTTACTAATCTGGGACCTTTTCCTGTGAAAGACTCGTTCACTAAATTCCCTAATAAATGGTTAGGTTGTACTTTTCATCTGGGTTCTCCTTGCTCACATTGGCAGGACCCATGGCCTGTAAGTCATTATCCCTTTCCTATGGCACTCACAATAAGTAAAAGTTAGAGCTTTTTTCCTCCATACTCCTGAGAACTAATAGTTTTCTAACCAACCTAAATAAAAGCTTTTTTGAGTCTTTATAATTCCTTGTCTTTTGAAATGCTTTTTTGCTTGCTTTTACACATTTATCTCACTTATGCCTAATATTTGTTTAAAATATAACTTCTTATTGCGATAAAAGCATAAAAACAGACAATGACTGGAGCTGTAAAAGGCCTGGTACATTAGTTAAAATATTTTCAGGTAACTCAACCAAAATCAACATGCTTTCATGACACAATCGGGAGAATGGGGCCTCAAGAGCTCTCTAGGAATTGCAATTCCTCTTGGAAATGAAGACAGCCCAGGTGGCTGTTGGAATTTCTGAGGTTATGTTAAGGAGTATTTTGTAAAAGCCATTAAGGTCAGTAGTAATTAAAAAATTATTTCTACCTCTGTTTTACCTTAAGAAAAGGAGAAGCCCTCAGAAAATGTTTAAAAACTGGGAAAGAGAAGCAATAACGTTACCCTGATTTTCTCTTTCCACCATTAAAATACCTGTTCATGTGACCATGTTCGCTCTGAGCCATCCTTCACACAGATGTCCAGCCTCAGCTCAGTCCCCGTGGCTCCATGTTTGCTGTCCACACAGAGGTTGGCTGCTACGTTTCGAATCTGCAAAACCAAGCAGCAACATTTCACATCAAACTGGGCCGCAGAATTGAGTTTTCAGCATCAGGGGGTCAGTTCAGTTCTTACAGCATGGAAGTTAATTAAAATGGAACTCCTAAAAATTGCCATTAATAATGGCTCTGAAGAACTTGAGATTGACCATCAGTTATGTAAAACTGGTAAGAATTACTTTTTACAGGGTAGAGAGCTATGTCCTGGAATGAACTACTCTTCTTAGGAGCAGCTTCAGAAGAAGCAAAATTTGAAATATCCTGCTTAACAAATGAAAGGTAGGTCTTATGAAATACCTTCATGCAAAAAAAATCTTAAAAGAGTCTGAGAAGTTCAAAGCTTATCTGACTGCTTCTACCATCCTATGACAGCATGAGAGATCAACAGTATTAGAAGGAACTGATTTCTGTGAGAGTCTCTCCCAGGCATGGGAGCAGCCAGTATGCATTAAAAATTCAGGCATGTCCTGTTCCAATCCATGCTCTTACTTTGACACAATAACACCATTGTAGATAAGGTCACACATTACTCCCTGTAGTGCATAAAATTAAAAAGTACTTAACAAATCTGCACTGAAACTTAGGCTTTTAAAAAGTACTTTACAAATATGTACTGAAACCTATGCTTACCCATGGAGGTTCCTCCTGCATGCCTGCTGCAAACATTGCTTTGAAACTTGTTCTTAAAAGGAAAATCTTGTTCTTGAGGCTGAAGCAACTGAGTAATAATTAATCTGTGACTATCAATCATACCAGTTATGTACTACTGCTGACATGTAAATTTTCTTTGAAGCATTGGGTTGAAAAGAAGATTTGCCCACTGCCACCAAAAAGAGCGAAATCTTAACTTTATGTTGCAAATCCATGCACATTTCTCCTTGAGTACCTTAGCTGGGCTAGTTAAAAATCCTTTAGACACCTCCATAAGGAAAAGGATTTCTTAAAAAAACTTACTCTCTCAATTAGATAAACAGAAACTGAGTAATCAAAGTGCATGGAAACACACACAAATTCTAAATGTATAATATATAGAAAGCAGGTACATATTTTGACATTCTGGATGCTACTTTGATCCTTTTTTAAAAGAAAGCTAGATGCTGAATGGAGATACAATTGAGTAGTCATTTGTGCTTTTTCAAGAAAAATACTTTAGAAGTCGCTGCTGTTGCCATAATATGCCAGACAAATGCACACATTGTCACTGCATACCCCAGACACATCCTAAGGATGGAAAGCTTTGCACAAAACATTGTCAGGAAGGGAAATCCTTGTGCATGCAAGACACATACCAGGGCTACTCTGCTCTTTTTCTGATTCTGGAAGAGTGGAATCAAGTCTATTAACCATACTCTAGAAAGATTTACACAGAAGGGAAAGCAACAGGTAGTGAGAAAATGTAAAATCAGTTTCAGGAGATACATTTGTTTAACTTAAAAAAACGCAGACGGGGCAGAAGATGGGGGAGCATCAGTTAGAACAACTGCCTTCAGGAGCCTTTGATCCTTCACCAGAGCTCAGAGAAGCATTAAAAAAAAAAAAAAAAATGTACCAGCCCTGTCCTAGGATATTTTTTCATTTTTCAGTACAATAAAAGTTGCTAAAAATGAGGTAAAACACTAGCTGTTCATACACACGAGCAGATACAGAAATCCAGCACTGGGTAGCCCCACAGTAAAAAAGATGAAATGTAATTAGTTCTCAACAACCTTCATTTTCATATCACCCAGCAAAAGAGGCAGGAAAGAATAATGAGGGGAATAGAATTTTATGTCATATTTCTAAAGTTTCATGTGAAATACCTTCTCCAAGTATAATTTTTTTGGAGAATGTTCAATCATTTCTCAATGTACTTAAATTTCCATTGTATAGATGAAGATTTCTGGTCTAATAGAAAATTAAATGATACATCAGTTCAGTTCTTACAGCATGGAAGTTAATTGAAATGGAACTGCTAACAATTGCCATTAATAATTGGATATATTTATGCGATTCAGAATTGTGAAATGACAGTGAATACACTCCATGTCCAATTAATGCTTATTAAAGCATTAAAAAGCTTTCATAATTTTGTCTTGATGGCATGGCTCCATCCCAGTCTCTGTCATTTGGACTGTGCAGTAAATGTGTTCAGTCCATTTCTGGAAAAGGCTTGAGCTGAAGCTGCATTTAGTTTCTTCACTGCTGGAATCTGTCTCACATTCTTTATTTCCTCCACTCTTCCCTGTGCTCCTGAAAGGTTTGCTTGAGTTAGTTTTTCCTCTGTTTTTTTGCAGCTTACATGTTAGCATGTCCTTCTTCTGTTTCATCCTTTCAACTGCAGAGGGGTCATGGTTTGTGTTTTGTTTTCTTTTTGTAATAAGGCATTTCATTCAAGTCTGTGCTTTTGTTCTCTGGTGCTTCTGTGTGGCCTTGGCAGTTGTTAGAAACTGAACTGAGCCATCATGCCAGAGCCACGGGCAACATTCTGCCAAGCAGCAGCACCACACAGCCTGCAAACCCCCTAAGATGCTTCCATGGACAAAGGAAGGAAAGTAGAAGCACAGGGCTTTTTTTTTTTGTTTTCTCATTTCTACACCAATATGATTGTGAACTGCCTTGTCTCCAGTCACACAGCACAATGGATTTACAATTTTTGAGGTTATGGCTTACAACTAGAAAACAAATAGCTAGTGATCCTAAGACGTTTTCAACATTCTTATTTGTGCAACTGTAAGACCAGGGATGAACTGGAGACAGATTTTATCAGCCATGCAGGTAAGGCATTGATTTGCTACATACAAAACTTTTTTGCTCAGCCTTAAACGCCATCACTTGTACACACAGATAAGTGTGTAGGAAAATCATACTTCCAAGGACTTGGGTGTAGGGACTGACAAGGATGGTTAGTGGTGATATTAAAGGCTGTTTCAGAGTAAACAAATTCTGACAAAAGCACAAGATGCTATCTCTAAGTCATTATACATAGTTCTTGAAATGCCATCCTAACTCATTATGGGCACTGTAGTCCTTACAGAGAGCAGATGAGGTATAGAAGAATAGAGAATACAGCTTCCTAGAGCCCAGCATTTATATTGATCAATATTTTTTGATAATTCTAAAACTCTACAACTTTTCCCAGGCAAATGAGGACCTGCAAGACTTGCTGTTGAGGGAGTAGCTGAAGTCCTGGCTCCTGCAGCCTTACCCTGCCTGCACTGGAGCCAGGCTGTCACCCAGGTACACTTCAACCTTCATAGAGCCAGGGAAGGGTGAGCCAGAGTGGGACACCCAAACTCCCAGGGGTTCTGGGAGCTGCCCTGCATGCTCATCATGACATGAAACTGTCTGTGCCAAAAGCAGAAAGAGGGAAAGTGTAACAAACTAAAGACAACTGTATGTTCAATACGGTCATCTGTGAACAATGACTGTGGAGATGGTGTTAGGACAATCCTTATGGATACAGCAAAAACAGAAATACCTTGTGCTATCAGTTTATATAATAATCTCCCTGCATTTGTTTTAATGCCTTAAATATGAAAATGGCTTTAACTCTTAGAAGACATTAGCAATATTCATTTATGTTACTTTATTTCTGTTTGAGCAGCACTTAGAGCCAGTTTTAATGCACTGCTTACCTTCTCAGATAACCCTAGGGCCATCAATGTCTATGGATCAAATATGGAAAAATGGGCCACTTCTCCTGTCAACAAATACACAGTAATTTTAGAAGTATTTATCCTTTGTATGAGCCATTAAAAAGAAAAACTCTAAGGTAAAGAAGTCAAGCACTGCCAAAAACCTCACTGAAGAAACGCGGGACTCTTATTCAGTGTGACATTGATCCTGATAAAAGAATTTGAAGAGTCCAGCTGTGCAGCACTCAGTCTGGGCAGGGTGGGGTTATATCACTTTTGTTCAACAGATGTGTGACTCTTGCTGGGCTCAGATTGACTCATTAAGGGTATGAGGATGACATTTAAAAAAGAAAGAAAAATAAATAAAAGAGAAGTTAGTGAGTTCTTAGGCTTTCTTCTTTTTTCAAATGCGCCACTTGACTTTATGTGCGACATTTTCATGTCAGTGCTGTAAAACAGTTCAGTAAAATCCATGCATTTGGGGCTGAGAAAGGAGTACTCTCAGGTTCTACAGCTTAGCACTGCTGCAGTGACTGAGACACTTTCTCATTAAATTATTTGAGTTCATGTAACAGCAAGTGAAACCAAGATGAAATAATTCCCTTTTGACTGAGTAAAACAATTGATTTTTGCACTATAGGACTTATGAAATCTAAAATAGATGACAATGTCTGATATTAAATGATTGATTTAATATAAAATATATTTTCAAAGATATTGGAAGCTGTGATATCTGCACCATATATTCATGCTGGATCACAGGAGTACTTCCTAAGAAAACACCTCGTGTCCAATTCACTCCTATTGTTTTAGGCAGTAGGATTTCAAACATATATTACAAATAAATTATTCTGTTTTAGTAAGAGCATGGGATGGGTTTTACTGTTTTCAACTGGTACCATACTTCCCAGTATATTCAAAAGAGAAAGAACAAAAGCTAATTGAAAACTTTCCTCTTTTCCACAGTGGATAAGAGTACAGTTACCTCACTCAAACACAGAGCTGACAGTCTTACTAACCTTAGTCTCTCTGGATGTGCTGTTACTTTGCTCTACTGCACATATTTCAGATGTTACTAGGCAGAACAGATTATCAAGGGTATATATGCCCTGCCAGCTACAAGGACAAAAAGCGCAAACACACCTAAGAGATAAGGCCATGACAAGTGTAGTAAAAAAAATTGCTTTTTGTTTTCCAAATGTCCTTCTTTTCTGTCAGATTTTTTCAAGAAAGGTAACTCAGATTTTAAATAAATGTGTTTGCAAAAAAAGAGTAGCTGAGCAGAGGCTGTTTATGAGACGTCTGCTTTCACACCACATGCTTTTCTAGCTAGATATCAAAATACTAGAACCAGACTTGTCTCCGTACTTCATTGTTTACTCTTTCTCAGACTGGCAAAGGCAAGCAGATGTAAAGTATTTCCAAATGGAAGCAGAAAGTGTACTAAATGACAGTCAGTGTTGGCACAGACTTTTGGTGTGTATAATCAGCAAGGTTTCCAGAGCTGTGTGATTCTTACAAAGCAGTAACATTACAGTCTGTTCCCCTCTTTCAGCTTCTCATAGCCATTGACCTTCAAGGTTTTTCAAGGTCCTCACAAGTGCCAACAAATTAATTAAAACTGCACAGGAATGTGACAGTCTCAGGAAAAACAAGAGAAGTAGAGCTGAAAGTTCTCTTCCTGTTATTCTAGAGAAAGTATGTTTTTGATAATAAAGAAAATCTTCCTAAGAACTTAGTAAATGCTTTTAAGGCACAGATTTCACATCACCTATATGATTTTGATTTACTGTTAAAAATACTTAGGTTTATGCAGAGATTATATTAATATTGCTGTGAAAAGAATGAATACCTGAATCACAAGCTCCTCCTCTTAAACCCTCTTGGTTGAGTTAAGAATTGTCCAGTCAGCCAGAGAAATTACACACCTCCTGATCCCAGTCATCCAAGGACACCCATGTATACATGTGAAAGATGGTGAAGGGAGAACCCAGGAGCAGTCACAGGAATCTGATCCAGCCTAACTTCTACTGATAAATTCCTTACCTCTCAGTAAACATTAATCTCATAGAATGTGGGCAGCAGGACCAAAAAGAAGAAACTTTAATGACAAAGGAACTCATAATTGCCAAGAAGTAGCAAACAGTAAGACACATATAAACTGGAGTATTTTTGAACATCTGTAACTGATAGCTTATAAAGAAGAATTAAGGATTTCTAATGTGAGAGGAAGTTATTTTTAAAATCTCACTATGAGGTAATTTGCCTTTCTAAAAAGAAATTCTGGAGAATAGTAGAGGTACCTACGTTTAGAAGTCTGTGGTCCAGTCTTGACCACAGGGAATACGCAGACTTGTGTCTGATCTTACCAAATGTTTTGGTCAAAGTTTCAACTTCACCCTCTGGTTTCAAATATCAAAGTTAATTTTCTGACAGCCCCAAGAACATCTCCTAAAAAGTATGAGATGGCTAGAACTCACAGTACAGATATTCCTATGGTTCTTTAAAAAGTAGCACAATACACTGGAAGAGTGTAGCCTTCTTTATATCTTAATGAACTGAGAGGAAAAGCCCTCTGCACACAACCTATCCATGGAGTGAAGCTGCTACAGTTCTTGGGGGCAAAGGCCACAGCACTTTTTCAGAGCAACTAAGGAAGTAATTTCCTCTCCTGGCACTCCTTGTGTTCTCATTTCTTCTGCACAAAAGAAAATGTCAAAGCAAGGTTTGCAAGCTCTGCTCTTCAGAGAGGTCTGAATGCAGAACATCTTTGACCACAGGTGGAGATTTGCAGCTGGCTGTTTGCTCAACCCCTGCTCTGGAGTGATGCTCAGATATAAGCTTCTCTTTTGTGGTCTCTCTCTCCCCTCATCCATCAATGGAGAAATTGTATTTGTCTGCTACTGGTACTCAGTGATGACAGCACCTACAGAATGTAGAGAACAGCTGAGCCAAATCAGTAATTTTAAAAGAGAAGTATCCAGGCCTTGCTTGTCATGTTTCATGTGTGACCAAACCTAACTCCATTGCACACAATTGTCCTTGTAAGGACAGGAGGAGGTACAGCAGTAGGTATGCAAACAACCCCAAGCAGTGACTTCAGACCTCCGTTTTGCTAAGTTGATTATCTGAATCCAAAATCTTCTGCAACATGCAGTAATGAGTGCTACATACTTTTTTCCTCATTCTTGTCCGCATTGTGCATACATGGTATGCCCTGTACACACAAAGTTGCAACGAGTTACAAAAGCAACAGTGATAGTTCTAAGACACGACAGTCTCTCAATTTAATGGGTAGTCTAGGGATTGTTTCAACCACTGTAAACTTCCTTAATAGCACTACTTACCACCAGGTTTACTCTGATTTAATAATTTTAATTTCCCACAAGCTAAAATGTTAGATTCATTTAATTTTGATCTATTCCTCACCTCCCCCCAGGCAGCAGGTGGAGGCTCCACAGGAGGGTAATATTTGGGGACATCCCAAGCCACTGCAGCCATGAACCACTTGAAATCTTTACACTTCAGGTGCTTGCGCAGCTCCTTCTGGGCAGAGATGTCACCAGTTGAGAGATGTCTGTACTCAGGCCGTCGCTGGTAAATGTACTCTGCAAATTCATCCATCCACGTCTCGGCCACTCGCTTCAGGTTCTGCATGGCACAAAAAGGAGTAAACATTAATTTCTTCATGTTTTGAGTGAATGATATTCAAAACGGGGAAAATTTAAAACAAAACAAAACAAGAAATCAGCATTCCACTCAAGTTTTAAGCTTAGCTGGTTTCATTTCTCAGTCTTAAAACCTGGAAAAGTTCCAGTAACCGAATACTATCTTCATTACAGTGTTGAGCAAACCCTACAGAGTATTAAGTACCCTGCTTTCCTGCTGTCTCTGTGAGAGACAGTCTTCTGTCTGTTGAACATCTCATTTTCCTTCACATTCTTTATGCATATTCTTCATATGGGCTTTTGATTTATGATGGATGTTGAACAGAAATTTCCTTTCAGCTGCTTAAATTGGTCTCTGTTTTCTCCCTGTTAGTTCAGACCTGCTAATGGGGAAGAATGGTTCAATTTCTTCCTTCTGATGTATTTAATTTCGTATTTGAAAGGCATCTGATTTTCAATCTGTCATGATACTGCTTACTCACCAAGAAATTCCTACCTAAATTTTAGGGTCAGGTCTTACAAGCGAATGCTTGGGGGCAAGCAGACCTGAAGGGGAGTTGTTCTGAAGAAAGATTTGCAATAGCGGCCACAACAACCTGCAGCTTTCTGCACTCCTCATCCTATGAACATATGTAAGACCATTTAGTTTCCATGAAACCCAGTTCTGGACATGTTCCACAAAGTTTATTTTTGCTGGCATTTTATAGGAAACAGAATTACCTATTTTTCTGCACAAGAATTTATTCAGATTATAATTAACTAAATTAGCTGCCTCAAATTATAAAATAAAACAAATACCTGTGCAAAGAAAAATTCTGAGTAGACTGAAGAGATATATTTTATTGTTATTACCACCATTGGGGGCACTTTTTTCAGTATTTTTATTTGTTTTTAAAATTTTCCCGCCACTCAATCCACACAAATTTATACACAGATGTAGCAGAGTAAGGGCTTGGTCTATTCTGTATTACCACAGCTGCCCAATAACCTTTTATCCTGCCAACAAAGCAACATCTCTCTGGAAAACACTGAGGCATTAGGACGTGCTTATTGCTTTGTTTGTAAAAAAGAGATAATCAAGTTTTATAATATTCTTTTTATAGAACACTAACTGCAAAATGCTGAGATTCACTCTGCAGTAAGCTGGAGGACAACATATATCTGATTATCATGAACATAAGGTAATGCTTCTTTTCAGAACATTCTCTGCATCGAAGTAAGCCATCTTCATACTCTGACTTGCCTTCAAGATTCACTGGAAAATTCTTTTCCTGAATTTTATTAATCCACATAAACTAAATGTCTCTAAACTAATAAGGCTTATCTGAATATAAAGACAGCAAGACTCAGAACAAAGGAAGTACTTTTAGCTGACACTGCAAGACAAGTTTCTATGTGCTTTCTCTCTGTGAAGCAAATACGTTAAACCTGCAGGGATAAATCAAGTAACATTAGTGTAAGAATTCACAACGCTCATATCCTTGTTCAAAAATGGCTTGTGCCCCACATAAGTTTGACTTGTGTTGTAATTTCATGAAGACCTAAATAATTTTACAAGAAATAAGAATTCAAGAATAGGAACTGGGTAGGACAAAGAAAATCAGAAAAAAAACTAAGAACATCATCTAAATGACAATCTCACCTTTCTGGCAGGAAACCTGTAACACAGAAATTTTCTGACAAGTAAAAATACTATGTGATGAGATTTTGTACATGGGACAAAAAAAATATGATTAGGAACATTAAACAAAAAATCAAAATAATGAAAATATGTGTGATTTCTAGCATATCTTTCACTGCAATGCTGCATACCTCATTTGCTACAATGCAAATGCAGTTTAGGACTGTTCTATAAAATAGCTTTTTGCAATCACTTCATCTTATAGGCTATTTTCATATTTAAAAACCATACTATAAAAAGAATCACACAGTAAAAGTACAGTAAAAAACAAATTCTCTTAGGAAACAAAAATTCAAGTTAAGTCTTGCACCATCCCACCAGTACTAAGAGTAGTTCTGATGGACATTTTTTCTTTAGTTACTTGACTGCACTAAAAAGACTGCATTCTGCTTTAGATGATTGTCCCTGATAAAACATGAGTCCAACAAAAATCTCGATATTATACCTAGTCACTAACTCAGAATTCTAATTCACTATTCAAAAACTTTTTGTTTTCCAATAATACCTTTATAACTGCTTGTGTTTCCTGTATGTTTGTGTGTAGACCCACCAAACACTATTTAAAAAAGTCAGTTTTTCCCACCATTGCCCAAGTATCAGGTAGGACACTTTGGATAAATCTCTTTAAAACTTTGCTTCTCTGTTCTTCCAAGACCATTCTTTTCATCATATGCTAAAAATCACCTGTAATGAACTTGTATATTATCCTGATGATGTTTATACTATGATGCCATAAGCCAAACCCTTATGAGGCAGCCCTTTAAATTTCAATAGGTTTGGTTTTGAAAATGCAAACTCTTGATTTGCTAGCTCTAAATCTCCAGTCTACTTATGAACATGACCAAAAGGAACACTGTGTTCTGGAGTAGTGAGAAGCTGTTCCTGAAGCAAGCACTCAGCATGTAAACAATTTAGTTTTAAAGAGGTTTGTTGACCTCAGTTAGCCTGGGTTAGCATTTCTTATCCTTATTACCACCATACAAGCTCAGAAATCACCATACTTCTTTTTAACATAAATGTGTCCAGACTAGTGGTAAAACTCTCCATACTTGAATTGAAGGCAGTCAGGAAGAGCTGCTGTACTGAAAGCTGGTTTCGTGCAACCTTGCACAGAAAAGGCAAACATCATTTACATTCTTATTTAGAATGCGCTAACCCAGCATGCTCCTGGTGCAAAAATACAGGCTGTCCAAGATGAGATGGTGAACTTGTAAGCTGAAAATCCCCATTCTGTGGCTGTCTAGCAGATTGATAAATTGCAGAGAACCTCTTAGGATCATAACTCTTCTCTGCAAATTATTGCAGGGAGCTGCTGGGCTATAACTCGTGCCATCTGTGAAGCACAACCAAAACAAAAGCCCTCATCTCTGAGCACTTTAGGCCTACCAATCAAATAATTTACTGCCAGGTAAGGATGTGGTTTCAAGCCCTTTACAAGTCTTCCAGAGCTGCCATTCCTATAATCTGGTTGGATGTCTGACATAGTGGATGGAGGAAGGAGAATGGTCACTTCTTCCTTGCCTGACCCTTAGCTGGGGCTAGATACAATCTGAGCATGTCAAATAAGCCCCACAAATAGGAATGGTTTTGAATATCTACCCAATCTTGACAGACACTAGCTGTAAATCAGGCTTTAGGCAGTTTGGCTTTGATATGATTTTACTCTGTGTACACTACCACAGAACTTGCATGTCAAAGAAGTTTAAGAGCCTACCAGATTAGGTTGCATTTTGTGAACATCTTAGAGCATCATTTAAGCACTCATTTCATTTTCATCATCATGAGACAGCTAAGTTTCACAGTGAAACTAATCTTCTAATAATTTAGAGTCAACAGGAATTAGATTTGAACCTTCTTGATTTCTGTCTCCTGTTACTATTTATGCAATCTTCTACAGAAAACTCCTTTAAGTGCCAGTTTCTCAAATGGCATTAAATATCACTATAGGAAGAACAAGTTTTGGCATATCTTTGTGGCAGATCACTCTTGCTGAGATTCAATCTGAAAATCTCATGCAAATGTATGTGGAAAGGAAAAAAAAAGAAAAATAGAATCATAAAATCATTTAGATTCAAACTGACCTCAAAGATCATTGAGCCCAACTGTTAACCCAGCACTGCCAAGTCCACCACTAAACCATGTCCCTAAGTGCCACATCTACAGATCTTTTAAATACCTCCAGGGACGGTGACTCAACCGCTTCCCCGGGCAGCCTGTTCCAATGCTTGACAACATGTTTCTACAGCTGAAAATGGCGTAGCTTAGCTTGGTTGACAAATTCATTGCAAGGCTACAGATGTCCAGATTGGATACTCTTAACAGGGGAAAAAAAAAAAAAAAATGAAAAAAATTAAATAAAAACAATTAAATAAAGATCAATTAATTATTAATTAGTTACATGAATTGACACACAAAATAAAGTCATAGGGACGCTAAGTGGACATCTGAGGAGTTTCTCAGGACCTATCCAAGAAGACCAACGACAATTTGTTCTCTCTTTTGTCATCTTCGGTGAAAAATTTTTGTATGAGGATAAGTAAGGCCCAGTGGTATTTCAGTAGATGTGTATTCCTGTATGTTAGGTTGTAACAGCTGTCAGAAAGAAACCGTGATATGAATACAACAGTGACAGCAACCACACTGAGTCAACAGCTGTCATCAGTTGCTCATTTATGCATTCTTGACATAATTTTAATCACTGTTACAGTTTTACTCTCTGGTAAATTCTTTACCACTGGCCTTACATTTAGACAAGATTTATTTAAGTTTATATGAACTCACACATTTAAGACCATGATTTTGCTTTGTATTTTTACTCAACAATAGTCTACAGTTACAGTTAATAAGTTACAGTGCCACTGATATATGGATGTCATGGTTTAACCTTAGTTGATAAGTAAGCACCACACATCCACTTAGTCCTCCTTAAAGGGATGTGAGAGAATATCTGAAGAGTGAGAGATCTCAAGAGTTGAGAAAAAGACAATTTAACAGGGAAAGGAAAAACGGCACACAAGCAAACCTATTCACCACTTCCCAAGGGCATGCAGGTGTTCAGCCACCTGCAGGAAAGCAGGACTACAGCACACCTAATGGTAACTTGGGAGGACAAACATCATCACTCTAAATGCTCCCCCTTCCTCCTTCTTCCTCAGCTTTTTATACTGAGCCTGATGCCATATGGTCTGGAATATCCCTGTGGTCAGCTGGGATCAGTCCTGGGTGTCTCTTCCCAGCTCTTCACCCTGCTGGCTGGGGGGGTGGTGGGAGGAGCAGAAAAGGCCTTGACCCAGTGCAAGTCCTGCTCAGCAATAAAAACATCGCTACATTGATAACAGTTTCCAGCACCAATCCAAAAAACAGCCCCATACTAACTATTCTCAAAAAAATAACTCTATCCCAGCCAAAGCCAGCACAGCAGACTTCAATAAAAGAGTTTAAATCAACTTGACTGGAGAGAGACAAATGAGGACTCCTGCACTTGAAAAAAGAAAATTTCTCATGGGCCATTCTGTTCAGTGAGAAGGGTAGATACATCTTTGTGATCAAATGACTGTCCCTTTTTTAAGAGTCTAAGATCACCTGCTTTTTTCAAGAGATGTGATATTACTCAGTAAGAAGAAAGCAGATACTGGCCATGAGAATGGAACAGCAGGGTGATACAGGGACATGTCAAAGGACAGGTCCATAAATATTAGCTTTAAGCAAAGTTTAACTGGATTAGTTCCTAGTATGAGAGGGGTAGTTTCTCATTTTGTCACTGTGGCTGGTGTGCTGGCTTGAGACGACAGCATTCGTAAGACAGCTCCTGAGCTATACTTCGAGCCAGAACACCTTCATCCTCTAGGTGCATCTTTTCCAATTAACATTTTAGATGCAGCAGTTGGATTAATATAACACTGTAATTCCTGTTCTTAGTTTCTCCAGATGTCCTAAAGATTTTTACCAGGTGTCACTAAAGGAGCACAATGGTTCTATTGTTTGTTTCATTTCACCTGCATAACCTGTTTTGTCTGCTTTTGTGTCTATCTTGCTGCATGAAACTGACCCTGATCTCAATCAATAGACTTTATTTTTGTCAATATTAAACTACTACTGGAGCATTTGAAACCTGTAATGAGATCCTATTGTCCTGCATTTAATCTGAACATTTTCCAGGAAGCTGGATGTCACCAGCTGGTATTTGTCTCATAAGCCAGGACATCAAAATCACTTTCAATTATGCCAAACAAATACAAATCACCTCAGCATGTCTGAGACCTGACTGTATTTTGGTTGTGAAATGTAAGAGGGAATATTACCGTTTACTTGCCAAGAATAACACAACTATCTCAGCAACAATTGATGTATTAATCTCCTTTCCTTCCTAGTAAAATTCTAGTGGGATTATTTTCACTTCACCTACGTCATCTTACTAATTTAAATTTTTCCATTTTTGGTTTGTGAAGCACAGTATTGTTGCTACTTCAAAATGGGTGCCCTGTTTACCACTAAAAGCATCTGTATTTAATTTGGCTGGAAATAATATAATATACAGGGTTTTTTTACATAAAATGTATTTTAAAAGTGCACTGAGATCTATCCAGTCACGACAACTTTATGTTCCTCTGGAATATGGGTAGCATAATGTTACAATGAATCATCACAGGGAAGAGAACAAAGTACGAGTGGAGGGGCTCATCCAACAAGTATGGATTAATATGCAGGAAGCAGCAGGATACAAAACTCCAGAGCATTCACAAGGAGAAAAATGATACCCTCAGCTTTGTGCAAAGATCCTTCCATCAGTGACAGAACACAATGTTTACCATTTCTGTGTATTTCCACAGCATAAAAACAATAAAGCGTTTTCTGGGCACTAACCACAGTCTTGTGATATTCAGGTTTCAATACTTTAACCTGCCCACATCAGTTAAGTCTCAATGGGGGATTTCATACCTTCCACCCTAACTCCCTTTTAATTTACACAGTGCTACTGTTAATATTTCCCCTTCTTGGGTATCTCATTCTGGTTCTTTACACAGAACTGTGCTTAAAACTTAACTCATATCAGAAATATTTATGTAAAAAACCCCAACAAACAGCAAAACTCAACCAAATAAAGAGATGTCTGCTGGCATAAAAGAAATGCATCTGCATGGAAGACAGTATTCTAACTAGGTGACAAAGCTGGTGTGGTATATAAACAAATCTTCTACGAGTTAGCACAGCTGGCAGAGGCAAGTTCCTATTTATTTTCAGCCAGTAGTCTGCAAAAACCTAGAACTGAAATTCCACAGACATCATCTGAAAACAAACAGGATTTAATTCTCTCTACCAAAGTTTGCATCTCCACCATGTACACAAAAAGAATAACTTAACATCCATGCATTGGAAGACCTACACCCTTTGCTCACATGAGGCCAACCTGCAGAGCAGGGGGGCAGGGATGTTTTACTGAGAATGCTTCCTGCCCCCAGCTCTGTGGCTGTGAGGGAGCTGTGGAACACAGAATGAGAACTACAAGAACATCTTCACAAATTTGCTGGCTGCTGCCATGCTTCTGTTACAGACCCATACAGACCATAACCCATCTCTGAAGCTGAGCCTGGAAGAGTTCAGGGGTTTGACTTCAAACAGACTTATTCAGCCTTGTAACTTGGGTTCCAGTCCTAGCCTATGGAGTAAATCCTGACAAGTAGCTACCATCACTTTCATGTAGTTATTCCCCCAGAATACCTAGTTTTCCATCTTCTTTGTGATCTTTTTGGATAACTAAGCTGTCTATCCCATTGCACTCATTAACTTAAAAGTTCTATTCATATTGGAGAAAACATAAAAAAAGCCCCACAAAAACTACTTTGCTTTTTCTGTATTCAAGTATTAGAAGATCACAGAATCACAGAATGGGTAATGCTGGCAGGGACCACAGTGGGTCATCTGGGCCAACCTCTCTGCTCCAGCAGGATCACCCCGAAGCACATGGCACAGGATTGTGTCCAGACAGTTCTGGAATATCTCCAGTGACAGACACATCACAACATCCCTGGGCAATCTGTTCCGATGCTCAGTCACCCATACAGTGGAGTTGTTCTTCCTCAGGTTCAGGTGGAACTTCCTGTGCATCAGTTTCTGCCACTGCCTCTTGTGCTATTGTTTGGCTCCACTGAGCAGAGCCTGGCTCCATCCTCTTGACCCTCTGCCTTCAGATACTGACAGACATTGATGAGGACCCCTCTCAAGGGGACCCCTCTCAAGTTGTTCCTTCTCAAGGCTGAATAGGCCCAGCTCCCTCAGCCTTTCCTTGTGAGAGAGATGCTCCAGTCCCTCAATCTTCATCACCCTTCACTACATGTGCTCCAGAAGCTCCATGTCTCTCTTGTCCTGAGGAGCCCAGAACTGGACACAGCACTCCAGATGAGGCCACATCAGAGCTGAGCAGAGGGGCAGGATCACCTCCCTTGCCCTGCTGGAATGTTCTTCCTAATGCACCCCAGGTCACCACTGGGCTCTTGGCCACAAGGACCCTGCTGGCTCATGGACAGCTTGGTGTCCACCAGGACCCCCTGGTCCCTCTCCACAGAGCTGCTTTCCAGCAGCTGATCTGCCCCAGCCCGTCTGGTGCCTGGGGTTTTTCCCTCCTCAGCTGCAGGACCCTGCAGTTGCCTTTGCTGAATTCCACCTGGTTCCTCTCTGCACATCTCTCCAACCTGCCAAGGTCCCTCTGAAGGTCCCTGCTCAGCGCTCCTGGGTTATTGGCCACTCCTCCCAGCTTTGTGTCACCAGTGAACTTGCTGAGGAGGCCTCTGCCTCTTCATTCAAGTGCCTGATGTACCAGATGACCACTGTGCTGTGGGATCCCATGTCCTGGCAGGCAGGGAGGAATTCAATTTCAGGTTAGGATTCACCATCCTGCTGGGTTAGCTTCCAATTTGAATTTCAGTGGGATTGCCCTTCCCTTCAAAAAGGCCTAATGTGTTGTTGTTCTGTGATTAACCCTAAAATGATGTGTAAAATACCTGCAAGGAAAAGAAATTCTGTAGACATATTTTGAAACTTAGTTCATCTCTGCATATCCTATCGAGCAGTGAGATTTTATTGATATATTTCTTATAGCTTTTATAGAACCACAAATAGAAAAAAACACACAAAAAGCAAATAGAAAACTAAAGAATATAAATAATAAATTGAGATACACCTAGAAGAAAATGCTAAGAATATTCTGAAGCCTAATTTCATAGGTAACTGGCTAAAAGTAAATGGCTTAGCTAGAAATTTTAAAAGGGAAGCAACAATCAGAACTACAAAAAGCCACTAAAATAATCCAGTAAAAAATTCAGTGGTTTTTAGGATATGGGGGTTTACTTTCTAAACAAGCCTTACCCAAAACAAACAGGCAAAATTAGTCATTATTTACTGCAGTTTTGTGCAGAGATTGATAGGTTTGGAATGAATTAATAATTGTGTGGTGCTTCCAGGTTATAAAGTGGAATCAGTGTTGACATCTGCATGCCTATTCGTATTTCTTTATGTGCAATTGCCTGTAAATTTAGCACTGACTGCTGTTGGCAAGCAGCAATATCTTAAGACATCTTTGGACAAAAACATTCGATCTTTTTATCTACATTTGATTGTCAGAATCTGTTTATAAATCTACTATGCATGTTTATGGCTTCCTTTAATTTTGCTCTGCACTACCATATTGGAAACTATATTATTAACTGTTTTATATGAGTATGCTTTTCAATTTATGTGGGATGTGGCAGCAACCAACATGCATAAGCTTTCCAGATCTTGAGTGACAGATAAGAAACTGATGCCATGATCCATACTATTGTGTGTGGTACAATAATGATTATTTAGTGGTGGGGAGGTGCAACAAAGTTTTTGACAGGTCTCTGATTTATTAAAGCATACATGTGCTTGTGCTGGGTTACAGCTCTCTAAACAGATACTGAGATTGGTCAAGTGTTACATAGCAGGCTGAAACTGTGTGTTGAAACTCACTGCTAAAAGATAGAGAGAGGTGAAATGTCAAGGGAAGGTAAAATGCTCACTTTAAAGATTATGTTTTAAGAGTAAACATAAGTTGAGACAGCTTGAAAGGAAAACCATGGCATGATTTGGGCTATGCTTGAATTTGTCTGGAAACTCTGTTCTCATCCTAATTCCAGTCCCCATTTCCCTTGTGCTGGTGCTGGGGAATAGGGTGGGAAAAAGGTGTCAACCATTTTTGCAGTATCTGCACAAGGGGAAATACCCCCTTGATTAATGAAGGCCTCTTGCAATCATTTATAGATTGGAGTTGGGCTCATTCCTTTGTGAAATGCATCTCCAGCTTGCTCCTTTAAACAGCAGAAGGTGGAAAAGGATTTAGTAAAAACCTTCGCAGAAACTACTTAGTAGTGAAAAGTACTGCTTTTGGCCGTGGGGATAATATTTCCAGGTATTCTTGAGTGTGTTATTCATTATATATTTGAACTAGAAGGAAGTTTTAGATAAACAACTCATAAGGTGTAGATTATAATCTTTGGATAATATGACATTTGGAGGATAAAACAAAGATAGTTGAAATATCCAGGCCACTCCTGTGAATAGTTGCCTGATATTATTTTGGCTAACAGCTCTATTTGGGGCTGACACATTGAACATTAATCTGTCATTGATTTTAGTCTTCTGGCAAGGATGAGCGAAAGAATATTTTTAGATTTAAAATTACACATAATATGATGGGTCAAATTCTCCTCCTTGGCTAGTTATTGAAATAGCCCAAAACACACAGATGCTCTTGTGCTCTTTTTAGCCTTGATGCAATGCAAAGAATATTGTACTGGAAAGAAGCTGTGAAGCTGGGCATTCAAAGTTTCTTTTAGTGATAACTGTATGTCACAAATTTACCTAAGCATCATGTTTTGGACTGCCACGACACAGAAAAAACTTAATTTTTTGAACAGAAGGATAAGAACCTGCACGATCTTTTCCCACAAGTTATAGGGTAATCAGTCTGTGCATAGGCAGAGATATCAGTTTTATAACTGGAAATGTCTTTCAGAAATATTTAATGAGTGATTTATTGAAACCAAGCTAGAATAAATAGTACAGGCAGGCTGCAGGCTGTGGCTACCTGATGGTTGTGGGCATTCACAGTGCCACCATGAAAATCAGTTAAGTGCTGAACTGTGCAAGGTGCCAATAGTACAAATAGATATTGCTGTATTTTACTCCTACAGGTAGTGCATGAGCCAGTGTATTGTCTAATGAGATGCTATGTGCTGTAACAGAAGGAAACAGAGATTGTGATTTGAATTTCTTATTTCCAGTAGTGTGTGATTTTTTGCAGGGAATATAATAAATGAAGCAATTTCTTGCAGGCAGTCCAAAAATCTGGATGGGGCAACTCTGACAAGACACAGAGCTATACTTGGAGAAGATATTAATCTCACAATTTAGTCAATACAGTTTTTGCCCCCACCACTAATCCCATTACTGAATTGTGTGTCAGTGTCTGCTCTGATGCCCTGTTAAGGAAAATTCTTCTTTCTGTCTAGCCAGCTGTCAGGCAGGCAGCACAGGCAGTCTCCTTTTTCTGCTGCTGTTAGTACAGCAAGCCTGGTCCTGTGGTGCTGAAACTGAGGGTATCTCTCCCTTAAAGCAAGAAATTAATTCTTTTATTCATACCACATTTTCATTATTAAGAAAAACTATGATTCATAAAATATTACCCTACAGCAATATGCAGACTTTAATATTAATGCCATTTTATTAAAAAAAAAATCCTCTAAACCAGAAAAGATTAAACTCAAGCATGAATAAATACTAGTATCTTCCTGGAAGCTACATCTGTGCCCTTCATCTCCCATCTTTTGACATCCTGTGAACATCTCCAGAAGGTTACAGAACATTTTCTCTTGAGCAAAAAGCCCCTCATGGATATGAATGTGTTCAATAGTCTTTGAGAAATGTCTAGAGGTCTTGTAATTTCTCACTCTCACAGCTCCAAGCTGGCTGTATTCCATAACCAGATTTTACAATAATCAGACAGTTGCTCAAGTAATTGTTGCTCAGTCCTTTTGCCTCAGAAAATATCCCTTCCATGAGATTCTGCCTGTTCTGCTGACTGATAAGAAAATGGGCATTCAAATTGGTCCTGCCTATAAAAACTCCGACTGACAACGCTGTCCAATTTGAAAACACAAGCCTCAGGTTATTCCTAGGCTCTTTTGAATCAGCATGAAACATGCTTCTGTGCCGAGACATCCAACCCTGTAATTTTAAGCTTCCATTTTATTCTTGGCAATCTTATCTCTGGAAGGCAGAATAACTGCAGTAATTGCACATCTCATTTCAGAAAAATAAAGAAACATTCATTTTCCATTTTAATAGTTTACTGGAAACTGATTCACAAGGAATGAAGAGACTGATAATGAAAGAAAATGAAAAGCAGCAAGACCCAATTACTCACCCTTGCCAGGCTGGTTCCAGAAGGGACTTTATATGGGACGTACTTTCTGTAGATATGTCCAACTCGAGAGCATGGAACATCATACATGCCACCTCCACACATCCACACCTGGAAAGCAGACAGAAAGCACATGAAAGAATGATTCCTGGAAATATATGAGGCAAAAAAAAGCATTTTAACTAATGTGGATGTGAAAATAACCCATCATTCTGTGCTGACCACTCCCACAGTCATGGTGGCCTTCTTGGCATGCTGGTAACTGGGATATGGTAATGTGGCAGACTGCCACCCAAAATCTCACTGTGCAAAAGCAGAGTATGTTCAAAAGAAAATTATAAAATATATAGAAATAATAGAAATAGAATAGTTTGGGTTGGAAGGGATTTTAAGTTCGGCCACTTTCATTGTGCTTGCCTATTTGTGTCATAGTGGGTATATCTGCCTGGTCCTGGAATTCAGCCCCTGACTGACTGTGCTATCCATACCGTGAATGGAGAATACAGGGGTTAGAGTGGAGGCTTGAATTACAAAGTGATTTAGGTAGCTGTTTCTTATGCATCATTTGGGTATCATCCCTTACAGTCCCTTAGCAGTTAGCCACAGCATCCAACTGAGACCTGATAATGAAAAGTTTGAGGATCTAACATCATTACAGAGCAAACCTAAATACACTAACGTAAATGTCTAAGGAAGGCTTGAAACCAGTCAAAGTGGGGCTTTGTCCTTAAATTCCATGCATGCAGATGTGTAATCAGGTAGAGCTGAGAGCTACTCAGGAAGCTACTGCTTACTACCTCACATCACAGGACTGACTAAGGCATAGGAGCTCTGGGCATGTCATCTACTCTCCTAGGGAGCACAGTCCTTCTCAAGGAAAAAGTTTATGGTGGATCGGGAATGGAGACCCAAATGAATGCTCTACTTCCATGCCAAAATAGCTTATTACCACCCAGAGCAATCTTGCATGTAGTCACGACATGAGGATCATTTTCTTTTAAAAAAAACATTTTGTAAAATATGCCTCTTAAATAAACCTTGAAATCCTCACCTGTGTCATCTCACAGCTAATTCACTGGAAAACGTGCATAAACATAGTAAAATATCATAAAAGCAAGAGCCACTTTTTCTAAAAATATTTATATGTTTATATTTTATATATTTATATGTTCACATGGAACAATTTATATGTTACATCATTTGTACTTCTTTTTAAGCGGGAATTTCCTCTCTATGGCTATCTTCAAACAAGCCAGTGCATCAATGAAAATGCAGATCAATGTTCACTATTTGTTCTTGTTTTTTAAATGGAGGTGTCAGTTCAAAGCCTCGACAAATTATTACTGTGATTAATCAAGGCTTCTTAGCCTTTGAAGAATGGACAGCATAGCAGTGTGACTCAATGGTCAGCCCCAGCACAAATTTAAAAGACAAGAAAGCAGAAATATCTATATCTATATATAGATATAGATATATGTATATATATGCCAGTATTCCTTTAACTGAAGCATTGAGAGCTGCAATAGACATATATTGCATTTCCCCCAAAGCAGTAGGATAGCAGTTAAAAAAAAATAAAAAATGAAACCCCAGTCAGATATGCTGAGGCAATAACAAGTAGGAGGAAATAACACTGTGTTAGGCTTATATTTGATAGATATAAAACCTGAAAATGCTGTGCTGCACCTGAGGTATGCTGTGCAGGGTAATTGAAATGAATCTTAGGCTGCCTCAAAGGACATTTAGCAGCTGTTCCTGTTTATCTTTCAGCTTCAGAATGGTATTAAAACCATTTTTTATATTTTCCTGAGAAGATCAACTTTGTCTTTAAAATGTACATTTTTATGTCACATGCACTAAATGCAAGAAATTGGAGAATGGCTTCTGTATTAAGTATAACAGACCTCCAGTATACCATGAAAGAAATTCAGGTGGTGAGGGACATTTGGCCAAATTATATCAGAAGCAATGAAACTCTCAGGATCGTTAATGTCTCCATCTTACAAAAGCAACGAATCTGGTCTGCAGCTGAGGTATAAAAAACAAAGATGAAACCAAAATAATGCAATTCCAGCTTGGAAAGATCAAAAGAGTAGTTTATGTGTCAACTAGAGACTATCTCACAATTTATCTTTATTCGGCTCCTTCCAACAGAATGTTGCAAAACACTTTATAGGGATGGTTGAAAGCAAAAAGCAGGCATTAACACAAGCTCTAAAAGAAATTAAGTTGTGGTTATGTGGCTTTGTTCCTGACTGGAGTTTAGATGCCACAGATGTATTTTTTGGCTCTGTTCTACTGCTCCTGTGGGATTTCGGGCGAATCATTCTCTTTTCACATTACTTTTCGTCTTTTAAATGGAATTCTGCCTTCTCTTGTGGTTCCCCACCTTATCTCTCCGGTTTAAGAGTGATCCAGCCTGGAAAATGTAAATACTGTGCATGCAAGACTGAGATTCCAATCCATATGCTACACTGTAGTCATAATTACTGTAGTAAGAGACTCATGATTTTTGAGCAGTGGAGGATGTGTCACTGGGGAAAAGGAACATAAACATACAGCAAATTATGCAAAGGAGTTAGAGGGTACTGAATGGACTTTGGATTAGGCTTCAAAACTAACTGAGAAATATACTGCTGCTGAGAGTCAATAACAAGACAGACAACAGTGAGAGACAGCGAAATGAAGGGAAAATACAAAGTGATCTGGTAGAAGAGGAATATAAAGTATTTCATTCAAAGGCGAAAATTTGGTGCTTTTCATATTGTGCAAGAGGGATGGACCACAAACAGGAGAAATGTATTACAACAGTGGAGCTGAAAAAGTTGTAGAAAATAAGAATATAAAAATTTTATGAGATTTTTCAGTCACTCTTCTTGAAATATAAGCCAAAAGAACAGATTTGGCAGTTGAAGAAAAGGAGAAAGAATGATATTTTCCTGTGAACTTTTACATGCAGTGAGAATGTTCCTCCAAATAAAAAAAAAAATAAAAAAAATTGAAAAATAGGATCACTGACTGCAAATCTACAGTCAATGGGTTCACAAATTGCAAAACCATTTATTGGAGGTGCAGTGGGATTTCCTGTCAGGAAATATTAAAACTGTACTATATAAACTGAGAACTGATGACTGTGGGTATTTCAACAATACTCACCAGCACCTCTAAAATTCTGAGAGAACTGGCAATATTCCACATTTGTCAGTCCTTCATATAGACTACAACTGCACTGACAAGTGGTAATGCTCCTCCACTCCCTATCTCCTGCCAGGATTGACAGCTGTGGAGGGAATTAATAATGATTATGATGATAATGACGATAAAGAAAGGAATTAATGAACTTGGAGGTGGGTTTTGGAAAACAGGGATGAAAGGAATTTGAAAGATGTATTGGCACGGATAAGGATAAAACAGCTGTAAATACTGATGACTACCTTCAAGAGGCTAGGGAATCACCATTAGCATTTTTGTTAGAGTATGGTTTACAATGCCTAAGGAATGTCTAGTGCAAATGATTGCATTGGGTTTTCAGGGCCAGGTTTTGGTAGTAGGGGGGCAGCAGGGGTGGCTTCGGTGAGAAAATGCCAGAGGCTTCCCTCAGGTTCAACAGGGCCAATGGCAGCTGGCTCCAGGGCAGACATGCCCCTGACCAAGGCCATCAGTGATGGCTGTAGCACCTCTGGGATAACAGATTTAAGAAGAGGGAAAAGTTACTGTGCAACTTTAGCCAGAGAGAGGAGTGACAACCAGCTCTTCAGACATCAAGGTCAGGGAAGAAGGAGGGGGAGGAGGTGCCCCAGGTGCTGGAGCAGAGATTCCCTTGCAGCCTGTGGTAAAAACCATGGGGAGGCAGCTGTGCTCCTGCAGCCCCTGAAAGGTTCATGGTGGAGCAGAGATCAAGAGATCCACCTGCCACTCCTGGAGGACCTCATGCTGGAGCAGGTGAAGACTGTGATGAGTCCTCTCTCCGAGGAAGAAGGAGCAGCAGAGACAACATATGATGAACTGATCACAGCCCCCATTTCCTGTTCCCCTGAGAGTGAGGAGGAGGAGAAAACAGGGAGTGAAGCTGAGCTTGAGAAGAAGGGAGGGGTGGGGGGAAAGTGTTTTAAAATTTGGGTTTATTTCTCATTGCCCTACTCTGATTTGATTGGTAATAAAATATTTTTTTTCCCAGGTCAGGTCAGCTTTGCCCATGATGGTAACTGGTGAGTGATCTCTCCCTCTCCTTATCTTGATCCACAAGCCTTTTGTTATATTTCCTTTCCCCTACTCACATGAGGAGTGGGGTGTTAGAGCAGCTCTGCTGGGCACCTGGCATACAGTCAAGGTCATGCACAAGGGTTTTCAGGAAACACTGGACATTAGTATCTAATGCTACTCTGTGTTGTGGTGATTACTACATTAACTGTGCTTGTCTAACAGATTTAAATTTAGGATTTCCCAAATAGTAGCTTTCCTTGTTACTGTGAAGAGATGCTATTAAAGATGCTATAGAGTTCCAGTGCTTTGCCAGCTTTCACAAGTCTCGCACACACCAAAGAGTACTGTCAGCAAGATGTCATACACCTTTTTATTTAAAAAAAAAAAATGATCCTGATATTGCCAAAAATTAAAATCCTGAACACTTTCTTATGTAAAAATTAATCTAAGAAACTATTTAATGAAGAGGTCATATTTTGAGACAGTTTGTGGCTGTGTCATATCCAGAGTACTCCAAATAATTATTTGCCAGGCAAATTAATGTAAGATGCGGCATCAACACAGGGCACCTGTCCGACATTTCCACAGGCCATAGATGTGGATGCTCTAGGAAAGAGTAAATTGTCGTTTCTAGATTCACTCAAGTGAAGCCAAGGGAGTGGAACCAGTCTGGTTGTCTGGCTTTTTCACTGACTTTCACTTTCTTTGGAACAGTTTGCAAGTCCACCATCTTACCAAGTTTTGCAAACAGAATTGGTAAATTGAACTGTCTTGCTAACTTGTCCTCATTTATTAAGTTTTAAGATGAATGAATCTATAGCTACAGTAGAATTTGCTGAAACAGAAACCTTTCCCAAACTGATAGTGGTGATTCTGACTTAATAAACCCCAGTCCTTTCTGTTTCTCTTTTCCACCTCTGTGATTTTTCTCCTATTGTTGGTTATTCCAAACCAAACAGCAATCTTCTTTTTAAAAGTTACATCACTTAAATTCTTCCAATAGGAATTTACTCCTATTGGGAAATTATTTCTAAAGATTAAATTTTTCCTCTTTTAACATTAGTAAGAAAGGACATTACATACTAATGAGATTGATCCAGAGATATGGTTAAATGAGACCCAGTGTGCCACAGCTGCCTCCAAAAAAACCCAAAAAAACCCCAAAAAACCAAACCTCCTACTTAAACAAAACACACTGGGCTATCTGGTGTCTCAATTTCCAGCTGTGCTACCATGTTTTCTATACAAAGTTTTGAGAGAACAACAAGTATATTCTTTGTGAAGATGAATAAAAGGAATATTTGAAATAGGATAATAAAATCATGGGTGATCTGTCAGAGACCATGGTGACAACTGAAAGTAACTATTTATATTTGCCTCTGAAACAATCTAAATGGACAGAAGGTAAATCAATATATTCTAAACATAAGGTCTAGCTATTGAGTTTCCCTTGCCTTCCTGTTTTATTTTGCCAAGATACAAAAATGATTTGGAGAAACACGAGAGTAAGCCAGTTAATGCAAAACATTTTGCAGTTCTTGGAACTCCTGTAAAGACAGCCTGGAAAAACAGTGCTGGGTAACTCTGTACATTTCATTCAACAGAATGACCTCAGCATTGTTTAAATTGCAGCTGAAACTCAGATTCAGCAAAATATCTTATATTAGTCGTGGCTGACTTGCTAAATTTATTTCAAGAGCTTTACACTGACAGAGTTTGGAAGTAGGCTGGAAAGATCCTGGAGCTAAATTTGAATTGTAATTTCAATTCCAAACTTTGTGCAAATACGCTTGACTCAAATCATCTAAGTCATGAAACTCTATCTAAAGTCCTTGAAAAAGTTTACATGTTGTGACCATGAGGTAAAAATTTTATGTCCTTGGGTATACTGGAAAATAAACACAGTTTTCCAAATTAGACATGTTAGTCCTCAGAAAACTAATACAAAAGCCTGTTTTACATGTAGAAAGTAACAAGACTTTCAGTTCTACATGTAAATGCCAAGTAACTGATTTCAATACACATGTCCACATACAGGATAGGAGGGTATACTATAACATACTAAAACTCTCCATGTAATAATTTACAATAATTTCAATGCAATTTAAAAAAATGTGCTTTGGAACAGCTGGCCTGCAGACAACAGCTCATGGCAGCTGAGCTGCTCTAGTGATTCACTGCTATTGAAAGGACTCTTTCTTCCTATGACTTTCTCTGTTTCCAATCATTTTCTTGAGCTGACTCCAGGGGACCCTATGCCCAGAGACAATTAAACTTGTTGATCTGGACAGAAAAATTATTCCATTTTCTTTTTTTCTGGATTGGTTCTCTGTCAGCTTGTTGAAATGAGCTCAACATTCGAGCACAAACACAGCATGTGAGTGAAGGTAATTGGAGAAGACTTGATAAAAGGAAAATGGTGGAGCTTCATTCTTTGGCAGTGGTAAGCTACCACGTTTTGAGAGGGAGCTGAGTGATTTTTGCATGGCTTCTGGAGCAACTGTATATGGCACCGTGAAAATTCCTAATGAAGAGAAGTATTGTATCAAATTAATTTTAGTTAAAAGACAGAAGCCCAGATGAATGAAAGCATCATGATAACACCAGCAAGGAAGTATTCTATAAAGTGGCCTGATGACTTACCTTAAAGGAGATTTCATACTGCTCTCCTCCCCATATTTCTAATCCTGGATCATAGCCTCCCAGCTCCCAAAACCATTTCCGGTTAACGGCAAATAGACCTCCAGCCATTACAGGAGACCTGAAGGATGAATAAAGCAACACAAACAATAATGAAGATGTTTGGACCATGTGTGTGTGCCTCTGGGTGTGTTTTTATGAATGTTGTTTGAATTGCGAAGCTATGAAAGGCATAGATGAACAGCAGTGTAACCAAACAATGTTTACCTTTATCCATCCAAAAAGGGGCTTTGGATATGAAACAGGCAATGTGGTAGATCTAGAGAATGGTAGACAGTCATGCACAAACTCCTTTTTAAAAAGAATACTAACAAAACCATGCCCAAAAAAGCAATAGCCACCCAAAAAGTTCTGTTTGTTGCTAAGTAACAGAGAAAGGAAGGGACTCTGGAAACCTGCCAAACTACTTAATGAGTCTCAGTACTCCATGTGAAGTAATATGCATTTGAAAGTGAGCAAAAGTTTTCAATTCACTTCAGTCTCATAGGTGCTGGCTAGAGAAAGGCAGGAAGGTGAAAGAGGATGGCTGAAGAGAAGCTGTTGGGAGTTAAAGATCTGCTTTCCTAAGCATTTAAAAATCCTCAAATGTGTCTCACAGTGGTAATGTGACTTGTAGACAAGTAATTTGCTATGCTTCCCATGTTTCCATTTATTCAATTAATAAATATGTGTAATTTTCTTCAATTAACTCAGTCTTTTTCATAGGCAATATAGAAAACAAGTGAGATATTTAAAGCTATTTTTAGAGAATAATGACAAAAACATATTGTAAATTTATGAGCAGGAATTTTGTATTGGAAAATAAGCATTTTCTCTTTTCTTTTGCTTTCAGTACCAAGAAGACCACATTTCTAACACAGTGAATACATTGACAGCTCTCAGGATTCAAATGTTGCTCTTCAACTGATTCCCTGAAGTTGTGGTGGAAGGGGAATACAAAGGCATCTATGCTGAACAGGAGGGAAACAACATGCTTGAGACAGTCCAACCATGAACCAACCATGCAATTCTATCCATGCAGATCAACACTAGCCTTATGTGTTTTAGAGCAAGAGGCCAGAAGGAATACATTCAGGCTGATGGCTGCTCAGAGAGAGAAGAAAAGACCTGGACAGGAGACCTGGATGAGTTTGAGGCAATATTTCCTTAGCAGAGAGCCAACATGAAACTGGGTCCTATGCCCCATGTCTTGTAACAGTGGAGCCCCAATGGATAATAATTCCATCCTGGGGTATTTTTGTTTGGAATTAATGCTGGTGGTTTGTTTGGGGCTATGGAAACAGATGGAATCATCCCAGAAGTCCTGACTGGAAAATAAAAACTTCCCCCTTTGCCACTGCTTTAGGATTTGGCAGTGAACTTGGGACTGGTAAATATTTCAGGAATCCATGCATAAGTTTGAAGTTTATTGAATGTTCCATCATGTTAATGGAACATTCTGCCATATTTTCTCTGCCTTAACACATTTTTATACCACTGTCTTTTATCCAAGGCAATAGAGATGCTAAAATAGTAAGCAAACAGCTGAGTGATCTCTGCCACCATCAGGCAGCCAAGTGAATCCCCATGCATGAATGTTAGAAAATTATCCCCTCATTTGCATTCATGGTAATGAGAAACATTATGGATAATTTTCCTTTTGCTTTTATATAGTAGCTTAAAAAAAAATTAAACCACCCATTTTCACAACTCTTACAGGCTAATTTCATTTTCCTTTAGAGATTACATTTTTAAAAGCACATAGAAACTTTGAGAAACAAAGCTGTGTGAAAAAAAGTCCAAACTTGCAAGGCTGTACACGGTAACATACACTGAATTTTAATACTTTGTTACTTTTTTGACATTTCATATTTCAATATTGACTGTGTTTCCACATATGAATAAATTCAACAGAGATTTTATTAGAA
This sequence comes from Polioptila caerulea, assembly GCA_013397295.1. Taxonomy (NCBI): domain Eukaryota; kingdom Metazoa; phylum Chordata; class Aves; order Passeriformes; family Certhiidae; genus Polioptila; species Polioptila caerulea. The sequence goes on along the minus strand of VYXF01002462.1, from coordinate 564,463 downwards.
ACCTTCCCCTGAGGATTCTGACTACTACAATACATTTTCAATTCCTACCAAAGTAAATCTAATTACAACATGTCCTTTTCGACTTCAGGTTTTAAATAATCAAAACATAATGTCCTTTTATAAAGAAGGACTTACATAGAGAATTCTTATAACTAAATGGCTACTGACAGAAGAAATGTAGTCCCAGAAATCACTGGGAAAATGCAGGATTTCTCTAATTCTCATAAATACAATAAGCATTTCTTTCAGTATAGCAAAAGGCCTATTAAAAAAAAAAACAATTGCCACAAGTTGATCAGATTGAAGATAAAAAAAAATCAGAGAATTAAAATTCCAAAATAATTGGCAAATACTTACAAATTATATTTAAATCGATAGATTTTTCCAGTGATAAATACTGAGTAACGAAACCCCTTGTTCTTTAGATGTGAAAGTGCAGAACATTTATTGCAATTAAAAAAACTACCTAATGACTGGAACAGTAGCAAACTCATAATTTTTGCATTTCCTTAAAAAGAAAGAGAAGAAATTGAATGTAATGCTGCCCCATTAATTCCTATTCCACAAGATGTTCTGACATTTGTTGTTTTGTAGGAAGAGCAATGAAGAGGAAAAGCAGGATGGCCTTTTGGTTTTCATTAGCGTGGAATTAGTAATAAGCTGTGTGAAACTGAGTGCTTGGTACAGCATGAATTCCACTCCACGCCACAAGCAGCTCCTGCTAAACAGGCCTTAAATTGTCTCCAAAGTATGAAGACAAGAGTCCAGCCTTGCAATCATGGACAATATGAAAGGTCCTTATGTATCAATCGAATCACTTACACAGATAAAAGAACTGCACTGAGCTCAAAGGAGAAGAATTAATCTCTTGTTTACTGGCTTCTATACAGAAATGTCAAGTACAAAGCTACGTTTGTAGAAGTAATTTTTTCATGACATGTCCTACTCAGATGCTTAAACAATCAGACTTGAGCTGTTACAGCATAATATTGTGTAAGTAATTACAGTGGAAAGCTGTAAAGTGCTCAAAGACTCCTAGAACATCAGAAAACCTGGAAGGGTAAGGTTGTTAAACTTAAAAATATTTGTAAAAATCCTTCCACATGAGAACTACTGCACAGACTCACTGAATATACATGAAAGAACAATATTGGAAGTAAAAGCTAGTTGATTGAAAAATGACCCAACTGGTCAAAGATTGCTGTGCTGAGACAGAAAAAGAATTTGAGTTAGTTAGAGTGTAAAACCCACCCCCTAAACTCCAAAAAACTTGCTTTTCAAAAAAAGACTGAGAAAAATTTTTTATGTGAAAAGATAGTTTACAAACAAAAAACTGCACTTAAAGAAGTGTAGCAGTAGCTCAAACTGTAGCCAGCAAAGATTTTTATAACTGCTTGCATTTAATATGCAGAGGAAGGAAAGAGATAATCTCACCTATGAATTTTCAAGGTAAGAGAAAAATGACATGAACTTCAAAGGAGTGTGAAGCTACTCGCATCAGAAACAAATGTGATATGTTGCAAACGAGCGAACTGCATAGCAGGGTTTAGGATCATTTCACTGCAGGAGTGATTGATACAGTGGAACTAAAGGATTGGTGAAAAGAAAGGGAAGCTTTGACAGCCTGCAGAATGAAAGTGAAGGAAATGAAAATGGGAAAGCACTTGTGCTGGGTGATGTGTGCAGTAGGTACACTGATAGGAACCACCTGCCCAAAACAGCTGAAATTTGGCCATTATAATCGAATCCAGGGAATGGCCCATATTGCACTCTGCACCTCTCTGTATAACCCAGACTAAGGGCTCTGAGCTGAACTACTGAACAGAGATGGATGAATGCTGGAGAGGAGTCCCTCTTGTGCAGGATACATCAGACAAACGGACCTTCCATGCCAAACCCACTGGCACATTATACAACACAAGGCAAACAGCCTGCAACAGAAATCAGGACTAGGTCCTACTGACCTTGTGGCATCAGGGATGTAAGGAAAAGGAAGAAAGGGGCCATGTTGCTGCTGGCACAGCAGCAGCCCCAGAAATGACTAGAGACCTACTGAATGCAGGTTTGAGCTAGGCTTCTGCATTTTTTATAATGAATTTCAATGTCTTATTAAGCAAGAAGTGTCCCTTCACCCTAGTGATGCCACATGAAGGCACCTCAGGAGGAGGAATAAATTCAGTTTCCTTGTTTCACTGGTGACTGCTTCAGTCCTCTCTGCAGTGATTCCTGATACTGTATAAAAGCTTCTTAAAGCAAATAGCAGAAGCTGACACTAATCTTAGATAAAGGTTCTAAAACCCCTGAAAATTAAAACTTATGTATGTATAATGTAAGGGACAGACTTGGCTACTCAAAGGAAGTGAATGCAGAAGTAAACAAAACTGATGTTAAGATAAGTTGATCAGATGGCAAGAAAGTGATGTAGGTTAAGAAAATAAATGACCAAAATAAAAATTTAGTGGTTGCTCCACCTAAAGACAGTTTCTATATTATGCATAGAAAAAGATGTCAAAGAAAACTGAAATGAATAATGATTAGTCTTCCTGAATTTCTCAAGAAGTAAAAAAAAAGTGGAATATTTTATATATTTAATTCTTTAAAGAAAGGTAATTAAAATGTATTAAAATGTATTGTTAAATGTACCAACTCTTTTTCATTTAATATTTCTGTAAGGCATTGTTTCATCTTTTATCCATTCTAACAACATGACCCACTTCAATGTTTATAAAATCATCAACATTCAAAAAGTAAAACCTGTCTCTGTGACATTAGCCTATGGCAGTTACCCTTTCTTTTTTTAACTCAAGTGTCCCTTTTTCTGAACAACTTTTACCCAAAATAAACATATGTAAACTACCATTTCAAATGATCATTGTGCTGAAACACATAGCAGCCAAGTTGCATTAAACTTAACTCCTAAGTGTCTCTAAAATCACATTCAATTTTTAAACTCCATTTCTGTTTGGGAAATATTAAGATAAAACCCCATTCTTCAAATGGTGAGCCAGAAAGCTGTGGAGAGTCTCTACAAAGAAACTCTAAAAGTGCTTGACTTTCAGTTTATAGAAGTTTCCACTCTCATTTCATCACACATTCTTATTTTTCTTACCACATTGCTAAACTTCACTAAAAAAGTTATGTTGTAAAAAACCAGTGACTTCTCATGTGGGTGATGAGGCCCTTTTAGCCTTTTCTCTCACATTTAGAAAATTAACGAAAAAGAAGTGAGCTGGGTAGACATGGAAGACTGAAGAAAAGGCTTCTCTTCCCTATAACTACCTCTCATAATCAAAGGGAAATCTGTCTGAATCATTGTTAGAGGAGATCTACAGCACACAAACTTAGCAGGTGGGTCAGCACAAATGAGCATCCGGAAGCAGAAAGTAAATGAAAGCCTCTGGAAATGTCCTGCAGGCCACGGTGTTCAGAAGGATAAAACCAAGGAGAAAATTAACAGCTGGAAGCCATACTAAAGAGACAAATCTAATACACAAGCAGTCTCACAAGACTGAGGCCTGAGTGCAGCAAAAGCAAGAAAGCAGAGCTGAGAGCAGCACCTCAGCTGAGCCACATTCAAGTCATGAGAAGGGATGGATCGTGGACATGTGGAGTTCAACAGCAGCAAAATATCATTTAGTCTATTAGTAGTGAGTAAGAACTCCTGGAACAAACTAAAACAACCTCTAATATGAAACAGTTTGAAACAATTTGAAACAACTCTGTCAGTCTAGCACCTTTTCATATTGATGGGTGTTATCCGCATTCACAGTTGTCCCTTGGAAATATAATCTTTGAAAATTAAATGTAGAAATTAATATAGGGTGCAAAATAGTATCAGCTGTCCCTAAAATAGGAACTTTAGGTTTCTTGGCTTTTGCTGAGCTTTGATTTGATTCTATGTTTCTATAAATAATAACAGTTCATTAAATTTCCATCACTATATTTGAGGAAGAACATATGGGGGCAGTATCTGAACAGAATTGCTATCCAATGTTTTCTTCCTCTCTTTAGACAGGGAGATATAAACCAGAGAATTATCTTCCAGGGCTTATTTTTGCTTTATTGATTTAATTAAGCCCAATATAGCATCATAAGCAAAGTTTAAACTCAAGGAGAAATTTTCAATTTCATTAAAGATAATAAATGATTCTTTTTGAAACATAACCATTGGACTGAAAATAGATTCTTATTTTCAAAATAGTCCTTTAAGTGAGAGTTTGTCCTCCCAAGGCAGATTCCTGGATTACAAACCAAATCAGTTAGGAATCTGCTGTCAAAAGTTACAGGTGATTTTGACTAAGTTATTTGGATTACTAGAGCTCTGTGTTTTCTAGAACTCCAAAACATTTTGTACTTATTGCAGATTAAAGTAGATTTAAAGAAATCACAGCCCACCCAAAATAGCTTTGTACACAAGGTGTACACCCAGCAGCCTGGGTGGTTTTAGGACTGAGCTGTGAGGAAAAGAAGCCCTTCTGATAAATACACTACATGCTTCTGTATAGCACCACGTGCATATTTGTAGCAGTTGGGAACTTTAAAAAAAGAACAACAAAGCAGCTGAATTGCAATCACCACCATAAACCCCACACAAAAGAGAAGCCTTGCTTGTTCTGGATCTCCTGCAGCATTTCAGGCTCTGGCTCTGCTTGTGTGACACCAAATTGATTCAGGCAGGCGAATGAGAAGTGTTAGTATTAAAGCACTGCAAGGAAATGGCACCTGGAGTTTCAATGGTTTTTCTTTTCTGTTCCTGCCACTGTTCACACAACAGATCAGACTGAATAGTTAGTGAAGGTCATTTCCAGGACATTTCTGAGTTGCAAAGATTTTGAATAAGTAGAAGTATACTTGCAAAAACCTTCTTCGGATTTTTTAGTAAAGTCTCTAAAAATACTGCTGCCTAGCATCCTGATGGAATTTGCTTTTCTTCAGGGTCCCACAGACTGCCCCTGGTGACTCTGACTCAAGCAGACAGAGCTCTCACACTAGGCTAACCAGATGAGACACACAGCTAGTGATATGGCTGTGATCTGCCATGGAGCTGAGGATGTGGATGAACATTATTCCTTTGATCAGTTCTTCCACAGTACTGTCAGCAAGTGCCCCCACTCTACCCTTACACACAAACACTGCTTCAAATGCAAGCAGGAAGTGGGGACAAAAGGTAATTTTAATATTTCATTAATGTCTGTCTTTGGGGATTATGAGGAAAGCCTGAAAAGATTCCTGAAAAGATGCTGACAGGGAGGGAGGCTGGAGTTTGTGTAGCTGTGCCATTGCTACAAAAAGCGGCTCATCCATTTGCCAGCGGTCAAAGATTTCATGAACATTAAGTTTTAAGAATGAAAAAAAAGTTGTGCCTGAAGAGGTTAATATGCAGCCAAAGGAATTCTGGGATCCTGGAAATGTTCTCTTAGATGCATCATTGCCATTTATTAAAGCTCTGTAATTTGCTGTGCTACCCTATTATGGAGGGTAATGGGGAGCCAGGCATTAGATTTCTTCCAGTCTGCACCAGAGGCACAAGAATATTTTCTTGTAAAAACTGTGAAGCAGTGAAAGCAGTTTTTCGAGTATAGAACTGACAGAAAAAACACTGGAAAGTACTTCTCAATGGAGCATGTAGGAGCTGAAAACTGATGAGGTCGAGCACTTGATTGTCCCATGAAAGCATCTACTGTTAATTTGATGTAAAGATGGACAGGCTGTGGAAAACCAGAGAAATGAACCTTCCTGGTTTATTATCAATTGCAGTGAAATTAAGCTGAGTATGTGAACTCTGCACCTGACTTTGAAGGTAGATACAGATAATCAGTTTGCCATGGAGCTCTGCTAATTTACACAGGCCATAGTGGAAACTGCTGAGCAAACCATACTGATCTCAGAGCTGGGAATAAGAATACCTACAGAGAGCAAATGAGACATCCAGCCTCCTTCGCCCAAGAAGCCGCACACTAAAGTTCTCTTCTAGCTGGAAGGTACAGGATACATTTCTAAGAAGAGCTAGCAAAAAGGAACCTTTGGGAGTAATTCAAAAGCTGGATAATAGGAGATGATATGGACTCAGGCTCGACTGGGTACATTGCTGGCTTTTAGGTGACTCACCCACAGAAACTGCAGCTGCCTTGCAAGTTTTTACCCTCTGGATCCAGAAGCTCACACAGCCCAGATACTCTTGTGCCAGCACTGTCCCACTGCCTGCCATGTAACAGTACATGCATCAAGAGGGGTCACCCTAACCTATAGATATCTATAAGGAAAACACTGCAAGAAAGAAAAAAAAAGAGAACTAAAAAAAATAACATATAAGCAATTTAATTGCATTAACTCAGACCCCAAGATTCCTGTCTCCAGAAAACTTGTCTCCAGAAAAAAAATAAGGCCTTGAGTCCTCATACTTTTCCCCAGCTTTTCAGCCTCAAAGGTGGAGGCTGTCCTTGGGGTTGCGAATCAAATCTCAGCGGGAGGCTGAGGTGCTGCTGTCAACCCTGACTTGGTGTCAGCACAGAGATGGGCTTCAGGCCTCAGATCACCTGTTTTCCCCAAGGAGACAAACTGCTCCATCTGTCCAAAAACTTCTCACCATAGGACACTACTTTAGCCCCACAGATACTTACATCACCTCTGTTTATGCTGCAGTAATCTACCCTGAATCTTTGAGATTACCATCTGTTATTTGGTGGCCAGGGCCAGTGCAGATTATGTTGACTGAACAAAATCTGTACACCTCCAAAGGACAGAAATCCTCTGATGATGTGTGTCTATGCTGTCACTATACCCTTCTTTCTTTTTGATCTCTTGATCTGAGTCTCTTGAATACTTGGCTTCGACCCTATCCTATAGCTTGTTCCCCAGATCCCTGTCTAGGAAACTTTGCCAGGTTCCCTGAAGAATTCTCAGGGGATGCTTCTGTCTGCAGCTGGTATGAACTGGGAAGCATGGATCTCACTAGCAGGTTTCACTCCTTCCATTTACTTTTGTAAATAAAAATGATCCCTCACTACCAGCTAAACAGCAAGGAGAAGTAGGATGTCATAACGACCAAGATAATAAATCTGAATATTTTGCTAGAGAAAACATTTTAAAATCACTCATCTCAAGAGAAGAGAAGAGAAGAGAAGAGAAGAGAAGAGAAGAGAAGAGAAGAGAAGAGAAGAGAAGAGAAGAGAAGAGAAGAGAAGAGAAGAGAAGAGAAGAGAAGAGAAGAGAAGAGAAGAGAAGAGAAGAGAAGAGAAGAGAAGAGAAGAGAAGAGAAGAGAAGAGAAGAGAAGAGAAGAGAAGAGAAGAGAAGAGAAGAGAAGAGAAGAGAAGAGAAGAGAAGAGAAGAGAAGAGAAGAGAAAGCCCATAGAAAGTGTAGAGAAGAACAGTAATTAGGTAATTTGAACATTTGTTGTCCTACATTTGTGAAAATATTTTCCTAAAAACTTGTACAACACAGAAACAAACTTAATACACAAATTAAATTGTTGGCTGTCATTACCAGCAATAAGACAGAAGAGTTATGGCTGTAAAGCAGTTGTAGCATTCAACCATGCTCTGCTGGCAAGAAAAAGAACAAACCTAATGAAAGATTTAAAGGAAGAATGTTATGCATGAACCTTCTTAGACATGCAATTAAACAAAAATTGCAAAGCATAAATAAGTACATTATGAAACACAGAACTCCAGGTCAAAGATTGAAATCATTAGCATTGACAGAGCTGCATTTAAAGCTTTCATTCTGAAGCTATACACAGGATGCTATTCTTCTAAATGAAGATAAAATGAAACAGAACACTATGAATATTTCCTCCTAATAACTATACTTTTAAAGCAGAACCATACTTCCACTGTAATTGCACAGGATGTTTTTCCATTAACAATTAATATTAGGAGCAAGTGGGAAAGCAAACAAGCCAGAGGGGAAAAAATCTGCTTTCAAGTATTGCTAAAAGAACTCCATTCATAACTTAGGTTTTTTATTTGTGATGAGGCTTAATCTCTCCATAGAGGCAGAAAAGTGACATGGTCACAACTAAATGCTGTTTTGGGCTTAGGTGAAGTGGATTCTTGACAATATCTTTCAATCACTTGCAGGTGCAACTATTCCTGGAGGCTGAAACCTGCTCTATCTGGAAGGTACAATTTCTTGACAAAGAATAATAGCAAGAAAGAAAGACTAAGTACATTTTCTTAGACGAAGAATGAGCTTCACAGAGGTCAGCATTTTGTCTTCATTTCTTCTCTTTCCAGAGCAGGGAGAACAGCTTCAAGCAAATCTGACACAGCATGCTCTGCATTGGCAGTTTTCTTCCTCCATGCATCACCCTGTCTGTACCAATACCTTTTAGATACCTTCCCATTAATCTAGGAGTGGTTTATACACCTGTGTTTTCCAAGGAGAAAAGAGCATACTCCAAATCCCCATGCAGAAGCAACAAACAAAGCAACCTTCCTCTTCCTGCATCACAGGGGAGGGATTCACCTTGAGACTTGATTTCACTTCCCGGGTACTTAACAAGTCAGAGAGAAATGGATGCAGAAGATTCACCACCTGTTTAGGGTTTTTAAAGTTTTTAAAGACACACCCAGCCTGCTGTAGGACACAGACTCTAATTACAGATATCTGAAGGGATGACTAAGAAGAAAATTAGGAGACAGTGAAAAAAGTATTCCTATTTTTGTTTCAGTCAACTGAACAACTCTGAAATCACACAGTAGATGTGAGCACAAGATCCATGTATGCATTTCTGGTAGTCCTTCAAGACCATCACATTATTTGCCGTGCACAGGTAATAAAGATGAGCGCCAGGCAAAACTCCAAATGAATAATGTCATTCTCTGCAAAGTCCCACTGCCATGAACATTGGTGTCCACATGAGGAACGCTGCACAACCAAACCAATATTCCTTCACCTCTCTGTGGAATAATGTTGATTCCACTGTCAAGATCCATTCAGAGCATGTGTGTACGTATCTCATTATCAAGACTAAAGCCAACAGCCAAGTATGCAGCTAGAAATATGTATCATATTCTTGACAAATATTATATGTAATAAAAAGCTCCTGTTTCAGAGAAAGGAATATAATAATTTGTTTCCTTGCATGAAAGATTTTGTGTTCAGTTTTCCAGCTACAGTTCTATTGATGAAGCACAGCTAAATTGTGCTCTAGGTGAATATTAACGTAAGATCTTTTAAATACATTTTCTAATAAGAAGTCAGCATATGATCTTTGCAGTAAGTAGTAAAATATAAAAATAATCAATTTTCAGGAAGTGCATAGCTTGTCTGCTGATGTAAATAAACCTTTGAAATATCAGTTGTTGCAAAAAAGATGTTTGTTCAGAAACTGATACATGAGAAGGGCTTTCTTCAATCCTTATACCACTCTAGCTGGGCCTTTATACTGACCTATAAAGCTGAATAAAATGCTTTTAGTTCTAATATATAGGAAGCTGCATTTAAAACAATTCTTTGAAACATTATTTCACACATGACCCAATGTTAATTTTGAATATATTGTTTGCATTTTTCTTTGAATTTCTTTACAGTATTATAAATGTAAAATATCAAGTTAAAAATTCCCTGTTATTGTAAGCCTTGCAAACCGACTTTATCACAAAAGGTTTTATTATTATATTATGTTTCCTTCTTAGGAAAGAAAGACATAAATGAAGTACATCAGTGGATAAACAACACTCCTGCCTCCATCTCAGTTACTAAATTAAGTCCTTTGACTGAGCTGGAGAGTTCAACAAACCACTAAGCACTTTTCTTTATCTGTGGAAAAGCAATTTTCATAGCAAAAAAAATAACTGTGCACAAGTAAATCACCACTGCCACTGAAGTTTTACACAATCCTCTGTAAAATACTAAGGGCTGATGAATTTCAGCCAAACTTTTCTCCTTGATCACATCACAGACTGCCTTTGCCTGATGCAAACTTCAGTAAACAAACAAAGGGGGAACAATGCTACAGCTGTGAAAAACCTGCCCCAGTCTCCATTGGAACAACTCAACACTCTTTTTAATGAGTTTTTCCATATTGGAAAGATAAAATGTCCTCCCTCTCTCAGTCCTCTCTGTTCCGAAGTTCATCTGGAGTCTCCAAATGACTGTTCCATGGTTCTCAGACATGGTGGACAAATCTGGACATGGCAATGTGTCCATGACAGATTCGAATAGACTGGAATATCTACCTGCAACTTTTATGGATGTTAATGTATCATATAATAAAAAGGGAACTTTATTTAACAATATAACACTTTCATCCTTTCCTGTCACAGTGCTAACTGGCTATTTGCATTCATGCTTTAAATTTCTCCTCAGCTCTGGCACTCTTTGCTTTTTAGTGCTGAATTTCATGTTATTTCCTTCTAATTATTTCTTTAATTTGCCAGGACCAACCAATACTGAACTTTGACTATCTTCTCAAAGACTTGTAAGCCCCTGCCAATGCTAGATTACTTGGGTTTTAAATATTTATTGTTAAGATAATTAATGAAGATGTTCAACTAGGATACGTGGTTCTGTAGAGCCATTTCCCTCAGGGACCTGCATCAATATTTGAGACAATCTCACAGTTTAACATCAAACAATTCAGTGCTACTCTTTGACAGCCACCTCTTCTGAGCCTGTCAGGTGGTCATCTCATGAAAAATAAAGATGATAAAGGTGCATCCACACTCTACTAACTTTAGGGGAAAGCAGTACTGGCAACACCAAAACCCTTAGAAGGGAGATCACAATCACTGCCTCCCTATTCTTTTAAATAACCAAGCTCCTAATATGGCTTAAGATATCCAATATCTTCCTTCCCCCAAAGGGAGAGGACTCCCTGCTCACTCCTCTAATCCTCCCTGCCATAGCCTGCAGGTGTGTGGCCTTATCCCCACGGAACAGCAGCTTTATCTTCCTCAAACTGCTGAATTCACTCAAGCACTAAAAAACTAGACAATTTTCCTGAGTGTAGTGGTTTTTCTTGAGTTTACCTGGCTCCTGGAGGTGGGTATTGTAAAGCACGGGAGGCAGCACCAAGCCACCAGTGTGGCAGACTGTCCCACAGCAGGAGTATCCTCTCTCTGACCCGGTGTCAGGGAGCTCATCTTATCCCTGTGTTTCACAGCACCACATCCCCCAGCAAGGAAGGAAATTACAGTTCTATGACAGGGTTTCCTGACAAGCCGTATTAATATTTTTTATTACATTTTAGACAACTTAAAGTACATTATTTAGTATTTTTTAAAAATTTTTGATTCATGATCAAAGACAGTCTTATTCACTGCTTTATGATTACAAAATCACAGAATTGTGAAGGTTGGAAGAGCCCTTCAAGATCATCTAGTCTAACCATCAACCCAATGCCTCCATAACCACCCTTGAATTAGGTGGTTTAAACACAGATTAAGATTCTATAGTATCTACCATCATCCTTTTCTCTTCTTCCCTCATCCAGAGTGAGTCAATAAACCTGTCTCTTGCCTGTCCTAAAACTTCTAAGCAAGCACACATAACCTTGCACACCATACAAATCCTCCTCCTCACACTAGACCAGATTTACAAATCACTGGGGTAATTCCTTCATCTGCTGTACCCAGCAGAGTTCTCCTGAGAGCATTCTTAATTTTAGGCTGCTTCTGAGACCCAGAAGAATATGCCCACCTTTTCCAGTCATGCTGTACCCAGCAGCATCATTGGCACCTGCGATGATGCCCCAGATCTGCCGGATTCTGGGTGCTTGAAATCAGAGTCGCACAATCCCTCCAGATCTGGAAGAATCTGGAGAAGCCACGGACAGCACAATCTTCATCTCAAACAACTTTTCCCTGGCTCACCTCCTCTGCCTGTTGTGGTAACTATCAGAGTGTTAACCCTACCTTCAGGGCAGGAAAGCGTGTCTGCAAGGTGCACTAAGACAGATCCCTCAGTATTTCATTTGGAGGATGCCAGCTGGAGTGTCCCTGGAGCCAACACTGACATCACTCCTGCAGGTAACTAATATGGATGGATGGCTAATTTGGCTTTAAGCCTGCCCTCCAGGATGTTTTACTTAGGCATCAAGCTTACTTCTGACAATGATAAAATACAAGAACTCTAACAAAACATTTGACTTTATGCCAGCATTTCTGATTCTTCTCATTTATTTGCAATAACACTGACATTTACATTCAGAAATCTAAAATTCAAAACACTTTCCTCGTTGAAATTAGCTTATTTCTTAGGCTTATAAAATATTTGCACTTACTTTTCTCTGAGCATCTTTGCCACTCAAAATTATTTCATTAATAATATTTTGAAATTTATCTTCATGGATCAGAAGTTCCATATTTGAACTGTTTTTGTTGTGACCAGTCAGCCAAGTCACCTGGTATGATACTGCCCTTTCTCCTTGCTTCAGTGTAAGTATCCTGTTGGCCATTTGCTTTCCTATAAGGCCCATACACAAAAAGCTGATATGTATTTTCCACCTGTTTTTAAGATAATAAAACTGTATTCATCAGCTGAAGACCAAGTGAAAGAGATTCTAGTTGCCATTAAATATTGGTGAAATTTATTTTTATGTTATTTACTTAAATTTATACACATGACAACTATATGTCCAAAAATATTTTAGGAAATTCTAGATTTTTAAAAATTATTTCTGCCAAGGAGGTAATTACTAGTTAATTTAAATTAAGTAAGTTATAAAGAAAGTTACCAGCTGGAGAAAATGAAGGAAGAAGGCCTAAGGCATGGTAGCAAAATTTGGCCTCAGCAGTGTCCTCTGTGGATACTCCTGTTTGAAGACTCTATGGTAAGTCACTTGTTCTGTGCTTCATCTATAAAATTCAGTATTAATATCTTTCTACTTCAGTAGGATGCTTTCATAGCACTCTAACTTGTGATGCTAATAAATGCTTTTAAGAAAGACCCTCTTTAAAAGCTCCTCGTAAAAGGCCAAAGAAACAAGAAGTAATTTCTTTTAATTAAGTGCACATAGAATTAAAAAATAATTTTCTCACTTCATTTCTTAAAATTTTGTTTCATTCCCAAGAAGCGTTTACATTGTTTTTTCAGAGACTTTCAAGGGTTCATTTTAACCAGCAGCCATCTGACACAAACATCTGTCTTCCAAAGGAAAAACCAAAGTGGGATCACTTGGCATTGACCAAGGACCAGCAGGAAAGCCTGTCTTCCACATACCTCAGTCATGCAAAGACAGCAATTGTATTCTGCACACCTCATAGTAACTTTTGTCAGAGATTAGAGAGTCACAATCATTATCAAGAAAGACAGTGCTTTTCAAACTAAACCAGTCTATTTTTATTGAAAGGAAACCAACTGGGAATACTTTGAGCGACCATGAGAAAAACATTAAAGCACTTAGACACTTAATCAAAAACTTAACAAGCTCCCAATCCTGAAACACCATTCCTTTCTTAGAAAAACATAGCTCCAGCAGTAAAAGTAGTAGATCAAACACTAGTCAAATATTCTCATTATTATCTTGGTAAAAACTACATTCATTTCAATTTCCAAAAAAGGCAAGGCACAGAAAAAGAACAACCAAAGTATTTAACACATGGAGAAAGGGACTGCCCTTCTGTTTCTCTTAAAAATGAGGTAGATGTAGGATAGGTCCTATATCAGCATTTGGTATTAATTTGACTGAGATTAGGGTATCTTGTCAGAGCTTTCCAGCCCTGACTTGCAGGTTCCTGTGAACTATAGTTGGTATTTTAAACTGCTATTCAAGTACTCACAAAACAGTGAATATATAATTGGGACATTTCTTTTTTCCTGTTTTTACCCATTGCTTTGCTAATTATGCTCCAGAGACACTCTCTGGCTAGGCAGCAGCAATGCTGAATAACCCAGAAATAAGGAATATCAATGTGCAGAAAGGAAAGCTGTCATGGAAATCCCCAAGGACCTGTTTTAGCTAACAAATCTGACAGCATGTCAGTGACCAGCCCTGCCTCTGGCACTGTGATGAGCCTCTACTGCTCCAGCTATTGTTTTCATCTACAGATTTTCTGTGTCCCCACAAGAGACTGCATTCTGCAGGCTGAACTACCTAACTTTGAAAAATGGATTAAGGACACTTAAGTTTACTTTTCTCTTTACTATTATATCTCTGGAAGGATGTGTATAGTGTTAGCATTACTCTTACAGGGACAAAACCCAGAGAGAGACAAAAAGGCTCAGAAAGGCAGAATTGTCCAACATAAATATTAACAGACACTGATTTATGGCTAACATCAAATTTATTTACACAAACACAAAACATACAAGACACCAGAAATTTCAAGGTGCATTTTGAATAGCAAAATGCTAGTCATGCCTGTCAGACTCCCTTGCTAAATTTGCTTACTAAAATCTTGCTCACCAGTAGCATATGCTCATCTGTGGGTTTCAGAAATTTCAGAATAATCAACTGCTATAGTTCTTCCCTTAAAATATAGGGGTTTTTAAATGCTATTACACATGCAAATCACAATATGAAAATTACTGCATTTACACCAGCTTTTTAATAAAAGAGGATCTCTGTTAAGGTAAGGTGATGACACCAAGGAGTTCAAAATAGTTTTTAACTAAGATTAACATGGACTGCCTCTCCCCCAAACAAACTGTGGTTTGAATGTAGAGATGTTAGGTATTAGTTATATTGGGATAGACCAAATAACTAAAAACACTTCTCTTCCCATTCTATCCAAAATACTTTTGACTTCTGCCTCTCCATCTTTAAAATTCCTGGTGCTATGCTACTACTATCAATGATGTTGTTGCAAATAAGAAAGGAAACTAAAAAGCTGTTTTAATTTCAAGCTTCATTAGAAATGGAAGTGAAAAAAAAAAAAAAAAAGACAATGCTTATTGAATGAAAATGGATTCAAGTATTGGAAAAGCAACATCAAAGTTCTCAGGGAATCTTTCAAGTAGATCTCATCTTGCTGCTCCTCCATACATCCATTACTATTTCAGAGCCATGATTGGATCAACTGAACATTTGCAGGAATAGCTGCCCCAGGTATCTGAGATACGCAAGGTTAGATTGTCCAGGGATGGAAGAAACAAGCAACAGGTAAGCTTTGGAAAGGGCAAACACCACTTTAAGATCTATTAGTAAAGATCTTTCCAGCAGATACAGCTCAGGTGCTGAGGACTGCATGCAATATGGTGCTGCATGCAAATCTGGCCTGCACTTTAAAAACGGAGATGTGAAAATAACCAGAGGAATATGGAGCTCATATTTTATGAAAAGAGGCTGCAAAAGGCCAAGGAAGTGAAGATTGAAACAGGATGCAAGTTCTCTTTAGCAATTGACCAGGAATTATCTGACAGATCAAATATTTTCAAACAGCCTGACTGCTTATGTACATTCAATTAATTTCCAGAAAGACCAGCATTTTCAGAGAACTGAGGCATCATCTCTACTGCTGTCAAATTGCAGGAAGTCCTCTAGTCCTGCTGGTGTTCTTGCTTTATGGGTTGAACTCCACATCTTTCTGCTTTTACCTCTTCTCTTGGGGTATTTTTTGATTTTCTATTATGTCCAGAATGTCAAAACATGCAGAAACTCACAAATTCATTTAAGTTTCATAATTAATTCTTCTATTTTAGTCAAATGAAAGCATTCAAAAATCAGATATCTTGAGAACTACAGAGATTGTCTCACTAGGTAATTAAGGTTTCTACTGATCCCTATTGTTTACAAATACAAAGCAAAGTACCTTTCAATTTTCTTTTAGTTATCTTCCACATTTTTAGAAAATTTCTGTTCCACCTGGGTAATAGCTACTTTTTCATTCAGGGCATGCTCCTATTTTGTGTTATTATTGTAACTATTTGAAGAAATTGCTCAGAGAAAAAATCCAAATTCAAATAAACCTACATCATTTAGCATCTGAATTTTAGCATTGCTTAACACAAACTTCTGCAGAAAAAGATATTTAATTCTAAGTGGCTCATATGACTTTATTGTAGATGCATCTGATGTGATATCTAGACCTAACTGATCTCCATAAAATTAACAGGGTGTGTGTGAGCTACTCTTACTCAGCCCAAGCAGCAGATTTCTAGTTTCACCATGCACTGTACTGTATTTATTCTTCAGATGACTTCTAGGTAGATTGCACACTTAAGGTTCCTCACAACAATGTATTTTTAGTAGGAAGCTTTGTGAACATAGTAATTAAACAGAAATTAAGTAGAAATGCTAATCAAAAGATTTTAAGGTGGTGGTAGATGGGATATCAGCTTTCACAGGTGAATGCCCAATCATAAAGAATGAGAAAGCAAAATCTTTGGAGAAAAATAAGGTATGAAAGAACATCCTGTGCTCTAATTTTGTGTCTATTTAATGTTCCCACCTTCTCCCTCCAGAAGGGTGGATGAAGTTGTAGCATCTCAAAGGCAAGAGAAGAACAGACAGAACCCATCTGAGAGTGCAAGGAGATGATATTCTGACTTATGAGGAAAAGGAGTAGGGTCATCTGGGATTTGGAAATATTTTGTAACCAGGGCCAAAGGCTAAAGGCAAGATAAGTTCAGGGATTGCATTTGTCCTTTTCACAGGCGTTATCACAGTGGGGAGCCATTGTTATCTATCATCATCAGCTTCTACAAATAGCTTTTCTCTTCCTCTACTGCTACCAATGGATGACATTATTCTGAAAGAAATTCTCATTGTCAGTCCACCTTGACTTTGAACTTTTTGTTACCAAATTCCAGCCTGTTCTTTTTGCTAACTTCTAAATTGATATTGGGATTTTTTTTTTTCCTTTGCCTTTTTTTTTACCTTCTGGATGCAGCAATAATACTGATAATCACCTGACGGGTCATCTGAGTGCTCTGCTATGAGACATTTTTCTGTTTGTCTTTTAAAAAATTATTTCTTTACTGCTATCATTCTTGTTATGCTATTAAGCTTCCTTGAATTACAGAGGAATAACTCTCTATCCGTGTACTGTGTACTTGGCTATTGGGTGTACTCATGCATTTCCATGAATGATAACTAGATAGATGATAGATATATAGATATTTTTTCATGATTTAAAAATTCTGTCATATTTTCACGATTAAGACCAAAGCTAATACGCATAGATCAACGACTTTAAAATCAGTGGCTTCATTATATAGGTGGCCAAATAACTTTGAACAAAGCTCACGTGAAAATTGTGGCTATAAATGAATAAGAAAAGCTTTTACAGGAAAAAACAGCACTTGGATTTCACCTAAACTAGTATTTTAGAGGGACTTTGTCCTATCAGCCAGTAGGTGGAGATGTAAGTCCAGTAAAAGCAGAAAATAACTATTTTGCAGACCTTGATACAATTGAAGGTTTGTATAATACAACTTAACCAAGGTTAGATTTCTTAATAAGTATTAGATGAGACAGATGAAATCTGTCTGCAGTTAAAGCCCATCTATCAGCCTTCCTTGTCTTACAGCCTAGGGCCAGCTGTGCCTGCAGAGCTTAGGAAACTTTCCTATCTGACAAACTATTAATGGAAGTAATAAGGCAGGAAGCTACACAGGTGATGAAAAAACATAACATTTAATACAAAAATATGTAAATTCAAGTATTTTTAAAAATTTGATCAGTATCCTGCTATACCATATTAAAAAAACATGGCAGTATAAAAAAATATAGTCTCAGGCATTCCAATACCCACATTTTGATAAGTTTTGAGTCCTTTCATGCCTACAGAAATTATGAGCATGTTATTACCTTCCAGTACATATACAAATGTTTGTAAAGTATTGCCACTTCCATTAAGACAGTCACAATAATCTGTCTTGGCATTAAAAATTTATTGATCTATAAAATTACCATTATAGGAACTGGAAATTGGTTTCAATAGCAACAATACCTTGTGATTTACAAAAAACACAATCACGCCCCTTAACATTACTCTTCTACGGAACAATTATATCCCTGTATGTAGCAGAAATGGAAACGCAAGCAAATGCAGTAAGAGTAAAAATTAAGGTAATATAGTTTATATTCAATGTTTATAATAATTTCTTTGTTTTGGCTATGCTGTCTGATTTAAGGTCAAATGAAAACACCCCTGAAATAACAGGGCCCATATGATTAAGCCATATTGACTAATTACATATATATGACTGACAAAGTACTATTCTTCTTCCCTGAATGCCCTTTGAACAAGTCAGGAACAAAGATTGTGCTTTGAACAGTTTTGTTGTTTAAACTGTTATTCTGTCAAAAAAAATCACTACATGATGGGCTAGGCATTAAAACCTACTGCAAAGCAGAGAGCTGGGGACTGGAAACATTTCCTGTGGACAGAGAGCTTAGAGTTTGTTCTCCTTCAGTGTCCTCGGGGAGCCTCTTCAAAACCACTGCCCTGTGCTCCCCAGACAGTGGTCTGAAAACACTCCTCCAAACTACTTTCTTCCCTGCTGTTTACCTCTTCCCTGGGTATTTTGAGAGGTCCTTTGCATGTTTGCAGTGCTTTGAAAAGGAAAATTATTGTTACTGTTCTCCCACTGTGCTCTTCTTGACTTATCACCATCTCTCCCCTCCCAATTCACTGCATGTCCACACGTTATTTGCACTCATGGGAAAACAGAGTGGTTATTTGCCCTAGCACAAAAAAGCCAGAGAAGTTCTGCAGCATCAGCTAAACTTTCTGCTGGAGAACAAGGAGAGTGGAGGGCATGGAATCTCCTCTCTCCTTGCAGGCATCTCTTTCTCTGTAGGGGGCAAATGGACTTCTGTAATTTTATACCTACAGTGCCTCTCCAGCACTCCTGAAAATAACACTGATACACCATCTTAAAACCAGAAAACATCACAGGGGTTGATTTTCCAAATAATTCACTTGAAGAGCTATTTCTGTGCTGTTTTCCCATAAACAAGAGGTACATTTTGAAATAAGTAAAGCTTATACAAGAATCTTGTTCCCTGACAAAGGATACTGTCTTGGCAGTTTATCAAAGAACTAATGTCAACTCTTTTGAGTCTCATTTGTTCCTGATCTATCAAGAGACATGCATAGCATTTTATAAATAAACTAACACAGCAAATTTTAGAGTGTTTATCATAATTTTCACTTCACAGGTTGCAGGAGGCATTTACCTTTGCCTCTTCACAAAAACTTGTCTTCCAGGTAGAATAATGATATTTTACTTACAAGAAAATTAAACAGATGCTTGTTTGTCTGGAGAAAATTCAGAATAAGGTACTCATCAGGTCAATGCCTACACTGAACCCTCCTAAGACTGTAAACAAAATGTGCATTCACTTTTCTTACTCTAGTCTGAAATAAATAATTTGATTCACAGATAAACTGCTAGAGTTTAAAACTGCAGAAATATGAAAGGTACATAATTGCTGTCACTGAGATGTAAAACCTGCTGATATCCTATAATCCAAAATCAAAATGGAAATTGTCTTGAGATCATCTGCAGACATTGACCTGTATCTGATTCAGTTCACTGTTGCATTAAAATCTGCGTGGTGCAATTCAGCAGCTCCATGGAGTGGAAGGCTTTGTATGACTGGATCAGATTGGAACATGTGCCCATGAAGTCCCAGATCTTGATCTCAAGGCTGGAAATGGACCTGAGGAGCAAGATGCTATTGTGCTGTAAATCAGATGCCATCTACAGGAAGTGGAGGAATTCTTTGGTACCATTTTAGAAAGGTTTGCTTAGCAGGAAGCTGACAAATTTTTAAGGGACACAGTGTGGTACATACTGCATTTCTGGCTGAGAAAATGGATTGTTGGAAAGCCAGGGACTCTGCATGTCTCAATTTCTGGCTTGGACTAAACAGACATTGCTGTAATCAGGACTTAGAACAGAATTTGCCCTTTGCACAAACCTTGAGTAAAGCTCAAGTAACATTGCAATAGGCTGTAAACAACTGGAGAGTTAAGCAGAATTTAAAAACCTTAGCAAATTGGAGAAGTGAAGTAAAGAAAGGAAAAGAAGATAAAATTCCAAATGTGCAGATACAAAGTATCACACCGATCAACACATAATGAAGACAGATCACTCTTTTGGACATGGCACTTGAAATAGATATGAATATAAATGCCTTGCCTTTACACATGTAAAATCTGAATTACAAGAGGAGGATGATGAATACTTGGCTAGATACCAGTTTTGCAGAAAATGATGTGGAGGTTACACCAGAGCACGAGCCTGGCATGAATCAATACTGTCAAGGAAATGTAAATAGGAACACAGTCTCTGAGAGAGGCAAAGTCACCCATCCATCCTACCAGGCAATGATAAGACTTTGGCTGGTGCTATATGCTCTGAAGATGGAAACAGTCTGCAGAGAAGCAAAGAGAATCATCGGATTTAATCATTATTTATTAAGAGAGGCTGAAGAATATAATTTACTTGAAAATGAGCAATGAACTAATCTGACATGAGTCCTCAAGTACTTAAAAGCTCTGCCCCCACTGTACAGTGTACGTGATTTAAAATTTGAAGGGGTTAAAGCCGTGGCAGGAAAGTTTCTGATTTGTAAGAATAGTACTGAAACCCCAGCTATGTACAAATTTCTTTCCCATCTCCATTTTCACTCTTCCAACACACACTGCACTGGCAACCTAATTTTTTCAGAGTGGAAGCCAGAAAAAATCTCATTACCTCAGGACTAACCCAAGATAGCTGGACAAACAGAATTATTCCATGAAGAGTAAAAAATATCAGATGGTATATATTGGCAAGTGAAGATCTTCTATATCATGGTTAGTTGATCACTGCCTCTGAAAAAAAGAGCCATAGGCATTGGAGGAAAGCACTGTGATACTGTGGAGTTCCTGCAGATCTCACAGAGCAAGGGGTAAATGACACACACATCCCACCCTGGACAGATGCTAAAGAGGATTAATAAACCTGGGCCAATGAACATATATGGAATTTGCACCAATGAACAGATTTGAAAGTGGTTTGGCACAGATCAACCCCCTAAAATTAAGCAGTTCAGCCTTTGTGCTTTCTTCTGTTAGAAGCACCTGCAGCACCAGATTGAGGTTTTAGACAGCAGTAGGTCATTCTTTAAATATACCACAACAACCAAGTGGATACAGAGGTTGTTCCCAAATTTATGCTGATAAACACTAAAAAATGTAAGAGAATGGTGTTGGTTTTCTCTTTCTTAGAACCAATAGGTGTCACCAAATTCTGCAGGCAAGTTCTAGAGAAAATGGCTTTAAAACATATAAATAAGAATAGAAAGAATTGCTTTAAAAAGGTGATTTATTTTTCTTTATGGAAAACTGTTCAGACATGATTTTATGATTTTGAAAGTGAAGCCATCTGTATCAACAGTATGGTGATAGTTTTAAATAGCTCACCTGTATGCACTGAGCAACATAGCTCTGTCTTATTCTTGGCCACCATCCTAGTTTTTCTATGCAAAGACGTATTAAAATCATGCCCAGAAGCTACCTAATTTTCTAATTAGTGGTAGTATTCATGACCCATTCTATGAATTTGCCACAGCATATGGGCATATAGACTGTCAAGCTCCAAAGTTGATATTTGTGTGAAGTAGCAGGCTAACAGCTCTAGAAGCATTACACTCAAGATGTTTACATTTTTATGCTAAATATGATGCCCCAAGTATTAAAGAAAATTGGAAATATGAGTTTAGGCATTAGGAACAAAATTAGTACTCTTTTGTCTTGGGTGGCATGCCACAATGACCATTTCAGTGAAAGGTTGTGTATCAAATCTGAATCAACCCAATTCAGCTAGGATGTAGAACTTGACTAGTGATTGATTTCCTCAACTGAAAATTAAAATTAAACCAGCAGCAGTTTTTCATCCTTGTTGTTTTTTTTTTTTCATTCTGACACATTACACTCTCTGTAGAGTTCTCTCCTCTGTACTGGTCCTCAGAGAAAATGTACTGTTTGTACAGAACCTCTACACTGAAATCCTATCAAAGGCAGGAGAAAAGGATTCAATATGAGCATATGCATTCTCACAAATTCTGTGTTAGTGTTGGTATCTCTCATTGAAAAAAAATTCAAGGGGCCATGGGTGGATGACAGTTTGTAAAAGCTATTTTTGTATTCACTATTGTTCTCTCCACTAGCAATCTTTAACAGACCATAGCTTGTCAAAACAATAAATCAAGACCGTAACTTACACAAACTTTCACTGGTTGGAGACTGCTTCAGTATAGAATAATGCCTCTGCATAAAACATTCCTATTGCACAGCCCAAAACAGTAGATTATACTCAGGCTTTTAAAAAATAGATGATTGTTTCTGGTTGTGAGAGGTTTTATGAATATGTTTATAGGCAGAAATCAGCCATAAAAGACATAGGCTATAAAGCACTGGGAGCTATAGAACAGAAATCATTGTCCAAAGCACTTTCTGAACTTCAGAAAATGATAATAAAATTGCAGAAGTACTTGTCAGATTTGAAATGCAGTCTTAGCAAAGACTTTCTTTGCACCAACATGCTGTAAAAAGTATGGGTTTAAATACTGAAAGTAAGGAGCTGCAGAAAAAGAGTATTTCTGAGACTATATCAAATTCAAATAAAAGAGCATGGGGATGACAGTTTGCAAAATAATAATGTGATTTTAGGTAAGCAATTCAACAGAAAATGACAAGTAACCTTCCAATCTTACACACAACTAGATACATTAGGGTCATAAATTACATTCAAGGTTGAGAGCCTGTGATGCAAGGGAAAAGAAAAATGTACTGATCACCCAATTTCATCCCTTGAGCATGTCCAAAATTTTACCCAAAAGTACATCCATTAAACATAAGTGGCTCCTATTACTGTGAGAGCCTTGTGATGGTGGAGTGATTCTATTTCTATATTATAAATAGGAAACTGAGTATAGGAGCTAAAATGTCAGATGTTACAAAGTTGTTTCTACTTCCTTGAATAGCTCAGTATTTGCAAGAGCACTGTCCTAGTACTTTGTTAGAGTTACACGACTCTTCAGCTTCGTGTCTCTTCAGGGAGGTCTGGAGATCACAGCTCTACACTGGAAGGCAAAGAACTCTCCAAGAGTAGGGAGTTTCCACACACCAAAACACTTCTAACGTCCTCAGATAGCTGCGAGGAGTCTTGGAATCCAGTAAATAGCACAACACTTCTCTCATCGGTTCAATTTTCCACCTTGAGTTGCAATTCAGTTGCAATGTTGTTAGGTCTCACTCATCTTTCTCTCCTTCCTGCTTCATAAAGTTACATCACCAAAAAACTGCACCAAGGAGCTCTTCAGCCCCTTCCAAACAGTATTTTGAGTTGAACTGCTGTTTTCTTGTCTGGCTAAAAGTGTGTTGCAGCTGGCATGAAACTGATGCCAGTTTTCAGATCAGGCATGTGATAACATGAATTGATGTAACGTAAGTGCTGCCAGGAAATAAAGAGCAGTCATCCCCAGCCTGAGCATATCAAACCTCCACTTTGAACTTCCCCAGAGCTTTTAGCTCAGACAGGCTATTAAATCATATAAACTGACATGCTGTACATCACATTCCATTATAGTAACAAGGTTATCCTATTAGTTTAAGTGGCGATTGCTTGGGTTAGGCAAACTCTGCTGGAGACCTGAGTGCCGGCCCTACGGAAATCAACAGCCACAGAGGAGCATGTTCTTATTTCCCAAACCTATGTGTCCTGTAAGGGCAAGCTCTCAAACCTCTTCTATGACAGAGGAATGAACCAGCTGGAGATGATAAGCCAAGATGACTTTTGCCACAAAGTAGATAAACATCTCTGGTCCGCCCTGCTTATAGACTAGAATAAAACATCCCAAGTGATCCTCAATTCTGCTGAATGATCACTGATCCTGGGACCAAGACAGTGAGCATCATCATGACATGATCACGATTCCACAATTGTCTGACAATTTTCCAGCATGCATCAGAACACCAGTTTGAGTTGTTTGCACAGCCCCAGATGGAGCAGAGGAAAATAGCATGAATACCTTCAGAGTATATTCAGGTAGCTGTACACAATCTGCAAGACAACAATCACTACAGTCACTGTGATGATCTGCAACTGGGACAGATCAGTTGAATGCAATATAAAACCTCTGCTGTTTCTGTGGCATATGAAAAAGGGAAATCAAGGAGTTCCCAGGCTTTGGATGAGGAGGCAATCTTTTTAGGGGAGAAGTCCAGCTTCCATGCCTATAAGGATTCAATATATCCTGAAAAATAGTCACACAGATCTTTCAAAAAAATCACTAATCTTAAAAGCTACATGAGATCCATTTATGGAATAGTTGTTAAACTTTCCTATACGCTACAGTGAGCATAGAAAAATATCCAGTAATTCATATGGGAGCTTTGACTGAAAATACATTTTATATGGCTGTAGTTCGGTTCAGTGAAACCTATGGGAAATTTGGCATGGCCAGTGACAAACTACACGTGAACCAAACTGATAAGATTTGTGCATGAATGCTGCCCGATCCAAGTGTAGTTACAAATTTGTCATATGACTCCCTGGTTGGTGCTAGTGCATCATCTGTACCTGAATTTGACACTGGAATCTTTAGAGTGTTTTACAGCCTTATAGTCATAAACATCAAGCCAAAACTTGGTGTAAAGCTACTTGTTGTGAACAACTGCAGAGGGCCTGAGAATGGGTGAGAGTGTACATCAGAAAAAGCTGAGAGCTGCAGTGGAACTCCAAGTTCTGTCACAGCAAAGGATGGAGGCGCTGCCCCAAGTGGCACTGCAGGTATAGGAACAATAAATCGTGACTACACTCACCACAAATGGATGAGGATGTCTCTTCTTCACAAGAGGGATTTCGAACTGGAAGACTGTGTTGAGATAGATGGCATCCAATGGGAGAGCACCTGGCCAAGACTGACCACAGTGGAACACAATTTGAAAGAATTGAAATGCAGGAAAAGATTAATTCCAGAACACTAGCTGAGCTGGCATTGGAGCTTAGTAAGACTCGTGCTCCTGTCATACCAAAAGCCTATCTGCCAACACTTCAGCTGGTTGTGTCAGCTGCAAACACGCTGCTGGTGTCTGCTGCAGCAGTACTTTGATCATGTGCAGATGGAAAGCAAATTTATCATGCAGATAACACAACAACTGCTCTTAGGTCTTCTGCAGTTTGATCTGGTTTTATGTACGTTATTTCTCAGGCTGATGTGACCTTTTCTGCTTCACACATATACTGTGTTGGCATTTAAAGTGAGGGGAAAAGCTCATCAGCACACTTTTTGGATCATGTATCCATTATTTGCTGATGTTTTACTAAAAATGCTGGCAATTTTCCAGTTCATTAGGGATCATCTCAGATCTGACTCTGCTGGCAAGAAATAAAACTATTATGATACCAACAGTAAAATATTTAACCTAAATAAAAAAAAATAAATATATCTACTGCTTACAAAATAGTAGCATAATAATTATGGTGCTGGCTGAAGCAATTTCCAGTTTTAGTGCATATGTACCTAAAGGAAAACTGTTGTATATCTTTTACTCCACAGCAGTTGCCTTGGTCAATTAAATTACTGATAGGTAAAATGGTTTGCAACGTTTACTGTATTTGTTGTAAGCAAGTTATTAAAAACTTGAGGTCTCAGCAGAGAAGGCCCTAGGAGAGAAACAGTACTGACTTTGAATTAGACAATAATGTTTCCCTTAAGCATAATTCATAAAGATTATTTAAAACATATCTATCCCCATTTTCCATTTGAGGCACAGGGTACTTTTAAGCAAGCATATTGTCCTAGCTCAGCCAGCCTTCAGTCCTGCTGGCATGTGTGGGGACAGACATGGTGGCTCCTTGTGCAATGCTGCTTTTCCAGCAGCATCACTCTGATGTGCATCCTGCTATGGGGAAAACAAAGGAAGGCTCTCACTGATTTGTGTAAGAACTGGGAAGTCTTTCCACTTGACAACTACTCAGATTGCAAGAGATTTATAAGCTGCATTGTACTATATTGAGAAGCCATTTATCTGCCTGTGTCTTATGCTGGCAGGACAAGGTGGGTATCAACTGCTGCCATGCTGAGTGGAACAGCAGCTCATGCAAAACCACCACATCTACTCTGCACTGCACAAAACCTCGTCTTTCTAGAAAGTTTCCTATGAGACATTCCTCTTCAGTCCTCTCTTGTCTTTGTGACAAGAATCTACAAGATGCACACTAAATAAATAAATAGCAAAAGTGAAACAACTGATAAGCAACCCTGTAGCTAAACTGCCAATAGAGAACTTTTACTTAGACAAACTTTGAATGCTGGACCTAATTATACAGTGGTTACTTTCACTAAGTGCCAAGAAACTATAACGGCTCAGAGGACCAAGAAGATAGAGCATGGAAGATCTAGCAGCTCTGGAGTGTTATGTGATTGCACTAGCTGCATCTGTGTTGTGGAGTGGTGTAGCAGGGCATCTCACCTCTCAGAAGAGCTTATCTGTGTCTTGGTAGCTGGTGAAATAATTCAGGGCATCTCACCCTTCACAAGAGCTTGCTAACTGGTGAAATAACTTAATCAAGACAGCTTGTCTTGCAGTGACTTTTTTGATGCCATGAAAGTAATGCTTCCAGCTGTCAATAGATATCTTGCTGTGGAAGTGAGATCTGGAAAGATAAGCTGGAATTTCTGACTGACTGTTCACTTCACAAACTATAAAAGCGACACCAAACTTTTCACAAAGCAGAAACCTTCTGCATGTTCCCTGGAAACGTGTGGAGCTTTCTCCCCAAAGCTGGAATGCCTACTTTATGGTTTCTGTCTCAGAAGCTGAATGAAAGGACTCCATACACTATCGTTATTTTGGTGGTAAATTACATTTAATTTAATTATAATACTCCTAATCTATACTAATTTTTTGCTACCTTTAATATAGGTACCTTGATATTGTACACTGTTTTTTGTAAACCACAAGTTCTCTTTGTTTTCTATTGTAAAATAAGTAACTGTTTAGGGCCTCTTGTCTGTTATCAATATTCAATATCTATTCAATAAATAACTCATTTTATAATAAACCTGATCTGCCATCCTTAGAACTTGCAGGCTGGAGCAATTTTAGGTACGGGCCATCCTAAATTTAAACTGCTGCCAAAAATCTGAGGCTAAGGCAGGGCTTGCCTGAATCTCCCACCCAACCAGTAATAAGTGGTCACACTGGCACCTGATGTAAAGTACTTCATTGGCACTTATGCTAATACAAGATGAAGACTGAAGGGCCTGGATGGATATAAGTAAAAAGAAACAAGTAGAATAATGAAAATGAGCCCACAAATGTCATAACTAACTACTCCTCCCTGCACGTTCTTCCCTGGATATTGGGGTCAGAGACACAGTTCTTCTGTTGCTATTGTTTCCAGGCCTTGCTTTGGGATGGGGAGTGTGCTGAGGTTTCAAACTACCATAATCTACAGTGTGGAGGTCCAGCCAGGGCTAATGAGTGTCAGAGCCTGCCCCAGTGGCAGCCCTGCTGGGATGTGCCTGTGTGAGAGACCTGGAGACTTCCCCACATTACAACCATGTTTGTCTGTTGGCTCTTTTTTCATAAGGATTAATCCAAGCTGATCCTTAAATGAGAATAATCATAAGAAAATATAAGAGAAAAGGATGTGCCTTTGTGAAAAGAGTATCATTTCTTTGAATGTGCTGATCTTTACAACACTGGGATCAGAAGCTGTCTTATCTAAAACTATTCACAAATCATCTTGACAGTGTTCAGGTTTGACAGCTCTGTGTTTAAGTTACAGCACTGCATATACAGCAGCCATATAACCAGTTATAAACAAAGCATCTGCTGGGTGTAACATGGATTCAACTGCTGATGCATATATTGCATCAACCTCCAGAAAATAAAACATTAAATAAAGTTTCTGTGAAATAAACAGAATACCTGTCATTGCAATCACTTCTTGTCTGATGCCAATACTTAACTACAAGTATGTGCCTGTCTCTTATGCGCCGTCACTGAGCCAGGTTGTGTTTCCAGGCACAGCTTGTAAGTTCTGAATATTGTTCCTTGATCTTTTTCCTAGTTTTCAGGTTTTATAAACCTGCATAAAGGCTGTTTTCTTCTATTACCTTCCATTAGCAGAAAATGGCCTACATGGAAATATCTGGGCTTGGATTCTGCTACAGTTATATTTTTTGCTTGCCCTTCTTCATGTTCCCACTCTCCCCTTTATCGCTACTTACTCAAAGGGGTCGCTGGGATCAGCTCTCTGGAGCTCGGGAGGAATCGGAATTCTTTTGTAGTACATTTCCCAGTCAAAAGCTCCTCGCATGGCATCCCCCGCCTGTGCCTCGTAGCCAAAGTGATTGTGGTCAATGACATCGATCATAGGACACACGATGGTTTTGTGGTTAAGTGCAATCTGGTCTGAAAAATGAAAGCAGAAAATAGGAAATGGCATGTCTAGTCAAGCCATCTATCATATTACTGCAAAGTGAATCCCACAGGTTTCTGACGTTTGAAGATTGTTCACTTTTCGCCCTGTGGCCCCCAATAATTTTGTTTTACAAATCTGTATAAAACCTTTATTTAAAGTAGAATTGATGCAGTTGGGCAATGATTAGAAGTATTTACGGTTCTTTAAAGGGAAGCTCATCCCTGTGGGATCCACAGGAGTCCAGTAATTTCCATCTCTCTCACATTGCTACTCTGAGCTGTCCCCAGTCTGTCAGCTCTGGAACAAGCCAGCAAGCAAATGGTAAAAACACTCCTTCACCTGCGGGGAGTGTGTATGTGAAGCCCCTGTGAGAGAGATTTATTCCTACATGAATCTCGGCCCTTACAACCATTCAGTCACTGTTCCTGCGGCTGTAGTGTGCATCAACTTTTAAATCAAATGCTCCAAATTGAAGGCAAACTCCAGCACAAAGAGCAAAACAGAGCCTATGTGCTTTTTTTTGTACCAATCTTTGAGTCATAAAGAAGACTTCACAGTATTACTCTTACCTGCTTTCTAAAGAAAGGAGTTTAGTTTTGTTTAAAAAAAAAAATAAATTAGAACTGTGAGACTAAATCAAATTCCCATCTGTAGCATAAGCTCAGCTGGGCCTGAGTCTGCTTTGGTGAATCCTTTTGCTTAATCCTATCGAGCTCCTAAAGAAAGACAAATAAAGAAGATAGGCCAACATCAAGAACTAGGCAGAAGAATAATGGTTTGAAATGAGGAAGTACAGCGAAAGCCTATAGCTGTATTGACATGAAAGGACAGTAAAAAACAGTCTATGAACCCTCAAAAAAACCATAAAACCTTAAAATTCCAAGTATAATAAAGCTTTTTCTCTGGATGGCAGCTTAGATCCTTTACATTATTTAGTACATTTAGGGCCTATGTGGAAAACTTGTTTTTTTGTTTTGTTGTTTAGATTTCATAGATGCTTGATAATACCCTAAAAATAATCAGAGGGTTGAGTGTGTGTTGAACACTTAGGAAGGCAGGTATAATGATTAATAATACAGATTGTGCTTCCATGCTTCTGAGGGACTGGAGTTAAGAGAAAAAGATTATTTTCACAAAATATGTGGGTCTTTATATTTATTCTCAGAAGTTTAAGTTTAGAAACACTGTCCAAATCAGAGATCAATGCTGCTAGCGAGAAATTACTGTGACTAGTTCAGCAGGTTTTTGCATCCTTATCCTTTAATAGTGAAATAAATTTAAAGTACAGGCTCTCACAAAATTCTAGGAAACTCATCTCAGAGATAATGGGTGCATTACTGTTGCTATTGCCAAATATAATTACATTCACTGGCACACTGTATAGTGTTATCTGTGATCATTATATAAAGTCACTTTTACATAATCTCTTTCCTGTGATGACCCTCCTAATAGTTATAGGGCTTATAACAATCTGTCTCTGATTCCCCCCCTTCTAAATTGATTGGAGTAGAGAAACTAATGGGATTGATTTCTCTGGAGCAGGTCAGAGGTAGACTTGTAATGCTTTAGCATCCTCCTCTTCATCTTTAAAAGCTGCTGTCTTTAGATACAGTGAAGGATTTGAAGTCTGCAACTCACAGAGACAGTCAGAGATAGTCAAGAGGAAATTTATTTGAGCAATGCTCAAGCTCAATCCCAGTCTTCATTGCTGCAACTCTCAAGAATTCTGCAAGTATGATGATGCTTACCTGCCTGTTTTAGTGTGTTTCTGTAGAACTTCTCAGCCTCCAAAATATTTTAGAGATAATGAACCACAGGAAAATCTTGACTTTTGATGAAACAAGGGTGTTTGTAGTTGTGAACATCAAAAGACAGAGTAACCAAACTTGAAGCCTCAATACTTCCTTCCATATGCTTAAAATAATGAATTTTACATACATACCACTTAGACTTAAATGTAGCTCCAGCATGAATTTAGGAAACAGAAAGAAAAGGCTGTAGGGCTACCTTACATATCACAAATGTGGTGGTATCACAGACTTAGATAAGCAAACACACTGCTGCCTTTACCAGCCACTGCACTTTCCTCCACCTGCTCCTAATGCCACACATTGAAAGCCACAGCTGAAATGCTTTACAGTTTCTCTTCCACTGACTTTACTCCTCATCCCCTTACAGATTCCTACTGGTCTGAAAATATACGTGCATTATTTCACTGCATATATGCTTCATCACTGTACATGCAAAAATCTTGCAGATTTGAGGGAAAGCCTGGGAACAAGAGAGGACTTTGCTCAGAGCTTTCTCCCAAGAAATTTTAACCCATATATACATACATATTTGAATTCAGCACTTTTAGGATCAAGCAGAGTAAGCATATATGGCAACAAACAGAAGTTTTCAATATTAGATGAGTCACTATCTCAGAAATACAGGTTTTATCTCTATGAGAAACAGGTACTCTTTTAATTTCAAGAGCATGTTTCAAACTGGGCTGAATAAAGAAACAATGCCAAAGACTATTGAAAATATCTTATTTTTGCAACTTTTCAATGCAAATATTTTTATTGTCATACTTAAATATGTGATTATAGATAGTGACATCTTTTGAGTGACTCAGCAACTGAGTTGCCACAAGTAGTTGTACCCTCAGTTTCTCCTCTGTCAAGCAATACATCATACACATGTTGTGAAGATGGATAACAAACAGGTGCTTTGACAACTTGCTAAGCATAATTAGAACATGATGTATTTTTAATTCTTAGTCAGGAAAGGAAATCTGTTTTAACAAACCTGGCTCTGGTAGCCTATGTCACTATGGATCTACTGTCCATCTCTCCTCTTACTGCTCCTGCAGCAACATCAGCAGAAGGAAACATGCCTGCACATTTCTGGTTTGCCACTCAAGCTCCTTACCTGCAATAACTCTGTAACTGTGACTTCACACTGCACGAAACTGTCAACTGCTGGAGCACAAGTCACATCTTTCCTTCTGCTGAGGAGCGACAAACAACAGCTGTGTTTGCCAAACTTTTTACATCACTGCCTACTTAGTGAGCATCAGTTAAAACCCTCTAGTATCTCAGTGCCCTACCTAAGCTTAAGAGCCCATTTAAGTAAAGAAATAAACTAAATAAAGCTTAAAGAAAATAAAAGCATTTTACACCCATTTTTAAGAAAACAAAACAAAGGACTACAACTGAAAACAACTGTGGCTCAGCTCCACAAAACCATCTAGATACTCTAAAAGTACTGGAATAACTCAGTCTTCTTTTGGTTTAAAAGCTGACAGTTAATTCTGAAAATATAAATTAGATACTTAAATAGCTCTGAGAATCATCTTTAAGTGATTACTCTTGGTTCCTCACCCCGCTCCCCAACCTCTAACTTTCAAGGTCTCATTTGGAACAAAACCTGGTTTGGAATAGTGGAAACCGCTGCTCCCCTCAGCAAAGACTGCCACTCCAGAGCAGGGCTGAAGCAAGTAATTGTTGAGGATTTATCACCACACATGCCAGATACAATCAGAGCTAAAACAGAGCAGCTTCAAAGCAATAAACCCTCAACATGTCCTCTGTTGTGGTTTCCCTGAATGACTTTCAATCACACGCAGTGCTGAGTGAATCACAAAATATAATTTCGGATAAACACTTGAAAACATACATTAACTTTACTATTATTAGCAGCTAAGTGTATCTGATTTCAGTAAAGTAAATATTTGCCATCTAAAGTTTATAAACAAATTCTCTTACTCCTTTAGAAAAACAGGGCACAGATATACTAGATGTGTGTTCATTTTCTATTCATCCTTTATGTAATGCTCTATTTTTCTTTCAAAATAAACCAGATTCGATTCTGGCCTTCAGCATTCCTCAAGACTCATTTCTAGGTCCTCTGTCTGTTTGGTTTTCTACAGGTATTCTACTATATGGAATGAGAAAATCTCATTTCTCTTGAGAACTGAGGAACACTGATGCAGTTGCTCTCATCCTTCCAGTTTTCTGGTTTGAGGCTGAGGGTTCAATACCCAACTGCAACCTGGCTGCAATTATAGGTCCTTTGTCATCATTGTATCTATTTTCCAGTTTTTACAGGGTGAAATCTAGATGTATGGAACAGATTATCTCATGTGAGATCACACTAGGCTAGGGGATCAGGCCCAGCCAGGATGGGTTTATGAAAATCTGGTTCTGCCTGACTAACATGATCTTCTATAAGCAGGTAACCTGCCTAGTGTGTGTGGGGAAAGGCTGTGGATATTGTCTACCTGGACTTCAGTAAAGCCTTTGATATTGTCTTTCACAGCATTCTCCTGGAGAAGCTGGCAGCTTAGAAAGGTGCATTCTTCACTGGATAAAAAAGGTGGCAGGATGGCCAGCCCAGAGAGTCGTGGCGAATGAAGTTAAATCCAGACTGGTGTGTTGTTCCCAAGGAATCAGTACTGGGGCCAGTAATTTTAACATCTTTATTGGTGAACTATACCTGGGGATCAAGTGCACTCTCAGCTGGGTTGCAGATGACACCAAGTTGGATGGGAGTGTCAATCTGCTGGAAGGCAGGAAGGCTCTACAAAGGGATGGGATGGATCAAGAACTGAGGCCTTTGGGTCATAGCAACCCCATGCAGTGCTACAGGCCAGCAGATGCACACCTGGGAAGCTGCCCAGAGGAAAAGGCCCTGGGGGGGCTGCTGGACATGAGCCAGCTGTGCTCAGGTGGCCAAGAAGGCCGATGGCACCATGGCCTGTATTAGGAAGGGTGGCCAGCAGGACCAGGGCAGGGATCGTCCCTCTGTACTCAGCACTGGAGAGGCCACACCTCAAGTTGTGTGTCCAGCTCTGGGCCCGTCAATACAGGAGTATTTTGAGTACATTGAGGTGCTGGAGCAAGTTCAGACAAGGGCAATGGAGCCAGTGAAGGATCTGGAGCACAAGTCCTATGAGGAACAACTGAGGAAGCTGGGATCATTCAGCCTGGAGAAAAAGAGGCTCATGGAAGACCTTGCTGCTCTCTACAACTGCTTGAAAGGAGGTTGTGGTAAGGTGGGGGTCGGTCTCTTCTAGTGATAGGACAAGGGGAACTGGTCTCAACTTGGAATTCTCTCTGCTCCTTAATGACATTTGTGCTTCACTTGAAGACAGCAGATGTTGTGATTGAGGGAAAGGGGATAACAAGGGGAACAACAGTATGGATGATTTGATATGGAAGCTAGGAAGTACAAAAATTAGGAATTTTGTGCATTATCTTATTACTGATCTTAAGAGAAACTAGTTAATAGTATTTTTCTTGGTCTTTACAGATAGCTCATTAGAACAACAGCACATGTTGTTGCAAATGCTTTATCAGCTTACTGTGTGGCCCAAGAGTCCTAACAACAGAATTCGAGGAACAATAACCATTAATTAGCGAAACCATAACCTTCTGTGTACTTACAGCAGACTTTTTTAATGAATACAAATTTCTTTATTAGGCAGCTCAGAAATTTTCTTTGGTTATGGTAGCAAAAAGCAATCACTTTACAAAGCATATATACTTTGCATGTAGTCAGGTGTGTAGAAAAGAGAACTATTTCCTGAAGTGAAATCCTAGACTAAAACAATTGATTCTTTCCATTCCTTTAACTAATGGAACTTTGCTGGCTGCAGCTGGAATCCAGCAAAGCAGTCAATAGCAAATCATTCTTTCTGAGCTTCCTGTTGTGAATGCTATTGCTATTGGATTTAACACTGAGGCTTTGGATATATTCACAGCAAAAACTGTTTTAATGCAATGTGGAAAACTAGGAAGGTGTAGAATACCTTCATAACAAACCTTTTTATGTGTATCGTAAGGACATAGCAGTATACTAGATACAGCAGTGTATTTAGAAGTAGTAATAATAAAATAAATTGTAACTATTACAAGCTAAAGCAATTCTGCGAGATTTTACAAATTCTTTAGTCTCAGGAAACAAAATGCAGCTGCTCACATTTCTTGGAGTTCTCTCTCATACTGACACTTCAGACAGATCAGAACTGCAGCAGATACACTTTGATACAGTGTTTGTCCTGCTTACTGTGCGACACAGCTTCAATTGTTGGTTGTATGTTCTGATTTTAATGTCTGATGAATGCTCATGCACTTACTAAGCAAGGGTGGCAGCCAATTCACGTTGACTTCGCAGTGGGAATCCAGAAATGTCAAGACTTCTCCTCTTGCCAGCGAGGCTCCCAGCAGCCTGGTCCGAATGAGCCCTTCTCGTTTCTTGGTACGCACAATCCTCACCTTGGCAAAACGGACCATGTATTCCTCCAGCTTCTCTTTTAAATGTTCTAGAAAGAAGGGCAAAAAAGCGTCAGTGGTGCCAGGCCTGGAGGAGCCAACAAATGACAGGCTGGTGTACCACCTGCAAGCTGCTTATCTACTTCCACCTCTAGTCACTTCAAGTCTTCCAAACTCTGCCACTAATCCTCCTGAGATGGTTCAGAAAGTGCAAATATTCTCTGTTTTATCACACAGAGGAAGACACTGACACTCTGCTGCAGTTGCTACTGGCAACCTGCCATCCACAATATAATGGCCAAAACAGCTGCAGGATATTCATCCATTCTCTGGCTTCTGCAGCCCAGGGCCATATAAACATTCTGGCACGTCATTTTATAAACACTGTCCTTTCCAAGTCAGTTTCCTGTATCAACTTACTATGAAGAACCATGAAAGGAAATAAATTTAAAAAATAAAACTAGCACAATGAGGTTGTTTCTGTAATGGGAAGGAAAACAGACAAGAAGAAACATCCTAATAGACACCAGCATGAAGCACATAGACAGCTGACTTCCTAATAAAATCAGGCTGTAAATGTAGAGTAGCTGATAGGTTCTCTGATCTGCAAAATCTGGTTCTGTTTGTATCGCAAAACATCATCTTTGGGAAAATTTTTTCTTCTGACAAGAAACTAACACTAATAATAATTAAAAATAATAAAAATCATAAATAAATAAAATAATAACAAATAATCATAAAACAACAAAAAAAACCACCCTACAGTTTTGCCTCTTCCTAAGTACATCTAAAACACAAGTCCTGATCTTTTGTCTTTGCTATAACACCTCAGCTTGCCACTTATTACTTTGGAAAAATGTGATAATTTCATTCACTGAGGAAAAGGAAGAGAAAAGCTTAGTCTCTAATAATTAAAACTGTTGATAAGCTACATTTAGCCATGCTAAGGATTGCAAACTAAGTCTCACAGAAATGGCTTTGTCAGGTTATGCTTGTTTCTGATATCAGCTACTGATTCTTTGGACTTTTATGGACAACACAGGCCTTGTTCCTGTTCTTACATCATTACAATTTGCAAAAAGTTTCCTGTGGACTAGCCACAAGGATTTCCATTTAGCAGCATCCTGGAGTATATAATGCTGACACACAAATTTAAGGTGATGAGCAAACAAGTCATAGGACAGAGAATGCAGGATCTTGTGTAAAAATAAAACTAGGTTCCAGTGAAACAGAGCTCATTCCACATGTTTCTTTTCATCTTGTTTTTTTCCTAGCTGACAAAGACACAGAACTTTCCAAAGCTACCTGCAGATTAGAAAGAAGTAGAACACTGATGTGTATTTAGTGGAAGAGTACTACATGGGATGGTCCTCCATACTGAGGGATCCTGATGCACACTGGCACAGAAGAGGGACTGGGAACATCACACTGCAATGATTACAGATCAGGTTGGGCTTCTGGGAGGAGAAACTCCACACTCTGGAAACATCCTGAGTCAAGAGAGAGGTTTGTGCTTATAGTACTGCCTGGGAGAAGTATTAGATTGAGTGAGGAAAGCCAAGTCTGAGACAAAAACAAAAATAAAGAATGACATTCAGATAAATATAGAAAGTTTTTGTCTTCTGCTCTGTGGTTGACTGCAGAATACACATTTAAATTCCTAAATAAGAAGGAAAGAAGTACCCCTTTTCCCATCCCATTTCACTATTTATATACTCAATAAAATCCCAACAGTAACAAGATCAAGAGATGTTCTGTGTCCTGAGCGCCGGGTTTTGTATGACCAATTGTATTCACAGCACAAGGCCTGTGTGCTACTCTGACTCATTTTAGCTACTAGCTACAATTCAGTTTTGTGACTGAATGGAGGTTTATTCAAGCCCTGGATCATTTTGTGCCCACAGGCAAGACTGTTTAAAGTGTATATTTATTGAACTGTTTTTCTGTTTTTATGAGCTCCATTGAGACTATTCCCACAGCGCAGGAATATAGAAGAAGGGAAATAGACCTTAAAAACAAAGATACAAAGACCTTGCAGGTAATATAAGAAAGTCTGTTAGAGCTGTCAGTCTGGATTTTTTTCTATATTGTAAATTGTATCATCTAATAGCCATGAAAAATGAAAAAGCTCCAAAGTGACAGGTTATTACATATTTCCAAAGTAAATCAAATCTAATCAGTTAGGTACCACAGGTTCTTTTAGTCCTCAGATACCAGAAATTTCCTGTAGTTCTCGAAGGTCACCTAACCCTTCTCCTTTTCCATCCACACATCTTCATTTTGTTTGCACTGAATAGTGCATAGGGACCCAGCATCAAGAGCAAGACCACATTGCTGCATATTGTTCAGACAAGCACTAAAAAGAATCGTGTTGCTCAGCCAGAACACACCTCTCCAACTCTGCAAGCAATCACTAAATGCCTTGGCTATAGTACAAATCCCCCATCATCACCTGCCTACCCTTGGAGATGGGTTCACTGATGAGACTCCAGTTGACCAGAGGAGTTGACCAGCTACTACAGAGCTCTGCATTCATTATGTGCCAGGAACAATTGCTTTACTTTTCCCTGTTTCTAGGCAGTTTCCCTCTCCGTAGGTGAAGGCAGCTACCAAGAAAGCACCTAAATGCTCTGATGGAGAGAAGCAGGAGCTTTACTTGGACAACTGGAATTGTTTGTGGTGTTGGTAGGCAACTGCTTGCCTGCAGGCACACAGGATTTGGGCCTTCACTAGTTGAGTGTCACAAGGGTTAGAGTAAGGCCCTTACAGCAGGCAGTTTGAATATGGCCACCACTGATGTTTAAGTGAACTAATACAAATGCACCCTTTTCATGCATTCTGATTATTATCACTTGTCTTTGCCAAATTAATTAACTGAAATTCAGTCTCATACAAAGGAACTAATTTCATTCCTTCCACATCTTTCAGTGAGCAAATTCTGAAAGCTGAGTGCCTATCTTCTCAGGAAAACACTTTAGGGAGAGAAGATGTAAACTATAAAATAATGATACATTCTTTTCACTTCTTATATCAATTGCTAAATAACAATAGAGTTGAATAATATGATTTGATTGTCATTATTTCTATTGGAGCTTGAAGTTTATTAAATCAATGGTAGTTTATACTGTTCTTTCATTGCTTCAGATTCCTTGTAAACTCAGGAAAAAGGTCTATCAGATTTGAAATATTTTTTTTTTTTTTTGGCAAGGATAATATCTGAAATTCTGTGGAACAAACAAAAGCTCTGCACCACCTTTCTCCCTCTTTCTCAGATAGCTCTTCACACATTTTAGACGGCATGTCACCTGATTTGTGAAACATCCAGCACATCTTTTGATGCCAGAATTACACACCTCAAAACTATTTTCATCTACTCAATTAGTCCCATGACCAAATGATTTTATTATTTTTCTCCTTGTTTCTTAAGGAACAAGCCTCAAAAAAGCAGAAACACACAAATAAAATTTACACATCTTGTTTACACAGAATTCTAAATGCATCCTCATTTACACATACATGGAAGTACTAAGGAAGAAAACAAATTAATAACTCATGAATTTTATAGAGCTTAGTTAGACTAGTGACATTAAAAGATCAGGTCTACATACAAACCAAAGTATATGGATTACTAGAGATATGTAATGTATCTAAATTTTACAAGTTTACATGTTACATGTTAGTAACATCCTAACAGTAAGTCATGACATACTCAAACAGAATATTGGAACAATACCTACTGTATCTTCAGTTTTGAGATATGGCAAGGAAGGCAGTTTGGGAATTTATTTGGGAAAAAATTCTCAATAACTACAAATAACTATAAAAACTTTGCAAAGTATTTAAGTTCAATGACCAACTCCAATATCGTTGTGAGAATGAAAATATCTTAAGGTGAAGGAAACAAATTCCTTTTTGGATCCATATGTAACTATTTTTAAACTTAAATCCTTAACGAAAGTTGCTCTCATACTCTAATTTGTCCTGCAATGTCTTGTCTCAAATTTTGTCTGTTTCAAATTTTACCAATCTCTAAAAGCAAAAATAAACACAGAGTAACAGCCAGAGATGGTAGAACAGCAGTAGTTTTAGAGAAAACTGTAGTATTTTCTACTATTTATAAAAATAGTAAAAACATATATTTCCTTTTGAACCACGTTTTTGATTAACAAAGAATCTCAGTGTTCGTGATTACTAACAAATTCAGATTTTAAAAATCTTGTCTTTTTATAAATCTATTAGAATAAATTTATTTCCCCTTTTCACAGAACTCCATAAATTTCCCTCAGACAAAAACACCAAGTATTTTATTTCCTATAGTTCAACTGCATTTTCTCAGATTCCAGCTATTTTGTTGCTAATTCTCTCTCCAGAAGGAGCATCTCACACACAAAACCTGTATCTTACACATATACATTTACAACTAAGCAAATTCAAATGCACAAGTAAACATACATGAATTAATGTCTGCACAAAACTGTAATTCTAGAGAAATTATTTGAAAGAAATTTTAATGCAGAGCATAAAATAGAAAGCAACTTGTAATAAAAAGACTCTTAAATGTCCAGAGGACAACACGTTTTGCCCATTCATTACCAAAGGAAACCATTTGAACAGATTTGCCAAAACAATAAGATGGGGATGGTTTAATTTATATTCTGTAGTATTTTATAAATTCTACTTTCAGACTTGGCATGAGAGAGAAGCCAGTATTTAAATCCTATAGTAAGCTATAAATGGTACTTTTTGCACATAAAGAAGCCAATGAAAGCCCCTTTCATTAGATATGGGAAGTAAATATCTAATTTGTAATTTAAAAGAAAATACATCATACTTTTCTTTACAGTGGTGATCAAATGAATCCCTGAATCATAAGTTTGACACATGCCAGGCAACTGCAAGGGCAAGAGCTGGCATAAGTAGTGACAAGTAAAGAATAATGCATTGGCAGGCTGTTTACAGGCTGTCACTGCTCTGACAAGTGATGATAAAGGGAAGCATTATGTCTCTTCTAGTGACAGCCTGGAAACAAATTCTCCATTGTAATTGTTCTGTATGGGCCTCCTCTGTCTTCATTTAATGTCTGGAGAAGTTTTTCTAAAATAACAGCAGAGACATAATTGCTTGGTTATAATAATTAAAGATCTACTCAAGCAGAGTATCCATTTACTTAATTTGATGCCCAGAAATAAACTGGAAAGCAGGGTTCTGTCTTAGTCAGGAAAAAAATTCTTGTACTAGTAAAAAGCAGAACTGAAATTCTTCTCTCATGTTGGGATGCATACAGAGAGAATTTCATTATCACATTAGTACCCATGTTACCATGTGACAAGAAATGTTTCTCCAGGGTTATTGAGAATGCGTGAAGGGAGACTTAAAAGCTTGCATGAAAGCTAGAGCTGATCTTCAGGATGTGCTTGACTGCAGTATGGACCATGAAAAAGGGAGGAAAATACATGGAAAATAAAGCATTTTGTTAAGGCCCATTTCTGCCCAGCCAGGCAAGTTCACCCCAAATCTTTGCCTGTAACAGAGCCCTTCTCCACATCTGTAGCACCTCAAATTGCTGCTCAAAAGTACTAACAATTTCTCTAAAGGATCACTGACCAGCTAATTATCAAACAACTAAGGGCAGCAAAACAATCTGCTAAATTCTTAATAATAAACAATTTGAACTAAATCTGTTTATTTCTAACCTGAATTGACTGAGAGGTATGTAATTCCATGCTCTGCCATTTCCAACATGAACCATAAGAAAATAGTCCAAAAAAATCTTACAGTAATAGAAAAAGTATATTGGCCTCTCCTGTTATCTCAGCACAGGCATACGGGAGGAAGCAATGCGGTCAAAACTGTAGTAGTCTGCGGCCTTAGGTCAGTAAAACAATACACAAATGACTATTTCTCTTGGTGAAAATTAAAGCAGTAAAACAGCTATTTTGCCTTGCAACAGCCACAAGGCCAGCTTCTTTGAGGCCAGCTCAAGAAGATTTTTTTCCCCTTATACTCTCTGGCCAGCAATGAAGAACTTTGTGCCAATATGCACAGACAAAGTACACTGCAAGTACACTCTCGCACTCTCCATGGCTCTCATAGTGACAAGGACCTCCATCATCTTATGTCCCTTTCTGTGAGATGGGATTATGTTCCCAGGTAAAATTAGTAAGGATATCCTCCTTCTGTTTCCTGAAGCCTTGAGCATACCTTTTTCCCAGAACAGCTTAATCTTTTGATGACTGACTTAAGCTAGACAGAGTGGCCTATGCTTATTCAGCTATTCCTTGTTTTCTGCAATTCTGCTGCATTGCTATTCTTTTTACTTTCACTGCCTGTATGTCTGCTACCATAGAAGCAAATCAGTCTGAATAGAGAATACAAGGTGAGCCTATGAATTTTATATTCCTTTCTTCTAGTTTCCTTTAAGTTTCTTATTTGCAGAATGTTGATTGGAAATGCTGGTTAAACACAGAACAGTTGCACAGCCTATCCCAGGTCAGCTGCCACTTTTCCATGCCAAGTCAAAGTCTACAAGAAGGACAAGTCCTCTGGTAATAACTCTGGGTAAAGTTTTTTACTTTTAAGTAAAAGACTTATTCCCTTTTGGTGAGTAAGTCTTTTGTAAAGTCCAAACTGAATCTTCCAAGCTGCATTCTGGGGTTGTTGCCTCTTATTATACCATCTGCCAGTATCAGTAGTAATTTAGTTTTGCCATCTCTGCAATTCCCATTTAAGTTACTGTGGGCAGATGTCAGATCACCATTTAGCTGCTGCTTTGCCAGACTAAACAAGCCCAGGTTTGTCAGCCTCTTCTCAAAGGTCACATACTTTTGGCCCATGACAGTCCTGCCAGGCCTCAGCTAAGCTGACTCCAGCTGTAGTCCTTGAATTGCAGAGCCCAAAATTGGATGCAGAATTACAACTCTGTGCAGAACCAACATTGTAAAAAGCATAATTTAATTTTATCTGCTTACTCTCATCCTAGCAGAGCCCAATCCAGTTTGCCTTCCCGGTGAAACAAGGCCAACACTTTCTCCTATTCACTTGGTATCCACTCCAACCTTTGCAGGTCCTTACACCACACCAGCTAGCCAGTTTGCATCTCTCCTGGTACACGGAGTAATAACTCCTGGGTGCAGAATCTATCACTCCTTGTTGAAATTAATGAGATTTCCTTCGCCTGATCCCTGAGCTTCCTATATTATTTGATGTGTCAATCACTTTCTCCATTTTTGTATCACACACATAGTTGCTGAGGGCACACTGTCTCATCATGCAAGTTATCAGTGACTAACATTGACCACAGTATTTATCTAAGCTATCTTGCCAATCACTCCTGACTAAGGAAATCTGGAGGAAGGATGGGGAAGTTTTCTGCCAAACAGATTTTAACATCTGATCTATAGCCATTCCAGACAATAAGAAGTTCCAGGAGCAGACAGGTAGTACGGAAAAAGTTGGTACAGTAAATTTTGATACAGACTGATAAATAAGAGAAAAATTCAGAGCTACTTAATAGCAATTAGCTAAGAGCCATCTTATTTTAGCACTAGATAAACCATTCTTTCCAAACAGTTTTGCACACCAAAGACTAAGAACACTTGAGATCACCACGTACTCATTGCTGATCTGGAAGCAGCACTGCTTACAGAGACACTTGTGCCAAACACTCAGAAACTTGTTTTGGCTGTGATGTTCAGGTTAACTGGCTTGAATCAAGCTAAAATGCAATCTCATTTTTCTGACATTAATAATGAGTCAAGCTAAAATGTGTTTTCTTTTTCTGATGTTAATAATGACTCTAAGTCCTTGCATAATATACTTCAAGGCCGTGGAGAGTATCCTGAATGTGCAATAGGTCTGTTCACTCCTTGCACTTCAATGACTATGAACTCCCAGATAGCACCCTCATTTTGATGTTCAATTTCAACTACAGTCTGGTAAAGTTGAAAGAATCTCCAAACTCCATAGTAAATGCACATTTTTTTGCCACAGCCTGGAAAGGTCAGCATTACTAAGAGCAAGATGCTGAACAGAATAGATGAATACAGCTTGATTTCATTCAGGATAGACTTAAGGTAAACTTCTCTGAACAAATCTATTTTGTTGTTCACGGACTTTCATATAGTCATGAAAGGAGTGAAGAGGACTGCAAAATCTGAGGCAAGTTGGATTTGCTGAGACTTCTCCAACTATAGCTCCATTCAATAGAGACATGCAGAGATCCTAGTACCTCTTTGTTCCACTTCCCTGAGCCCAGATAATTGTGACTTAGCAGTCATTCTGTCACCAGCAGAGAAGTGCCTTTGTCAACAAGATGAGTGTTCAGGTAATTGAACACCTAGGTATCAGGTGTGGTGACTGCTTACACAGATGTCACTGAAGCATCATTAAACTCTTGAGGTACTTTTTCATTCTAGATTTTTGAACAGGAAAAGGAGTGAAACACTTCATTTTTAGGCTGCAGTAATGCAGCACAGTAAGTCAAACAACCTCATAAGCAGCGAGGGCTGGCTTGATCGTTTGTTGGTAGTACTGGCACAGCTCCAAGTTTTCCTTCCGTAGAAGGAAACAATGAAAGATTTTTTAATGGATTTATTCCAACTGCCAGTTGTATGAGGTAGTCCTTGAAACTTTCAATGGCATTGTAGTGTGGTAGCATGTCTTTCCTACAGCTGATAGCAGGCTCCTTCATTTGCAAGAATTCTCCCTAGAATGCTTTACCACAAAAGCAGCGTGGCTGATGGAATAAACTTCAACCAAACTGGGAAGAATTTCTTTCCAGTATCTTGGTAGTCCTGAACTTCACATGACCCATACAAGTGTGCTCAGGGACACACTGCCCACCCAGGGGATGAGAAGGAAGGCAAAGGAGGTTGCAAAAGCTTTTTAAATGGACAATTTTTTTACAACAAACTTTACTGTGGATGCATACACTTGTTTTGGCACTTTCTTACACCCCTAATTCAATGAATGTTACTGTGGCTACAGCTCAAGCAAGAATTTGGACAACTGGATTACCTATCAGGGAAACTATTTCAGTATACAGTAAGATAATACAGAAATGTACAGCTGCCTTTATAGGTCATTCTCTGAACACAATTACATAGCACAGACCTGTCAAAAGAGTGACCTTGCTGCATTAAAAATTGATTTTTTTAAACAGGTCTGTTTACTTATTTACTTGTTATTTATACAGTAACTTGTCCCCAAGGGAAATATATTGTGGGGTTTTTTCCAAGCTGCAAGGCCAATTAGAAGGTTATTTGGAAGTGAATCCATGAAAGAGAAACTTCCCTTGAGATCAATACATTACTCACAAATGCTCTCCACTTTCTTTCACACTCACAATTTTGCATCCTGACAATATTGATTTTTTAAAATTGTAGGTGATGACCTGTCAAGCAGCACTTCCTTTTCTAATGTATTTTTAACACTGCAAAGAGTTCTGCAGATTTTGAGACCTGTCTTTAGACTGACATTTTCTCTGTTTTACCCTAAACTATTTTTGACATACTTTTAGTTCTTCCTCCAGAATATATCATTGACTTTTGCAATAGGTGTTGTCTCCAGAGAAGAGTTTTCTCTCAGTCCACT
Source organism: Polioptila caerulea (assembly GCA_013397295.1). Taxonomy (NCBI): domain Eukaryota; kingdom Metazoa; phylum Chordata; class Aves; order Passeriformes; family Certhiidae; genus Polioptila; species Polioptila caerulea. Next base: position 520,290 of record VYXF01002462.1, on the reverse strand, counting down.
CTTTTTAACCTCTCAAATGCCAAGGACAGATTGTATTGGAGAACTGGTAAAACACCACTGTGAGGATGTCACTGACCTTATATTTGCAGAGGACTGTAACACTGGTTCTTGGGAGGACTGGAAATAGGAGTCACAGAACACATGGAGTTACTTTTTAAGTGGCATCTCATTCTGGTACAGCTCCTTACATTGAACATTTATTTCCCAGAGTAATTCTACTGACATTCTAACACGTTGCAAACCTTAGGCTTGACTAACCTAAAGGTACTGGAATATGGCCATCTACTCACAGAATCTTTAAATAATCTTCTGACTAACTGAAAGTGTTATGCTCCTTTAGTTCTTTTCCATTCTATGTACTATCACAGATTGGTCAGGTCCTAAAGAGAGCTTGAAGTTAGCCCTTTCCCTCAAGAATTCAGTGAGATTTTTTTCCCTTGAGTACAAGATTTTTGATGTACATAAGAGAAGCCCTTGAAATATACTTTGAAACTCCGATTTCAAAACAAAAAAAGAGATCATGGGCAATACCTTATTTATTGTCTTTGAAATTTGATATTCGATCAAGAAGCTGACCTTGTCTTCCAATTGTTGTATTGATACTTTTCTTTTTAAAAATGCCCTCTCTGACAGAGGAACTGCAGTTCTGAGGTAACAAATCTTGCCTGTGGAGTGATGATTTTACTTATGCTTGGCATAGTGCAACAGGATAAAACGTAGATGCTCAATGAGGTTTCTCTGACCTACTGAAAGAGGCCTCAAATTCCTTGCAGTGCAAATGCTAGAAACGTGGAGCCATAGACTTCTAATTTTCCTTCATATCTCCTGAATTTTATTTGCTATAACAAAGCAGCTGGCAATACTAGACTTTTTTTACAGATGGAATGCAGGTCTTTATAAGCTTCAAGAACACCTATTGATGAAGCAAGTATCCAATTCCTTCTCTCAATTGCTGCATTTCATCATCCAAACTTTTCTTTTTCTTAGCTGTTATTTCAAGTGTTTTTCCTTTTTCAATTTTGTCCAGAGTGGAAATACAACCCTTCTTCTGATACTTTGAAACTTAAAAGTTTCTGGTTTATACTAAGCTAGAGCTGTAGTTCTCAAAACTGTTTCAATCATTTAACTGCAGAAGTTAGCCCTGCTAGTTGTATAACCTTTGCACTCACTGCTGTGTCGAGGAGCACGGTGAAAGAAGATGGAGTTATTATTACTGAAGAGGTAACAAAGCTGCAGTCCATGGAAATTCTCTGACAACCTACTGGCAAAGAAAGGTAATCAATTTAAGTCATGTTTTTTAGATTAGTTTGGTGCCTTGTTTATCCCATTTAATTATTTGCAACAAACAGTTTGTTTCCAAAATTAGATCTGTTGAAATCTTAGAGTGAAGGAGTTGTTTGGGTTACAAAGCATGAGAATTAATTATCAAAAAGGAAACCATTCTCTGTTCACAGACTATCTGCTATGATGATGTTCCTCTTCATAATGAGGCAAACACTGATGCATAATTGGGCATCTTCTAACATCACTGTGAGCTATTAATCAAACAGGAACACCACGTTTTATCATGGATATAGGATCCACTTTTCACTTTTTATTTAAAACAAGAAAAAGAATAAATAAATAAGCTGCTACATAAATCAAGCTTTGGAAAGGGAGACATCAAGTTCTTTCTTTTCTTTGTTTTTCTCCCTTTGTTTTAAACATTGAATCAGCCTGTCTTTTCCTATCTCTCTCAGCTGTCACAACTGTTCTGCAGCATCACTAATGCTCTTCACATTCTCTTTACTCTGACAGGTTGCCTCATTAAGGGTAAGAAAGAGAAAGATATATTGAATATTAAATGAACATCTAAGACCTCAGGTTTAACTAATTAAATAAATAAATAAATATTAGACTGAATATTAACTAGCAGATCCGAGCTCCAGGCAGCTTTCATACGAAGACACAGGGATTAGGCTCAGACTACGCCCATACATTTCTATACATCTTATTCTGAATACTCCTCCAGCATTTTCCCTCACCCAAAGAGCTGCCTGTCTTGCAGCATCAAAAGACAGAGGTTATAACCTAATATTTTTTACTTTACATGGCAACAAAGTTTATGGTAATATAGCCACCTGTGGGTACAAGGAATAAGGATGGCATAGACTGTTCTTAATCTCCCTGGAAAACTGAGCCTTATGCTTGTTCCATCTTCTTATAGACAGCCACATGAATCCAGATTCAAACACAAGGCTTGTTACATCTGGCTATACATTTTACATGTATAAACACAGTACTGTCCTAGTGACATTTTCAAATCTTTCAAATCTAAGTAAAAGAAGAATGGGCTAGCCGGTATCAAGTGAGAAATAAATCATTGCCAGGAACATGTCTTCTTGCTCTTAGAAAGTGTAAAGCTTTTTCAAAACTGGAATGAATGGTTATATTTGCTTTAAAGCATTTAACCTATCCTTAAAGATGGACAAAATGCTGTAATTCTGAACTCAATTTCACACCTTTGTTACTGTGAAAGCTGCAGATTGTGGATTTAATAGAGGACTTAACATTTGTATTTCATATTTCCTTGATATTTATAAAAAATTGCCATTTAAATCTGCAATAGAAATACCTGAATTTAAGAAATACCTGAATAGAAAAGCAAAAGATTCTATCATTTTCATTTTAAAGCACTTTTTACTGAGTATTCAGTAGACTGTCAATATCTTGACTGATCCAAGAAGTTCCACTGGTCCTGACCAGAACTATATGAATCCTCCCCCCACCACCACCTTTTCAATGAACTGGAAGTGTAGTTCACACGCTGTGTGTGTCACTTACACTTCTCCCTAGTTTTGAGCTGGTGTGAGGTTTCCCACCTTTAGCAGACAAAGCTTTTGTTTTAAAAAAAGCGTAACAAAAGGAGTGGAAAAGTTATTGCTAGTCCCTGCAAAGTTTTTTTTTTTTTTTTAAATCTATGTGTCTTCTGCACTCTGCACAGCCGAAAACCAGCCGTGTGAAGATTTACTGTGGTAAGCATGCTAAGTGCAATGCAAAAATAAATCAGGGCAGAAAATATTCTCCCTGGAAAAACTTTTCATTGTGTGAGTCACATTTCAAGAGATGTACTGTGCTACCTACAGATAACCTCCTCCAGCTACTCAGAATTACACAAGAAGCAGTATCTTTCCAAAAATCAACTTACTCATCTCCATGGCAGCTCCAGCAAGGGCTTTCCTGGGAAAAACACAAGTATTTTTGCATTTAGCTGTATTTTGATCTCTAGAGTTGGTAGGTTTTTCCCATGAAAATATTGCAATCACATCTCTCCTTTTTTCAGGTTTTGTTTAATTTTTTTTTAACTTATTACCTAAGGTTTGTTTTCTTCTTGTGAAGGCCAAGCTTTGGCCCAAGTAGAACAATTAGGAAACAAATGGAATAGGTATAGGCAAAAGCACAGGCAAGCAGAGAAACTGCCAACACTGACCCACATACCACTTTAGTAACTGTTCTCATGTAGTGAATTTTTTAGAAATTAATTTTTAGAAAAAATGAAAAAAAAAAGAAATTTGAATAATTTTCTGATTACCCAAGTCATTCCTATATCTATTCATCATCTGGAGTGGTAGATGCTTAGCAGACTCTGGAACGTAAACTGTGACAGCACTTACACACTAAGAAATGTGTTTAGCTTAATTTTAGAGCTCCCTGAGAGCTGGAGCTGTGAATTCTTTCTAGAGTAATGTTTCCCTTGTATTTTCTGGGAAGCAGCTGAAAGGAAGTAAGAGCAACAGAAAATTAACAAGGGAGTTAAAAAAACTTACAGTGGGCAGAGTTGAATATAGGAATACTATAAAACCCAAAACAGCAGACAGCACATAAGTAAAAGGTAAAATAAAAATAGCTATCAATATTCTGACACAGATATGACTTCTATACATACCAGATTATCATCTGGCTGTAGGGTTGGGCTTTTAGTTCTGCTGTAAAGAGCACACAGTATTTTAGCAATACATCTTGTAATTTGGTTCACTTTGTGACTTGGAGCCAAAGGGGAAATGCTTAAACCTCAGACAAAAGAAACCAATTTCTAAAAGAACAGCTGGAGATGTTCAGAAGGAGGATACAACATGCTACCTGGTTTCTTTCACTGACACACATTCAGGTTGCCATGAAGAAATTCTCTTTAGGACAAGAGACTCCGTTAACAGGAAATTTCCCTCAGTATGATGTGCTTCATTTATTAAGATTACCAGACAACTTTTTTAAAGCAAGAGTTTTATACAAGTTAAAATTTCAGTTCCAAGGGAATTAAGGATTGAAGGACTCATTTATGTTGTAGTTCTGTGGACCACTCAGTGTGGGATAGCCAAGCACTAGAAATAGACCTCAGTTTAAAAAAAAAATAAAAAAAATTAAAGACATCAGGACACAGGACTCGTGCTGTGTCTTGAACTTATTCTATCTTGATTTGCTGTATCTGTAAAAATACATAAGAAACATAGACCATATCTGCAACTTGCTTAAAGAGCTGATGATTATTGTCCAGCTTGCCATAATTGTAACACCACAGTTACTGGTGGGAAATTGGCTTCTGCTCATTCTGTGTTTCTAAGCTTTAGTTATGCTATCAGGTTTTTTTTCTGTTGCATTTTGTTTAGCTGTGTGCTGTTGCATGATTTTCTCCCTAAAAGAAATCATAGCATCTACAGGGAAGGATTAAAGAACCTAACAAATCAGGCCTAGGAGGAAGAAACCCTCATCCCCTATTTTGTACTCCTGATGGCAAAAACTCAACTCAGTGGAGCAACACATAAGGAGGGTGAGCATGATAAGGAGGGTGAGCATGTCACCAGAGAAAAGGGTAGATAATAAGATGCTGGCTTAAAACTACTTTAGTAGCATCATTAATAACAACAAGGAATATTTAAATTATTTACATAAGTGTAAATACAATTTAAATTGCACTAAGTTAACTGACTGTGATATCTTGATTAGGCAATTAAAGCATTAGATCAACAGTATATTTTGATTCTTGGATACAAAAGTGTGCTCTTTTGTTTACTGAAATTGTATATAAATTGTATATATAGTATAACAGCACACTTACACCATGAAGAATCTCACAGAATGTGAGAAAATCAAAATACTTCATTCTCCTTTGAACACGTCCTAGGAACTTCTCTTAGTATCTTGTTTCAATAACTCCACCATGTGTTTAGCAACTACTCCAGCAAAACTCTGCAGAATACCTTGAAAGCAACTAAGTCAGCAAGGCCAGTATTTCATCTATTCATCAATGTCAATATTGTTTTTACTTTTAGGGCCCTTTGTAGCCTCCAAACACCAGAGCTATCTGTTTCATCAGACAACAGTTTACCATGGGACTTAGGGCTTGTTAATGTAATGATCCAGTATCTGCCATAAGACCAAGGAAGCTTTACACACACAAGCAATTGCTTTATACATGCATCAAGTTTATGAAAATCCACTTTGTTTTAAGCCAAGATCTTCTGAAAAGGACTTTCATACAATACAGGTAATTTGTGAACTACACAGGGAAAAGTTCAGAATATACAAAAGAACAGGAGGTAGACATAAAAATATAAAGCCATCTCTATATTTGATGGCTCAGATGAGCTTCACTAAACCTCAGCTAGCCAGGTACAAACCCTCTGACAGCTGCTGTTCAGTAGAGCTGCTAAGGTACTGTGGGACCCCAGTTGAGTCCCTGTCTCATTTTACTTTTCCTGGATCTCATTTCTGGGGACTGTGAAGGGTTCAAGGTCACTAGCAAGAAGAACTTTAAGAACTGCTGGCAAAGCATGGAAATGTCCGAATCCAACGAGCCAGTGTAGCCCAAGGACTCCACAGGGCAGCACAAAGTCTTTAAGACATTGCCCCCACATAGCAATACAGACATTCTACCCATGTGTGTATACACATGAGGACAGGAGGTGATTGCAGATGGGAAATTCACTCTCTGTGAAGCTCCCATCTCACTCTGGTGACTGCTTAGACAACAAAAGTGAACAACTCACCATCTCAGGTGGCTAAAGCACAGAACAAATACTTCAACTCAAAAATAGGGCTATTTTTTTGCTAGGAGCCAATTTAATACCATGACTGAGTTTTTCTAAGTATTTCTGTTCACTTTGGAATTTTCACCAAATTAATTGTTAGGCTACAGAAATTTTCATTTCTTTTTTTCAGTGAAGCCCTATTTACTTGTTTTTCCCAAACTTCACTTATGTTTTGAACATATCTGTAGAGAATAATTGGAACTCTGAATCTATTGTATGCTTCTGGTTAATTTAATCTTGTTTTCTTTCTAGAGGTTTCACATTTCTTCATAGTCTCTCTTCCTGAGCAAAAATGGATTGATTGCAAAAAAACTGGAGAGGGATTTTAAAGTCAGTTAAATATGTATTCATACATTATCATACACTCTACATTATTGCCATTATAGCCACATTGAGAAGAAATTAAAGAAAAGAAAATGGACTGCGGTCACTGTTTTAGGGAAAAAGACAACACTTTATTTTTTTAAATGTTATTTTTCATTATTATGAGCTAAAGTGAATTTCCTTTTCATATTTCTGAGTGAAAAGGTGATTGCCCTAGTAAAAATGGAGAATGGTTACTATTGGTAACTTTTTGAAACACTTAGTTATTAATCACTGGAATGACATCACCTACTTCATATCATGTAAGACTAAAGTGCCTAAACTAAACGACAAATACTCTCCAGGATTTTTTTCCTTTTTAATATTCCATAATACTGCCATATGCATTTTTAAACACCCAATTAATTTTTCTGAACATTCTGATTTTTTTTCTGAAAACAAACCCAAGGTGAATATATGTAGTTTTAAAAATGGTTACCTTGCACTGAATTTCTCCTGGAAAACTTCAGCTAATATAGCAAACACATAGTCACCTGATTCACAGTATCATTTCTCTCAGATTTTTCTGTCATCAGTCATGAGAATTCTGTATAAAGAATGACTTGTTTATTTGTTTTCTTTCTGTTATATGTCCCAGTTTGAAACAACACAGTGTATGAACAATCATAAATATATGTCTCTAGGCTTTGGAGTGTTTTTAAAAATTTTTTTCCTATGTCACTTATCTGTATTTCCTCATTTTTCATGTCATTTAAATGATTTGCTTTCTACCTGGTTGCTGTATTTTCCCCTGTAATTGCCACAGGAACACCTGCTCTTGAACCTGACCTTTCCTCAGGACAAGGTACAGTTGGAAAACTGTGACTGCTGTTACCACAGATCAATGTTTACAGGGAGCGGGGAACGGTATGCCCTGTGGCAGCAATTAAATTACTGCCTTTTAGAACTGAAAATTTCTCCCCAAGTATAATCTAGATCCTATAAATGTTCCTGCTGAGGGAAAATTGCAAAGACTGCTTTCAAAAAGACCTCGCTGAAAGATTCATGTTCTTTTTACTTTGCACAATTCTTCGTGCAAGGATAAGTTATGAAGATACGCTTTAGCAACAATTCCTCACATTAAAACCTTCAGACAGCTATGAATTGCACACATTAGGCAGGAAGATTTTTCTACATAATGTAAAATTTTCACTGTTCAGCCACATGTTGCAGAGCACTAGGAAAAGAGCTGTCATTTATTTAATCTCTAAAGATCCCTCTGCCTCCTTATCTGAAGTGAGAGGAATTAATGGTAGTCAGTCAGGTGCTTTTAGAAAAGTTTCACTGCTTACATTTGTAAGTCCTCATTAAAAATACAGCTAAACTGAATGCAGAAAATCCTTTAAGAAGCAATAACCATGTCAGACAAACTAATTGTTAAGTAATGGTCAGAATCCTAAAGCTCTTCAAGCATTGAGCAGTCCTTGGTAACAATGAGAGATAAGTATTTAAATACTTTAATAACAAAAAAAAAGCATATGAGGAAAAAATATTCTGATCTAATTTCCTCCTATTTTTCTTCAGTAAGTTCATTTGTAAAAGCTGCCTGAAAAAGGGAATTGGATATAATTAGTGAGCAGTACTTATCACTGTACAATGGCTTAAAATCAGTGCATGAGTACTGACTAACCAAAGCACTGTAACTCAGATAAGGAGGAAAGTGGTGAGCAAACCCAGAAGTTTGAGTATTACTATTAATTTGATCACATTATGACACTCCAAATCCTCTATGCTTTAGAATTATCTTCCTTTATGAACAAAACATTTTGGTCATTGGTTGTTGCTAAAAATCTCACGTTCCTTCAGAGGGAAACTGTTTTACAGGTTTTTTTCAACTACTTTGCAGGTAACAAGTAGAAATAAAGTTTGCACACCCACTGCTTCAGGCAGATGAAGACCATGAGGATGTATTAGAGTCAGAAATGTTCAGCATGTCCAGAAAAATCTTTGTAATTTTTCAAGTAAGTTTGCAAATGTTCCTGGATAATACAATCCAGTAATACTAATAATATGGAAGGAGTTCATTGCTGGCAAAAGATATAAAGAGAGACGTGGTCGATGATCTTCACAGATCTCAAAAGAAGAATGTTAATCTGCACATCCCAAGCAATATCTTAGAAGATGCTCTTCATTAGAAGTGATAATTATCACTTCATGACTGATGACATTTAGAATTTATCATCAGCTTCCAAGCTGCTGCATGTGTTATTGAGATGCTTATCACTCTGACTGACACTGTGGAAATCTTTCTTTGGAACTGTTTACAGATCGTTGAGATACTAGCCAGTAAAGTGTATTTTGTTGGCACTTATTTAGTGGCAAAAATGAGGGAAGAGGGAGAAAATTAACAGAAATATTTCTTTTTTCTCTGCATGACCACAACCAAGTTGTGGTGATCAAAAATTATTCAGCAAGTTTTGAGACAGATTTCAACAAAATGGCACATGGTTCCATTTCATATGCCACATAAATGTTTTTGCAGCATCTGCAGTTTAAAGCATAGGACTAAACATTTTACCTCTGCTTTAACACAACTTACAGTTAAACTAAAATTGCATCTACACATTGAAGAAACTCCTTTGGTCAGGAGTAAGTGTACTGTAAGCAAAGCTGTCTCAATATCTGTACAAATTAACAATCTGATCCAACAGCTTTAACTCTGACAAAGTTCCTATTGAAGCACCTAAAGTAGTACAAGCCAATTTAAGTAGTAAAATGACTTTTTGTCATTAGACACTATTAGACTTGAAAAAAGAGTAAGTTCTTCTGGCCAATTTAGCCTTAGTAGGATAATTACCTTGCTATATCAGCATTTGTAGCTCACTCATGCCAAGTCAGGCTGCTGAAAGTCAGATTGTGTGGAGGACGACTCCAGTTCTGGTCCATCCTACCCTCTTCCCTATTTTGAACCAGCCTTCTGCAGCTCTTACATGGGTAGGTGGAAACCAGAGCCCAGAGAGCAGAAGCCACATGTCCAGACAGAGAAATCAGGATAAAGTCAGCCATGCACTCATATCTTTATGTGTCTAGGGATGCCTGGAACTCTGAAATCTATTTGACCCTGGCTGGCTGGGAAGGCCGAATGTAAGATCATACTGAGTCTAGCAGATGAAACTAGTTTTAACTAATAAAAAGTCCAGTGGTTATTATTTCTGAACATTGGTCCATGAAGAATTCTAAATCTCAGTATGAATTTGAATTTTGCATTTCTCATGCTGGGAAAAATAAGTAAGCAAAGAAAGCAGTACTCTGAGTTTGAACTGGACTAAGCTTAATGAACATATAATCTGTTTTCCTATATAACAGTTTAGACTAATTTTCAAAATTACTGATGTGTAGTAATGAAAACTTCTGAGTCTAATGAATTGAGGCACAACGTTCACTACCATATAATGTCTTATGCAGTAGGAAGTCACTTTTGGAAAAAAGAATCAGAATAAGAAAAAAGAAATGAAATAAGAATAAATCTTGGCACTGATAGAGGGCATGGAACAAAGGGATTTAAAATAGAGGCCTTACCCATTAAAAATTCAATCATGATGCAGCTATTTGCGCACTGACATGATAGGTACTTATTCATTGTGGGCCCAAATACTGACTTATCTACTAATTTGATTATGCAAAACCTTCTTTGCTATGTAAGGCTCTTTTGGGTGTAATTTGTAGCTTACTGCAGCCCAGGTCTGCTAAGTTTTCTACAAAGACACACTTTCCCCTCCCCTCCCCCCCCACCCAATATTTAGCTCCATAATGAAATATTTTCCTGTCCACATTTGCAAAATTAGGCTGGTTTGTGGACTGAACAAATGGAGTTCATAACTTCAGCCATGATATGGGTCTGAAAGGGGAATATTTATATCCCAGAGGACAGAGATCTATGATGTTTGAGATGGATATAGCAAAAGAAAATGCTGATAATGATGATAATACAGGATGCTAATTGCAATGGTATTTACTATGAATATAAATTCTTACACAGTCCATGATAATATCAGAAGTTATTAATCATTTCAGGGAATACTACATTTACCCCAGCAGAAATCCCTTGCATTGAGTAAGAATGCCCAAACCACACATCTTCAAAGTCTGAAAAATGTCTTAAGTAGCTTGCATGCATCATGCATAGCATACACAAAATTGGGAATGTGTGAACTAGAAATTTTAGTAGCACATTAACTGGGGATTCACAGAAAGTTTGGTGGTTTTCTCTTGCTAATTTAAACCTTTCCACTCTACACTTTTCATCACATTTGCACTCTGTACTGTACATCTCACACAACTATCTACACACTCATTTCAGTACTAGAACATTGCAATTCATGTCCAACTACACCTAACAATGCCTTATGAGGGATGAATAAAATGTTTGCTTACAAGAAAGACAGAATAGATGAAACATCTTCCCTTGCCACAATACTTGGAAAATCTGGTGTGATATTGCAGGCTTATCTATTTTGAGACAACCATGAAAAGACTTAATGCTGGAGATATTTATGTTCAGCCTTTGCTTAAGTAATCTGGATAGTCTCTGGTAAATGGGACTTTATTGTTTAAAGTTAAAATGCTCTTTATAAGCTTACAGCCAGCGATAAGACTAAGAAAATAAACAAAAATCAAACCCAATGTTAAGTTAATGTGAATTTGGCTGAAGAATTTCACAGTCTACTGCCCAGGTGAGTGATCAGAGAACAGGCTGATGGGCACTTGAGTGATATATTGATTGAATGTCATGACAAATCAATTCTGAGAAGCTCTTTCAGTATATTTATACAATAATAGGTAATTTAGAATATCCTGACACACAATGTCAGGAACTACTAATGCTATTCCAAAATAACAGAGATCCAGGTTAATTTCTAATTAATGAAAAGAAGACCCCTGAGAAGATGAAAACAAGTTTCACCAAGCTCCTACCAACCATTATTTTATGCTAAGGCAGGAGTCTGAAAATATGACACTCAAAGGACACAAGATAAAACCCAAAAATAAGAAAGAGAAAGAAAATTATTAAAGCTGTTGTTGTTGGTAGTTTCCTTTCTTTTCACTCTGTTTATGTAAATTCTTTTTGGCTAGTACACAGGAAATTTAGTTACCTAATGTCACTCATGGGAAGAGAGTCTCTGATGCTTTAGGAAAATTATATTTACATGAGAATTTCAAACATCAGTGCTATGTACCTGTAACAGTCAAAGAGTACAGGGGAAACAGAGGTTTGCTGTATAGATCAGATCTTTCATTAAAGTAGGTGATATGAAAAATATTTTCATACTTTTTTCAATTAGGTCATCAAGTCTAACAGAAGATGTTACATATATATTAATAAACTGCAATCTCACTTTAAGGAAGTGAATGGGATGAATTCAAGTTAGCAGTCTATAATTTGAACTGATATATGCCAAGGCATTTAGCAACACAGACTTGCCAAAAAAAACCCTCCTAGGTTTTAATGATAGTAAACCAGTGTATTTTTAATTTCTTAGATAACAGTCCTGAAGTGACCTGTAGAAGATAACTCATGATTCTTGTATTTAAACAATGTAATCTTTCCCTTACACTTTGAAAAAATAATGAAGAGAAATTCAGTGCTTGCTAAATCACAATAGTCCAAACATTTATAGATGTGAAAGGCTTTGCATGAATATTGCTGTGAATAATTTAAGCAGCACACAAACATTTCAAGGATTGAATACGGACCTATTAGATTTAAAGGTCTTTTGCTACCAATGTTAGCAAAGTAAGTTCCATCCTTGAGTAAGATAAACATAAACAGAATTATGCAGAAGAAAACTAGTCTTTGAACAGATTGTGGGTGATCCAAGTTTATGAGCAATCTGCTATAGAGATTGGGTTAGCAATATTTTACAGACAAAATAAATACTGTGCAAATTTGTTTCAAGGATAGTCATAAACCACAGAATGAACACAAAGAACACAGTTACTCCTTGATACAGCCAGCTCCCAAAAAGGAACTATCCTCTTGTAGTTACACAAATATCAATGGGCCTTCTTCCATACCTTTGAGGCATCACATCTAAGCTTTCCCTGAACTTGTCATCATGACATTTCAGTTATTCCACCTCCCAACTAACTGGAAATAAAAGAAATTCAGCATCTCGCTATAGAAACCATGTCTGATATGAACGTTTACACATGTTACAAGCTATTGAAATCACTACTTAAATCCTACCCTCACAGCACATTTTAAAGAAACAAGACAAAATACAAGGATATGGCATAATTGCATTAAAAAAAAAAAAAAAAAAAGAGAAAGACAAGTTTGCCTCAAAGCTTAGAGTAATTGGATGTTATCAAATGTACTTAAAATGCAAATTGATTTGAAAATCAAATAAGAAGGTGGCTTTTGGGATTCACTTGGAATGCTTAAGATTTATCCATGCGTGAAACTTTGAGTTTTAGTCCTCCAGCAACGGACCTCTCATAGAAAACATGAAGTTTCAACAATTTAGTACAAGAATCATAATGTTTCGTAATTAAGAGTTTTTTTCTAAAACTGCAAAATTACAAAAATTCAATCATAACTGAATTCTTGGTAAGGTAGGAAGCCCTGGAAAAATGCTAATAATGTCTATTCTACAAAAAAAAAATAAAATCTCTTTTCTTTGCTTCAGTAGCACTAGTTTCTCTATAATCATTATTTTTCACTGACCTTTAGGAAAGAGTAAACATTCAGAGCCTTTACTGCAGGCACTAATAATCCAGAATTTCCAGAAGGAACTCAGCAGCTTTGAAATGCTTTGCCTTTTACAGAAAGACAGTTAACATTCATGATCAATACTACCTACACTTTGCTGTCATAAGTAATGCAGGGTGTCTTGAGGCCTTAAGCTGCACCAGGGGAGGTTCAGATTAGATATCAGAAAAGAAATGTTCACTGGAACGGTGGTTTGGCATTGGAATAAGCTGCTCAGGAGATGGTGGAGTCACTGTCTGTGGAGGTGTTCAAGAGGTATCTGACATTTGGGACCATTATGGTGGTGCTGGGTTGGTGGTTGGCCTCGATGATCTTGAAGACCTCTTCCAGCTTTGATGATTCTGTAATTCTAAGGCTACTGAAACAACTTGAAAATATGTTACTCTAAGCTACTTCTGGATGAGCAGCAGCAGCAAATGATTTACACATACATATGGTGCAAGAAGAATTGCACATGCTGAAAATGAACCTCAGTCTAGTCATTTATAATGGCAAAAACTCACAAATAACATCCTCTACAAGCTTTTCATAATGCTATTTAAGTGGGGGAAATAGTCTTAAACTCTTAAATAAAGACTTTACTCTCAGGTAAAGTCATTTTACCGAGGTCAACAGCAAACCTCCTACATCTCAAGACAAAGATTTATCACATTTCCTTATTTCTTATCACATCTTTCCTTATTCACATTTCAGATCTTTTACACAAATATACCCTGCAATAATTCTTATGGGTCAAGGGGGCATATGGTCTACCCTTCCACTAAGTACAGAAATCAGTAATATAGTTCAGAAATAGATTTTTGTCTTGTAAGGCCAAGGCTGTAAAAAAATGCACACATAATCTCACATTTATAATAGGCTAGTAATATTCTAAAAATATATTATTCTTATTATGTAAGCAATTATTTTATTCTGTTGAAATTCGTACTGCCTGCTCTAATCTCTTACTGAAGCACTATCCTGGGCTCTTCTCAACAAAACTGCTGCTGCAGTCCAACAGTACAGTTCTGAGCTTTTCACTGGTTTGTAAAAAACCTCTCCCATCATACAAAGAAGTAGAAAAATCCATTTGTACAAAGCTGCAAACTCCTGTGACGACTCTGTATGCAGCATGAGGGACACAAGGACAAATAAAGGTGGTCTCACAGTTACATGGGTGTTCTCGTTATATAGAAAGTTGTGCATAGGCACTTGCTCTATCGTGCTCTCATGCTCTACAGACCTCCCTTGCCAGAACTCACCAATTAGATGGTCTCCTGCCTAGCCTAAAAAAATACCAGCAGAAGTAGTTAAAACTGCACTTTGGGTACCCTACAGGGAAGAAAAAACCATTTACATATATAATTTAAAATAATTTTGCTCTGAAACAAAATCCTATTTGCCACTTACTTTGGGATCTTAATGAAGAAATACAAAAATACCATTTCCAGCCAAGTGGCTTTTCCATTTCTTATTTACTGCAGATTCAAAACCTAAACACGGTGTCTTGTCAAAACTGCACAGCAACATTAATCATGAGCTATAAATATGAATACCTGACTAAAAATTCCATTTTTTTCCCACACAACCTATTTGCAGTATTTTTGTTACTAAGCAACAAAATGAACAAAATTCTTCTATTATCCAAAACACTTGCATTATTACCAGGGTCACCTTAACACAACTTTATTATCTCAATTGCTTCAATTGCTGAGCATGTGGAGGAGCAGATTAGGGATAATTGGACAAGGAATGAATGAAACTCCGGTGCAGTCACATTGTGAGACACAAATGAAGTATTGATTTTGATGATTCTACTAACAGCCATTTAGTATGCATAGCTGCTAAACATTTGAATTGATATGACTTCATTCTCGATATGTTGTTAAATGTACTCTGGGTTCTGGCTGAGCAAAAGACGTTCAGCCTTTATGACACCGCACAGTTATTAAACACAATTAAGCAATGCAGAAAAAGTGTGAAGGTTGAAGGAAAGCTCACCAGGGCAGCTTTAAATATGTCCAGGTTTCTCAGGTAGGATGAAAGGGAAAAATGAGGTAAAGCACCTATCCAATATGCACGCCCATCTGTGGCACGTAGCATTTCTCAATTTACCTTCTAGCATAAATCACGTATATGTTTTAATACAGGAGAAGAAAATAGTGTGCAAGCTAGGGAAAATCTGTGATGTCCCTATCAGAGCATTGTATAACATGATTGTGTGCCAACAACTGTGTATATACTAGTGTTCTGAGAGAGGTTAAATTTGAGTTCCAAAAATGCTTAAGAAATGTTTTTGCCTTGGTTATATACAATGCAGGTAACATAAATAGTAAAGTTAACCTAGATTTATATTCATGTAACTCAGTGTTGAATTTTCTTTAACTCCAAAGGAATTGTTTCTCAAGATTAAAAACTGGTTTTCTCAAGCAGCTTAAGAAATATTTTACAGCACATTACTCAAAGGAGAGGTATAGAGGAGAAAGGGGAAAATGCTATGTATAATTGAGATTACAGACATGTTTATCAAAAAATCACACAAACTCAAATATTTCCAAGTTAGTAAGGCTAATGCCTGTAATTTTATGACTCTTAAATAAAAGAGATCAAATTTTCATACACTGTACTCTTACATAAATCTAGATCAACCACAGTGCCCAAAGTCCTGCCTTCTAATAATGTCTTTGAATCTAAGCCAGAAGATACAGCAGTATAAATGAGATCATATCCCATTCTGCTGAGTGGTCAAGACCTCATTGCTCATCCAAAAATCTCAAGGGCAAAACCAAGAAAAATAGTATACAGAAAATCAACAGGATAGAGCCTGGCTCCTCCTCATTCTAGTAGACAGACTTCAAGACCAGCTACTGGAAGTTAACCTGAAAGGCCTAAAAATACAGTGGCTTTTTAAACTGAGATTCACTCAGAAGATTTATGGGAGACTATGGCGTGCATTTGCTTAGGCCACTGCAAACAGACCTTGCACTATCCAGTTTCAAAATAGAGACCATTTCTGCATAGAATTGTGCTTGTGTGGACTTAATGCTATGACCACAACTGCAGCACAGCTCTTGTGTTGTGGCATGTAGCATTTCTCAATATACTTTCTAGCATAAATCACGTATATGTTTTAATACAGGAGAAGAAAATAGTGTGCAAGCTAGGGAAAATCTGTGATGTCCCTATCAGAGCATTGTATTGCAGGTTGAACCTGGCCTGCTGAAACACAAGTGTCTCAAACATATGGCTCAAACCGCTGCAGAGTTCCGAAACACCAGAACTCCTCTGCTCTTTAAGCATTATAACGAGTTTATGTATTTCTAGATGAGCATGGGCCTTAGCTGCTTAACTGCTGAAAGAGGAGATGTCAGCCCACTGCATTACTGGCGCACTGTGGTCTCTCCAGGCACTATGCCTTTCAGAACAAGAAGATGCTCAGTGCACATCACAAGTGGGATTTTGGTCTAAGACAGAGGAGAGAACTCAAGGCAGTAGAGGCACTCTACTTTCTTATACCCCATCACTATGAATATGTTTCAGACTTACTGTATGTTCTGCAACAGATTTATTAATGGTGCCATGTGCTCTTTTTGTCACCAACGTCCTCAGAAGCAGCAATGAGAAAGAATTGTTCAGGTTTGAGAGTTCAGGGGCTAGTGACAGCTGGGGCGATAGGCTTATTTTGATTCTGACAAAAACAAAGCCAGGAAAAGGGGCAGAAAAAAGATGTGAAGCAAGGATTTGATAGGTTAGGGAATGAAGGATTTCAGGGCAGAAAGCTGAGAACAAGTGCCTTTGGTATAGAGTGACAGGATATATGCCACAGATCTGTTTGTGTGTGTTTATCTGAAGAATGTTGGAACACCGAGGTTCTTTGTATGCTAGTTTGGATTGGGCTTTTTAGAATTAAGGCAGTACCACGTAAGATTGAGCTCAGTCATTAAAACACAGCTCATGGCATGTGAGTCCTGCAGTGGAGAGCCAGAGCCAGCATTATTCTGGCTGGTGTACATTTCCAGTGGTGGGCAGGCAGGTGACACAAGCCTTGGCAGATGAAGCAGAGTCAAAAATTGGTTCCTCTGATGACTGATATCATAGTGATGTGAGAAGAAGAGGCTGGTGTGGTAGAAGTAGTCTGACAGCAGTTTTTGTCCTGCAATATTTTTTGCTGGTTAAGGAAATTGCAAGAAGATTTTACTAATTTTCTGTGAAATGATTTGGCATTGTTTAATAAGGCAAACTTCATCAACACAGCTCACCACAATTTGAACTGAAATAACTAGTGGGAGTTAAGACAGGGATCTTCTAAACTTTCCTGTGTTGACACTGCAAAACTGCCAGGCAAAGACTTAGCATAACTTTGAATTACACAAGGGAAACAATTGTTATCTTGCTGGGAAGACAGGATACATCGAACCTTCCTTGTGATGCCTCCTGAGGGAGGTGTCCAACACAGAAGTGAAGGTAAGGTTGCAGTTTCCTGTCAAGAATTCTGCTGCTGATAATTAGGAGATATTTGAGTTATGAACCTAAGAGCAAAGAATGAGGATTTCAAAAAGGAAACAAAATCTCAAAAAGTCTAGCTGCTCTCTGGGTGGTGGAAAAGATCTGGTGTTTAGTACTCCTGACTTCAAGACTAGAGAGATGATCTTCATCAGTAGAAGCTTCAGACTAACACCTTGCATAGCATGAAGTCTCCCTCCCATAAATAAAAATGTAAACTGTTGAAAACCATTGACAACAACATTTTGGCTCTAAACAAATGTCATACCTAACACCTCAATCCAACAAATCCACTTCAGTTAGCTTTCAAAGCTGTAAACCACACTTGGCCATAAGTTATATTTATAGAGTATTCAAGAAATTCACCAGACTCATGCCAAGAGGGCCTTCAAAGGGAGAAATATTGGCTTATATCCATTTTGATACCGCGTGAGTAGAAAAAAAATGCAAGCCTTTTAATTCATTGCTTTTATGATACTGATTTGAATTTTAGAATGATTTAACCGTACAGAAATAATTCTTTAAAAGTACTTATTGAAGAAAAAAATAATTTTGATAGCATGTGCCACAATATTGCTTGAGAATTATAAACTGGATGGTAGAATTAAAAAGATATATCCACTGCTGTTAGACTAAAGAATACTGAATATATGGATACTTCTCAAATATTTCTGTAAACAACATATACATAATTAATTGAACAAGCTACTATCACTTTATCACAACCCAGGTAAAAAAAGATCTTCAGTCTTTACATATAAAAATAAATATTAAGAAGCGACCCACAAGGACTCCTCAGTAAAGTATGTGTGTCTCTGTGTAGGACTGCAGTCCATGAAACCACCTAAATATTTGCAGCACCTAGGTAGGCAGTAATCGATTTTTCAAGGCTCCCAGCACTATGCATATCTGTGTGCATGTGTCAGCTTGCACATGCTATATCCAGCTACATGGCAAAGATCTGCTTTGCCTGATAAAGGGTCTCTATTTCACACCCTGCTGTCAATATTGCACAATAAAATACCTATTGGATAAAATATGCAACCACTCTGTGGAATAAAAACTTCCACTTCCATAGGGAAACTACATCATATATTGTAACTCACTTAATTTCCCTTTCCCTGGCAAGTATAATGGCATCATTTTCACTCCCACATTTACCATACTTTAAAAGAATGATCTTGGCCTTTCATGTTGTTTGCAAGAAAGTATGTAACTCCAGGAGACAGATCTGAGCAGTTCCTGCCAAAGGCGTGCAAACAGGCACTCGTAGCCTGCCCAAGATAACGAAGGGATATTACAGAGATCCCTTAAAAAAAAGATTCCTACCACAAGCAGAGGGCTGTACCCTGGTTCTTTGGAATGCCACTTAACTGCAGCAGTCCCTAACTGTGCAGACATGTATATGCATAAACACTGTAGTCATTAAGTGTCTCAACAGGGACAGAGAAAGCACTCTCCAAGTATCTAAAAAGGATGCTGACAGAGTCTTTGTGTCTCCATCTATCTTAAAGGGCTTTACCCTCAGGAGGGAGAATTCAGCCATATAGCATGTTTAAAAATTATCATACTCTCCCCTGGAGACATTATTTCCTACAATATGTAATACTTTACATTTTCATCCTGGTTTAGCCCCCTACTACCCCCAGTATATTATTTATTAATGCATTCTGCAGATATGAGCCACAGAATCTCTACCAACTTATTTGCTGGGCTGGCTTTGTTTCGAGAAGCAATTCTGCTGAATTGCAATACAATAAATGCTGTTCAATCATTCATAGCTGCCTTGGCTTTTCACAGCTAGCAAGAGTGAATAGACAAAAACATCAGCTATGTGACAACACACAAGAAAGCAGTCTTACAGTTCTGTTTTAGATTATATTGACTTTTTTCTGGAATTATTTTACATGGTACTGATTAGACTACACTGTGACACGAAATAACAGTACAATAACTGGTTATTCTAGTAGCCTTTTGCACTCATTGGTCTATTAAGTCCATGTCCCATAGCAGTAATTAAAAGTTTGTCATGGTGTTTTCAACACTTTGAGTTGTAAACAAACAAAGAATTAGCTTGGATAATGTTTTTTGGTAGCCCTTTTCCCTGTTTTACTGCTTGCAATTTAGCTAAAAATCGGACTTTTCCATAACAGTAAAGTCTGTGCTGTTCATAAAACTTTGAGATGCAAAAGGAACACTATGGAAGCTATCAAGTGGCAGGAGCTCAGAATCTTGGTATAAAGACAACAGGAAATACTGAGTTAGCTCAGGCTTAACATATTTTATTTTGCTAGCCATTCACTTTGGTTCATCCTTTTCACCTGTAATAGACCACTCTAAAAATTTGTACTTTGTGCTACTGATGCAAGACCAGCAATAGAGAACAAAATAAAATAAGAAAATGATCGTTACATAGTACTGTCAAATACATTTTCTGGACATCACTCACTTAAAACACTCTTCCTGATTCTTCCTGCACAACGTATGGACACAAAGCCTATTAAAGGACCTGGCTATGCAAATTCCTACTAAAACTAATAGCACAGACATTGTGTATGAAGTATATGCAAATAAATCCAAATCCATAAGACAGTCACCTTCTTTAGCTCATAAGTCTTATGTGAAATCTTTAAAAGGAATTCATTGAAATTCAATAATGGATTGATATGATTTGTACAAAGATGATAAATACCTGAAAGCTGGAAATTTTGAAGTCTGTGTTTTCAATTTTGTACTCTCCCCTGGTCCTTCTCCACAAGCTGCTTTCCAGCAGTTCAGCTCCCAGCTTGAACTGGTGCCTGGGGTTATTCCTTCCCAGGTGCAGGACCACACATTTGCCTTTGCTGAATTGCAGAACAGTTCTTTGCCCATTGTCTCTGTGGGCTTTTTTTGCTGTTTGTTTTTTTTTTTTTTAAAAAATTTCAGCTTGTTTCACAGTATACATTTCATATATAACAAATCCGATACAGCATCCTTAAAATCATCCTGGCCTGTGTTAGAAGGCATCTAATGTTCCTGCTCCATTCAAGTAAACAGGCATCTAGAAAACAGACAGCTTCTTAAGCTGACTGACTGATTACTGATCTCATTTCAAAAGACATGCTCTTCATAAACAAAAAATCTGTCAGTAAAGTCAAGAGCAAAACAAACATTATCATTGTAACTGAAGACAGAAAGCATGAGAAAAGCTCCCAAATCCATAATCAGTTGAAGCAGTCATTCTTATGTAAGCAATTCTTACAACAGAATTGAACCAAGAAAATATAGTTAACTCACAAACTATGCCAGTGGGTGGTAGGTGGGCATGGGGGCAGAAGTGGCATGTCAGGTGATTCATAGTGCGAATTCAGGTTTGCAGTGTTATTAAAAAACTTCAGAATTAGTAACATAGCATACAATATCACTACTGAAGAAGACTGCTGGCTTGCTTCTGCCACCACCTGTGTGTCTTGGACTTGCTCCCAAGGGCTCTCTGTTTTCAAAGCAGAATTTATTTCAAATAGTGAAACTGAAGTAGAAACTAGTTGCTAAAATTCAGTTCAAAACCAGAGTTTTTACCCAAAATTATTCCTCCCCCACAAAAAAAAAAAAAACCAAAAAACAAACCCAACAAAAACCCCTTAAAAATATTTTAAATTAAAGTGAACTTCTTAACTGTATTTCAAATGCCATCATATCTTGAAAGTGCCACCAAGACTCTGGAATTAACTTTTCCCATATGTGTCATGTAGACAGATTAACTGCAGCAAACATTGATTGGCTGCACTTTTAATTTTGCTCATTTTGCTTGTAAACATTACAAGTTTAATCTCAATTTTTGATACAGCTCACTTTCCTCTAATGTGTATTACAGCACAAATAAAACTGAAAATATTCCTCAAATCAAACTGAAAACCCAGTTCAAAGTTGTCTGGCAATTTTAAAGAAGTCTCATCCATAAAAGTCTCCTAGAGACTTGCTTGCTAAAGGAGTGATGCATGCAGTACTGTGTGAAATGCAGGATTTTTTCCAATCAGTTCTCCCTCCAAGATACTTTTTGTGGGTTTTTTTTTATTATTATTATTTGTTTTGGTTTTGTATTGTCTTTAGCTTGCAAGTTGTAGTTGTTTAAGGACAAAATTAGAGACTCACAGACTGCTGTCAATTCTGCCCCAGCTAGTTCTATCATCTACAAAGATTCTTCAACTATTTGTAAAGATTTCTTGCTAAAGAGTAAAGATTTTTCTCTGTTGTTGCAATGAACTGAAGGTTCATGCCCCTGCTTGTGCAAATTTGCAAAAACACAGAGACTTAATGACAGTGCAGTATTAAGGGGAAAACCATTTCCATTTTCATAGAACATAAAGGAAACACTTATTTGTTCTTATTTGTGCTCAAATGAAATGATGAAATTGCCATTACTGTTTCCATAGCACACTTGCTTTTACCTATTTCCGATCATTTAGGTCTCAGGAAAAGGTTCAAACACAGGCAAGGAACCTTCAGTGTTGTTGAATGCTCGAAGTCCTTCAGTTCTCCAATAGGCTGGATTTATCATTCAGAACTTCAACATCGTTGGAAATGAAAAAGAGATTTTGTAAAATCTGATATTTCAAAAGAGAAGCGAGCTATTCTTCTGGCTTGGAAAACATTATAGTAATGCAGGAAATTTTTCTTTGGTGATATTTGAAAATATTATATTTTCTTTAAAATTTAATCTTTCACACTGTATTTTTCCAGATCAATTCTTTCAGGAAAAAGGTTGATAAATCCACAGATGATAAAGTTGAAAATCATCTTCCTAACAGATATTGGCCTGGAACAGAAGAATGTACTTACACTTAGAAAAGATTGAGATTCAGCACCCAATATGTGCTAGTCCTTTTATGGTTCAACAGTTCCTAAAAGAAATGATGCAAGAGCTATTCAAATGGAAGGCTTTATCACTCATAGGTACATTATGGTAGTGTGAGGGGAAAGTGAAGCACTTCGAAGAGTGAACCCCAAACACAAAAACAAATGTTGTTCACTGGTCACCAAGAGAGTTGTGCTAGAAGTCCTTCCAGAAATTGCCCAAGTTTCAGACATGTGGAATTGTTTGAAGAGGTCATGATCTGCCTTAGACATCTGCACAGAAGGGAGTGACAAATCTCTAGGTACATGAAAAGCTATTTGTAAAGAAAAAGACCATCTCAAAGTCATGGTAGACAAGACAGAACAAAATGAGCCTAACTCCTTGCAGCAATGTAGAGTAACATCAGACTGTAACAAAAACTTCCTCACATAAAGCACTGGAATAGATGGCTAAGGAGAGTGAAGACATTTTCTTCATAAAACCACAATAGACAAATATTCATGTCTGTAAAGGTATCCAACAACTTCTCCCACATGAGTGATTTGCTTTGTGCTTGATCAGCCTAAAAATATCTGTAAGGTTTACAGATTTAAGATTTAAAGCTGCTTATCCTCCCAGAAGGCTGCAGAAGAAATTTCACAACTACTGTAATTCAATCTGACTGAAAGCAAAAAACAAGCCTTTTTAGGTCGCCAGGGAAAAAAGAGCTCCCGTTTCTTCCAGTTTACAGTGGAAAAACACCCTAGGGCAGCAAGTGGTGGTCCAGGAGCCCCTACATGCTATTTTAATGAGCTCAGTGGGACAAAAAACCCCTTGGCCTGTAATTCCCCAGTTCTTTCCAGTTTTAGGAGACCTTTCTTTGGGCAAGTTTTTGCATTAGAAAACTAATTTGCACATCAGAATAGTCATCTTCTGTAATCCCCACGAGCCACTACGTTAAACACATATCCTTCCTGCCAGCCACAAGTCCTCAGTGACTCCCCTGCAGCTGGGAAAGTTGTCCTTCTCTCTGCCACACCTGCTTCCACATCCCTCCACTGAATTTAAATGGAATCTCTCCACAACTGACTGAAGGCAGGTGAAAAGTATGAGGTGCAGGGAAAACAGGAGCAGGATATTCTATGACTGATATTCTATTCCATTTCATATTTATCTCTATAAATAAGTATCAAAGGCCATTTTAACTACTATCTTTTAATGCCAGATATTCATGGCATTTTTTTTAGATACATACTAAAGAGCAATCAGATAAACCAATCAGTGAGTATACTCACAGCTCTATTTATGGGTATAAAATACACAGTTGCTGTCTTTACAGAGAAACCCAGGGATTTCTTTATTTGTGAGCTAGTGAATATGTGACAGAACTTGTCCTCAAATGCTTCCTCACAGCCTAAGGAAATTAACAAAATCTGACATTCTTCGGTATCTGGTAGCTGCTAGCCAAAGAAAAAGCTCCCCACCCTCTCAAGCAGTTTGTTCAGTCTGCAGGAGGAGCCACAGATATGAGTTCAACAAGTCTATTAGAAAAATGATTAAACTGCTCTGTTCCTGTCTCAGATTGAACAGGTACCACAGCACATAAATAGCTTTGGTGGTAATGGAGTCTTGGGATAAAGGAACAAATACTTCAGGAGTTCTTTAGCTTTTTATCATGTTAAAACCTGCATCAGGGTAATTAAACTTTGGTTCTCCATGGTATCATTTGCTTGCTTTCAATATGAGAAATTCACAAGGTCTCCCTTTGACCAAAATTGACTCCAGGATAATACTGGAACATCCTAAAAAATGCTTAGCAGGGGAAATTATACTTTTACTTGACTGATTAATAAAACAGTACCTTTATCCTATATAAGCTCCTCTGTGTAGCTTTAAAGTTTTCAGCTAACTTCAGGGTCTGTACACGGTCCACTATCTCCTTATTTCCCCCCAGTTTTCAATATACTACTTCTATAGCCTAAAATCAGGCCTTAGAAAGAAACTCCAATGAAAAATTTAAAAAATGCAATTGTCCTATCAGAGAGGAAGGACAAACTCAGGCTATATATGAACATTTAACTAACAAATATTGAATTCCAGAGCCAGATACTTGTCATTCATTCCTATCACACCTTTCAAATTCATACAGAACAGTTTGTTTAAGTTAAAGGAGGTTAAATGAACTGAACTTGAAATACACACCTTTTACTAATGTGTATCTCACTCCACATATTTTTTTTTAGTCACTGAAAATTATATATAATATAACTTTATTTTTTTTTCTTCACTGCCAATCATTCTCTTTCTAAAATAGAAAGAAGTATCATATGTGGCTTTGAGACAATCTGTCCTGAATTTGCTCTGTTTTTTCCATTAAGATCTGGTAAAGATCATACTGTTTATTTAAAAACATATCAGATAAGTTTTACATGACAGGGACCTAAAAATGCCAAAAAAATTATGCAACTATGGGCTTTGAATTCAAAATTATCTGGCCAAACTGGAGAGATAATCTGAAGAAAAAGAGGTTTCACTCAACAAAGGAAACACACCCCCCAGCACCGAGGGAGGGGCAAATAAGCAGTTGTATGAAGACTGGACAGGAAACATTTTCCTTCATCTAGCACTTCCTGATTCTTAGTAGATCAGAAGCTGAATATAAGTAATACAGATTAAATTATTATGAAAAGGTATATTATTATATTATTACTGTGGTGAAAAAATATAAGCATATAAGACTTGTATAAATGTAAGTCTTCAAAACAGGGGGAAGAAATCCATAAGCTGCCTTCAGCATTGACACAATCTGAGGTGAAATGCTGTGCTCACTCTTGGGCACCACTTATTGTGACTAGTATCTGTCAACTGGAGTAGCTCCAGAAAACATAAATAAGAACAATTAGAGGACTAGAAAACATGGGCAAAGATTATATTAATTGAAACTAAAATTGGAAGAGAATGCTTTTTTTTTTTTTTTACCCTGGTGGGTAAGAGAAGAAGGAATGTGTTTGAAGTGCAACAGAGTAAATTCAGTCTAGAAGTATTGAATGAGAAATGGGAAATATTGAAATGGGAAGCAAGTAGAGATTAAGCAAGCATAAGCAATTGTGGGAGTACCATATAGGCATGTTAGCCTAACACCTCTCAGCAGGGACAAGCACACAGGCATCCTTGAAGTGGCAGACAGACAAGACATTTTCATGAGGAGCCTTCCAATTCTGTGATCCATGATTTGCTATGGGTTTATACATCAAAGTTAGAGAACAGACACACCCCTGTATTTGTCTACAGCAAACCATCACACCAGACCCATTATAGTAAGGAACTGAGGTATTCGTATTTGTAATTGCTACAAAAAGTCCAGCTGACTTCCAGTTGCAATGACAGCTGTAATCTTATTAAATACTAGTACTCCTTCTGGACTAGAAAGTTGATTTACAATATACATGTGTTTTTATATCTCTCTACAGCACCTCACAATGGTTTGTACTCCTCACAATACTTTGGTTTCTGCTTGGTTACTTTGGCAGATTCTGTCGCTTTCAATAAATCCTGTGATCTCCACTGTTAAATTCCTGCTCTTGAAACCCAAATTGTTTTTATTTAATTCTACTTGATTAACATGTTGGGTGAATGCATAATAACTATTACATGTTCCAACATCACAATGAAGGGACTGCAGAAAAGTTCACATTCAGGGGAATAAAATAATTGTTTTAGGAGCAGAAGAGTTCCTACCATTTAACAAAACATTTTACATAATGCAGATAAAAAATTTTACTCAGGGATTTCCTCTTCCATGTCTAAAATGTTAGGGATGTTCAATTTCCAGCACAAACTGAACTTGGATATCCAATGTCTATATGCTGCTATGCATACAATCAGAATTGTGCTGATTCTAACGCTGTCCAGCTGCAAATGTGCATTTGAGTTCCTAATAATGGACTGACAGAACTGAGAAAGAACAAGATGGAGCTGTGGAAGATTATATGCATTACTCCCACTGATGCCTGGACTATGGCTAGCACACTTCCTGTGAGAGTTTTCCCTGATCCTCCCTGTCTGGTTTTTGGTTATTGCCAGAGTTGTCATGACTGCAGACATCTGGAATGGGAAGGTAGTCCCAGCAGACTGCATCTGAGGTGTGACAAAACCACGAGCAGATCCAAGCCTGCCTTCACTTTAAAGATGAAAGTGGGGAGCTTCAAGCACCTGAGGACATCTGTAGGTTTAGCCTGGCACTAGTGTGCTGAACAGGAGCTTAGGCTGCAGGTAGGTAAAACCAGGTAGCCTATGAAACAAGGCTCAGAGTGACACACAGCTCACAGCCTGGGTCTACGCTAATGAAATACTGCTAAATTTTTTCATCTGGTCAGCTAAGGATTGGTGACAACCATGTTCTTAAATTCTTTGAACCTTTCAAACCATCACAACAACTCTCAAACTGCATAACAGGAATAGTCTTGGTCCTGGGTACCTCCCAAATTGTGTCTGGGAACTGTTTCATATGGTTCAGCCTAAAGCTGTACCAGGAACCCATCTACAAATTTAAAGAGTTTTTCCATCTAGATCAGAGAATGCTAATTTTCATACAAGTGTCTGGCACTGTTCAGCTTTCAGTTACATCTCTTGCCACAAATGTCTCAGAGATCACTTAAAAAATAATCAGAAACAGCCATCTACACCAATAGATCTTTTGATATTATTCCCAATGTTGGGTTTTCTGCCCTGCTTAATACAAAGTGGTATCAATTCCAGAATTTATAGGAGAAAAATCAATGTTTTTCCACATGCAATCAAGATGAGATTATATGTGATCAAACTTGGAGTTAGAAAATGGGAAATGTTGTTAGCTGCACATTCCTATAAAATCTTTCTTGATCTTCTGAATGTACCCACCCACTAACAAAAGTAGGAAGTTCAATTCATTAATTATATTTATTCTCCTTCTCTTTCAAAATCTAAGGATGAGACTAGTTACAATTTCTTCAGCTATGAGATATAGGTACAGAATACTTTTTTCCCTTAAGGGAGAATGTAATTATTTTGTCAATAACTGTCTACAAAAAGACACAAATTTCCTCCTCCAAAACCGTAAGTTAAGTGAAACTATTTTTTCTCATCATAAAAGGAAGTAATGCACACATTCTGTAGAAAATGGCATAGGAAAAGCAATACATCTTGATATACTCTGGAAGCAAAGCAAAGCCATTATGCATCTTTATACCACCCATTTTCAGACCACAGAAATACAGAATACTTAAGAGAGCTTTTGTAAGGCACACCAGTGTGTAAATATTGCGATGCAAAGTACTAATGTCTTGTCAGACCACGTTTGGATCTGCCCCAAAATTCAGAGCAAGATAAGGTGCAAGTGTCCCATCTCACAATCAGATTTTCCATGCAGCTCTCGAGTGTGGAGAGCTGGATTCCTGTCTGACAGATTTCCTAAGCCCCTCTCAGTTCAGCCACTACTGCGGCATGAATCACACATTGCAGCTGTCTTAGCTGAACAACAGTTGTTCTCAAACTTCTCAGCACCCAGCTTGCCACACCTTACCACATTGGAGTGAGATTGTTGAAAGACAGCTCTTCATACTGGGATCTTGGCAAAAGTGATTCAGCACCTGAAGGATTTCACTTGGAATGCTTTAGAAGCAAAGAAAGACCTCCACTCCTTTGATTCAGGTGACAGAGACAGAAGAAAGTGTGCAATAACAGAACAAGTTAATAAGAAAATTCAATAACTTAATAAAGAAATGCTAGTTAAATGAACTTCTGGATTTCCTTCTAATTAAATCCCTTTTTAATTATTTGTCTCTTCTAAATTGTGCATATTTTACAAGAAATTTACAGTGTCTTTTTTTCTTTTCTTGTGAATGAAAACACTACTGTTTTTAACGGTATTGGATGCTGTCAATGAAGTGACACAGTTAGAGAATTAACTGCATAAAGCCAACTCCAGCTTTCCTTCATGGTAGCTACTGAACTTTGCCATATCCCCAGAAGTAACAATCTGCAGGCAGAGACATCAACCCTGGAAAGG
The DNA here is from genome assembly GCA_013397295.1 of Polioptila caerulea. Lineage (NCBI taxonomy): Eukaryota > Metazoa > Chordata > Aves > Passeriformes > Certhiidae > Polioptila > Polioptila caerulea. The sequence continues at coordinate 491,809 of VYXF01002462.1, read as the reverse complement.
GTGTTGTTTTCAAATAAGGATCAGGGAACAGGTCAGACTGTATAAAAATGATCGGAAGAAATTCTCTAAAATCACTGGCATGATAAGCCTGGAAAGATTTTCTAAGATACATAATTCTTACACTTGATTGTCAGTGCTGTTTCTGTCAAAGTGGTGTTTCATGGATTGAATACCTGACCACACAGATTGCAGGATCTTCACAATTAGAAATACTCAATTACCTTTTAATTCTTAGAGAAGTAAAAAAAAAAAACCAAAAAAAAGGAAAAAAACCCCTTCAAAATATGGGAATTTATAGGTACTTGTGAAGAGTTTGTATACGAGTAAGCATATTTAAGCTTGAGTTGTATGGCTGTGATGGGAAACAGCTGAAGCAAATATATTTTTTCAGGTGAGTTAAACCTTATTTGTTTTGAAATCATGGTGAGCTCTCTTTTTCAGCTATAACTGCTCATTTGTGATTAAAACAGGCTGCAACTCCTCTTCGTGTATACGGGGCCCTAAGATCCATTAAAGATGATGTCTCATAAACACTTGAAGCTGGCAGCTCCAAAAGAAGCAATTTGCTCACCCTTTCACCCCACCACTTGATCTTGTTCTTCTCATGCTAGCACATGCATTTATACAGTTGTGTTATAAAACAGATTAGGGAAATCCAGGTCAAAACTATCTTGTTTATGTCTTTATTTTTATGCCATTTTGTTTTTATAAGCATTAGAGAATTACTCCTGATGGCATGGCTGGAGATCAGAGAAGCTGATGATTTTTAGCTAAGGAAAAGGAATGATGTACAATCAGAAATGTGCCAAAATTAGGCATGAAATCAAGTCAAGAATTTAATCAGCTGCCCAAATGTCCTCTCTTTTAGCAGTATTTTCTTCACAGGAAAGTGTAATTAATTCAGTTATCCATCAATTCAATCATTTATTTTCAGAATTTGAAAGGTTTTCTGCTTAAGAACTGCCAGATTTAAAACAGATTTATGAATTAAATTGTACTATGTGATTTCCAGAAGAACATATTAATACTTGCAGACAAAAATTTGCTTTACTCTGTCTTAATAATTAAAAATGAATGGCATTTTTTTTCCTCTGTGCAGAGGTTAGCTTATCTCTTTAATCCTGACAAATATTTATTTAAGCCTGAGGGATAATGCATAATTAGATTGATCTCAGTTGATTTATTATACATAAAGCATAAACCCACCTGACAATGGTAAGAACCTGCAAGATACAATGAGCACATATGTGACACATACTATTAGTAAGTTCACAAAATCCTTGCACTTCACTCTGTTTCAAAAAAGAAACAAAATTTTTGTAGTTCTAAATCCTTTGAAGAAATTGTCAAAGCTCAATTATTTTTTACTTCTACACAAAATCACTTACTTTCTTTGCAGCCTGTAACTGGAAGTGTCCCAAGAAAGTGAGGCCTAACATCTCTAATGTGACAACAGAATCCCAGTATTTAATGGCTGGGATCACACCATGTATGGAATTTCCCTCTGCCTAGTGTCTTCAGTGTAATGGCTTTGAGTCAATGCTTTCCAAGTGTAACTACATGTGTGCATACAGAAGAATATTTCTCTTCACAGAGGACAGCAGTCCCATATCTTTACACCATTGTTTTGGTATCTTGAAAACTTATTGTCAACCTTTCACAGGCTCACCAAGCCCAGATTATCTAGTGGACTTCCCTCTCATAAAGTATGGTATCAAACTTGAGTGCTTCCCTATGTAATCATCAAGTTTGAGTTAATGGAAAACTCATAAAAAAACCATTTGGAGTGCTGATTACAGACTCTTTTCTGGCATTTGCCTGTGCTTTCTGTGCACCTATCTCACTTAATGTCCCTAAGAGTCTTCAATTAATTATTTGATTATAAAGCCATTTGTATGCACTTAGTTTAAGTGTAGTGGATCACGCCATAATTTTAGCTTTGAATGAACCTGCTGGACAAAGGCTAATTAAACTAACTCCTAGGTCCTAACATACACGTTACCACTAAAAACATCATTTAAAGTGGCAAACAGTCTAACATGCTTTTACAGGCTGCAGAAATAATTATATGCACAGTACTAGTACCTATTAGGAGAGAGTCAAAGCATGCTGTGCTCTGACTGTCCAAACTGAGGGAAACAGCAACCCTTTAATTTGATAGTTATATCATGGTTTATCTCCAGACTAGCAGTGTGCCCAAGCAGCCAAGAAGGCCACTGGCACCCTGGCCTGTATCAGCAATAGTGTGGCCAGCAGGACCAGGGCAGGGATTGTCCCTCTGCATCCAGCACTGGCAAGGCTGCACCTCACGTACTGTGTTTGGTTTTAGGCTCCTCACTAAAAGAAGGACCTTGAGGGGCTGGAGTGTGTCCAGAGAAGGGCAACAGAGCTGGTGAAGGGTCTGGGGCACGAGTCTTACGAGGAGTGGCTGAGGGAACTGGGGTTGTTTCCTGGAGAAAAGGAAGCTCAGGGGAGACCTTACTGCTCTCTACAACTGCCTGAAAGGAGGGTGTAGCCAGGTGGGGGTTGGCCTCTTCTCCCAAGTAACAAGAGATGGGACAAGAACAAATGGCCTCAAATGATGCCAGGAGAGGTTTACAGTGGATATTTGAAAGAAGTTCCTCATGGAAAGGTGGTCAAAGCATTGTAATAGGCTTGCCCAGAGGAGCATTTGGGTCATGCCTGAAGTTAAAGATGTGTAGATGTGGCACTTAGGGACATAGTTTATGGTGCACTTGATTGTGTAGGGTTAAGGCTTGGATTCAATGACCTTAAAGGTCTTTCCTAACTAAAGAATCCTATGATTCTATATAGCTAGGATTTTGATACAACTTGAAAACTGAATACATATATCACCATCACCACCCCCTACCCCACACTTTTTAGGCTTTCAGGAAGAAATCTAGTAAGTATTAGTTTTTGTCTGTTTTTCTTTTTCATTTTTCCCCCCTTTCATAGTCTTTTTTTTTTAGCAGCAATTGAAACAGAGCTATATCTGAAATTATACCTGGTCTTGTACTCCTTATTGGTATTTATAAGAAAATTATTTTCTGCCAAAGGAAATACTGAAGTTCTAGAGACACATGTTACCATTTCAACCCTGTTTTTTTACCGGATCAAACCAACAATCTTCCTTGACCTCCCCAGATGGCAGTGTCACATGCAATCATGACTCCTCTATATTATTACTGAAGAAACAGAAAATCCTGGTAGATAATGAACATACTCCTACTGTCCCCAGAAGAACATCCATAGATATGTCAATTTGCTGGGAAAGTTTGATAAGAATGAAAGAAATACGGGATAAAGGTAAATACTACTCTCAGAAATGTCTCCAAATGGGGGCAAGCTGTAGAGAACATGAACAATTCTTTCTCCCCCAAATCACTTAATTTTCTTTATCCTGGAAACAAACATGATGCCCTTTCCAAGTTTGTTGCTAAAATAGTTATCCAATACTCCTTTATGGAAAAAGAGAAGAAACCCCCTCAATTTCTCTCAAGTTGGACTGTACTACTGCTGCTTAAAAATCTTCAGAAATTATGTGCAGTGTATTTTCCTTGGAAGAAACAAAGAAGAGTGGAGCCAGGTCAAATGGTCCTTTTTAACCTTTGATCTCCACCTCATTCTTCCTAAATTCTTAGGAACTGACTTAAAGACCAGAAGCTGGCTCTAACCAACTCTCAGCCTGTTTCACATACCAAATTTCATGCTCAAGTCCTAGAAACTCTGTAGGGTAAGGAAAAGAAACAGTAATTAGTTAAGTTTTCAAATAGTTCTGTCCTTGTATGCAACAGGTATTCATCACAATGACCATTCTACAACTGATATGCTATCACTTTTCTCAACTCAAAGCATGAAGAAAATTCCTTATAATTTTTCTTCCTGCAATGCAGCTTCCAGAAATACACAGTATTTCTATCTTTGGATTCTGCAGTGGTCACAGGAGGTGTCCTTTTGATCCAAATCAAAAGGATTTTGTTTGCTCTCCTTTAGACCTCTCCACCAAGTAAAACTGTTACTGAAGCTTGGAAACCATCCTTAAAAGCCTAAACATTTTCGGGATCTCTGAAACTACATGTTCACCTGACTACCTCTCTTACTGGGCACATGTGACACAAATCCTTCATGCCTCATTGCTACAGCAACTTGTTAGTCCCTTTCTGCCCCTCTGACAAGTGTCTAGCTCCTTCTTTTATTTATACTTTATAACCATATCTTCATCTTTCACATCTATAAATCCAGCATCACCTCTTTCAACCACACAAAAAAATATGGACATATCTCTTAATAAAAAAATTAGTGTAAACAGAACTGCTATATTTAAATGGATCAGAGGTTTGATAGCACTGATTTACAGCAGGTACTGTGGAGAAAAAAACCTCACATGTAAATGGTACAGCATACCTTTAAAAACTGACACTATGGACATAATGAGTGAGAAATACCGAGCAGGAAGATGGAACGAGTATTAGACCATTCTGCGACACCCAAAGAACACGTATTTCATGGCAAATACAGCTGAGAATTTTGTTTTTATGGGTTATTTTATACTGACCTATCATTTGTGTTAATACTTTTAGCACAGTGGTAGGCAGCACTTCAGTGACTTAGGGAAATGTAGAACTTTGTGGGGTCAAAATTTCTGAAGCATTACCAACACACTCTCTAGCTCTAATCTTTATGCCTACTGTCATACAAATGTTGAACTCCTACAATACACAAGGCTATAGAAACTTGTTGGGTCTTTACAAATCTAATTTTAACAGTGTGGCCAACACTGTTGTTCGGTGGTCTCAAAACAATGAGACTGTTTTTAATGATAACTGCTATGCCGACTCATACATTTTTAACCTTAGCATTTAATTGGCATAATTCTGTTTGCCAGTTTAGAGTGTACTGACTTCAATTAATGCAGCTTCATGCAGGTCAGTCTGACACATTTAAAGTCCTGTTGCTTCACAGCTGCCTGTGATAGAGTCACGTCTTGGCATCTGCTCAAGTACTGGGAATACACAATGGTAACTTCACAACGCAACCAGGTGAAGGGTCAGGAAATAATCTTCTTGGGTGACATCTACACCCCTCAAACTATGGCACTTATTTTAATGTTTTTGCCCAACAGCATGTAAACAGCACACGTAGGAATCTGAAAGAAGTTTTAGCAATCTGCAAGACTCTTACTGATGTAAGCCAGACAACCTCTGATACTTGTGTCAAGTTCTGCTGCTTCGAAATACATTTCCTGTACTTCATCTTGGGATACTTACCCATCTCCTTTCTCTTTTAAAACAGTAAAGCAAATAGAATTTTTTTAAATACTCAAGAGTCACTAATATTATTTTCTTACTGTAGTCCTAATGACTTAAATGAAGAAACAAGCCAAGATGGAGATGAGACCAGAGAAAAGGAGGTCCTTCCTAGATAGCTGTGGGTTTATGAAAAGATACAATGGAGACACTGACTGTGTGGAAAGGTGGATTGGTTCTTCAGGCAAAGCAAAGGAAAATACAAAACCATGCAGTATAGTAGCTGCAAGTCATGTAAGATCTCCATATTTTACACAATACTTGTACAGACCATTTCAGCTTTGCAGTCCCTTCTTTTTACAGATACCTTTGCCTTAATTAAAATGTATCTTGGTCTTGCCATTTTTAAAGCTGTCCTCAAAGCATAACCACTTGTAATACTAAGTGCTCGTCAGTGTTACTTTTACTTGTGCATTTAAATTATCACACATTTCATTTCATACTATTTTTCATGGTTTAAAAAAAGAATGAAGTCAGCAGTTATGATGGTACTACTTTATTACTTATCTCATTTTTATGTCAGGACAGGAAAATATTCTAACCATATTTTGTAATTCCCACTGAAGAGAACAATAAAACAAATAAGGTGTTGTTCCTTGCCTCTTCTTTTTTTTTCCTGTTCTCTCACTTAACTTTTACTGTTTGTTTTTTGTTTTGTTTTAAAGGCTAACAGTAAACTCAGACCATTGGGTTAGCCATTTCACATGGTTATAGGAAGTACAATGACAATTTTGACAAGGTTTTAATAAGTATCAGGGCTCTTATAATTACAGAGAAAAACTGAAATTTTAAGAGACCCAAATCTGAAAACACTTTTGTTGTAAAATTAAAAAAAAAAAAAAGAAGGAATTTCAGGAGAGGATGGTAATGCTTTAGATATAGACAAATTACTACATAATAGAAAAAATATCAAAAACACGATAATTTCAGGAAGCTGATCTTGGACAGTGAGTTCTACTACTATCCTCACTCAATACATTTAACATTATAACACAATATATAACACAATGTTGGAGGAAGGTGAGCAGATCAGGAAACAGAGTGACATAAAAGAGATAAGGCAGAAGTGGCACTAAACTGTAAAAAGCATTGGTTTGTTGAAAAGCTGTGAAATGCAACAGAGAAGTAAAGGAATAACAAACTACTGGGAGAGATGATCTTTTTTTCTTCCTTGAATTCGTGCTGTGAAGTTTAAGACAGAGGGGAAAAAAAAGTCAGAGGACCTATCTCAGCTCTTATCACTAAAAAGAACTATTTTTTCATGTACAGACCCTCACTATGTATGATGACAAAACTATGTACATCACTGCAGTTTTCAGTATTAAAAGTTCAATTTTTACAACAAAATCCAGATGTGTGTCTCCTCATCAGAGCAAATCCTGATTTCACTTTCCCCTGTTTCCTTCTGTATTGTCTCACAGATCTCCCTGCTGACTGAGCAGTGCTTTTGATCAGATTAAGATCTCAGGTTATATGACAGACTCTTACTTTTCTGGTAAAAGGGTAAAACAGGCACCTTTCTCTAATCTTTCATGCTCTTGATGACAGGTCTTTTATTAGGGTCTTTTCTATGTTAAGTCATTTTCATGGATAACTCTTCTATTTTTGCCTAGGGTGCCTAAATAACAGCAAAATCAAGAACACTTAATTTTTAGAATTCTCAAAGATGAGCCTGATCTTGCCACACTTAACAGACCACGAGACAAACACAGAAAATGACTTCCTCAACAATAGGCAGTTGCTGCACAAAATTCAGAAGGAAAATTTTTCCAGAGTCCACTGCAAAAAATTAACTATTTTATCATCATAAGGCAACAATAGCTCTGAAAAGGCCCTAGTTCATCAAAATAATTACTATTTCATATAGAATATATCAGCATTACAGAAATCTTTTCAATAACCAAGATGGATTTCGAGCATTCAGATTCTGAGTAAAATAGCTTGAGAACAGTTGTTAACAGAAAGGTAAAGAAGCTTCCCAAACAATAAACGACGTTCTGGTGCAATGTGCTGAAATGATAAAAGATTTCAGTGGAACAGAAAAGAAAGAGAATGAAAAAAAGGTAAATAGTAGAACAATACAGTTATCACTCAAAACAGAGGGTCATAAATATGGTGTGAATGCTCACACTTAAAGAGGAGATTTAAACAATAATGAAATGATGAACACAGGGCTTTGCATTCAATTAAATACAGGATACAAAATATGTATGCTTAGAAATTGTCTAAGAAACAGAGTAGACAATCCTTGTAAATTATATTGTGTTAATAATTAACATACATCAAATTTTGTCCAAAAGCACTACAAAGACACTGTTGTGTTTTTATGTAAATAGATCAAAATATAATATGATATAATAAAATTTTCAAGTAGAAGCTGTAAGATGGTACTGTCAAGTCCCAAAAATGAATGCTGGCTTTTCTCCTTTTTTGCTCTGAATCTCCATAAACTTTTATTATTGCAGATAAGTACAATCTGTTCTCCTCAACTATGTACAATGTAGCTGAGGGATTCTATCCTTATGGAAACACTGGGCTACAATGTCTATGGGAACAACATCACCATAGCCAGTACTAGGCAAGTTCAAGGAACAAGCCTAAAAGCACTTCATGTTTTTTAATGGTTTTCATACAATAACCTATAGCCAAGATAACAAACCCTTAGAGGCAAGAACATTTTCAGTGAACCTGAGTGGAGATGCCTTGGCAGACCATCGGTTCTCTCCAAATGCACTGCCAAAGCAAGATCACAAATATTCATGTCATTTTCAGGCATTTTCTGTTAATCTTATGGGAGCTACTTTATGCCTGTCTTGACTACAACAAGACCTTCCAACCTCGCACAGACTTCTCCCTCTTTACCTGGTGCCAAAACTAATATATCCAATTTCTAATTTATCAAGTGTTTAATTCCTCTTACTATGTACTTGATAGAAACATAAAAAAAAATAACACCTCAGAGTATTAAAAGTGAAATCTTTAAATGTACAATTTTTTCTACTAAGTTATTATTATCACTTCCATGGATGATTTCATCAAATCCTACAGAAGAGTTTTAAAAGACAAAATAGGAAGATTGATTGGTAAACAGGAGTTACCAGCTATGGGCTCATTATTCTTTATATTCCAACCCTGAACTGGCCTTTAAAAGACAAATTTCTACTCTGCTGTGTAGTTTCTGCACCATGGCCCCATGATTAATTATCAGGCACCACATGCAAAATCCACTATGATGGATTGTCTGCCCACATCAGCATAATTACTAACCACAGTCATTGACAGTCCTTGCTACTGGAGCAACCAACCAGTAGGATTGAGAGGTGAATGAAAATACTTTGTAAGAAAGGGCAGAGAAATGCAATTAGAAAAAGGAAGACGTGCTGAAGTACGGCATAATCCCTCAACTTTAGGGAACAACTGATAGCTGACAGCAGAGTGAATAATTCACAGCAAATCATTTTGGAAATGCAAATTCTTTAGGTGCAGAGTCTGTAGACTCTCTATACTTAGACTCCAATACTTTAAATTTGAGTGTTGCTTAATCATTTCTAAAAATCATGTTTCTTTTTATGATCCTTAATGGAATGACTTACGGTTATAATTGTAAACACACTTGAAAACTTTGAAACTTAGAAACTTCTACAGTGACCATGGCTGTTTATTCTTCGGATGATGAAGAAAAACTGGATTCTGAACTATGATACATTGTAAAACTTCTGCCATTACATTATATTTAGGCTGAAGCTTCATTCTCAGAATTTAAAACTGAAGTCAGCAGGTGAACAATAGGACACCTTGTGATGGGCTTAGACAATACTACTTCATCCTTCAGTAGTCTAGAACAAATTCAGTCACACAAAGCAGGGTTCTCATAAGTCTGACTTCTAAAGAGAATGCTTTATGGGAGAGACAGCCAGGAGCCTTCAGCTCTACGATCTGCTATAACCAGAAAACAAAAGCAGGCTTTTTTGTTTTCACCTAATAAATTGGCCCTTTGAAGTATCACCTTATACTCTCCTAGAGTGAGATGGAGAATTTTTTAAATGGAATTATGAATAATTAAGGACAGATGAAAATGCAAGGGTTCTAGAAAAAAAATTCTGCTGCAGGGAAAGGTGTACATGGATGTTCTTTTGTGATACATAATAGTACACTCAAGTCATAAACTGAAACTTAATCACATGTGAGTGGCAGGCTAGAATGAGACAGATTTTAAAGAAAAAGAAAGAAAATGTCTTCAGGCAGTTTTCTTGTAGCATTGAGAATAACTTGTGCTTGGTTAAAATGGGACTTGCTATTTAATGACCCAGCTGCTCTCAACTGGTTCAATCAGGAGTAACATCTCTAAGTGCTCCCTCCTTAGATAAGTGCTCCCCACATCATAGGCAATATCTTTAGTAGCTATCCTGTATTCTTGTACTTTTTCGCTAATAACTGCAGATGCAAAATTACAAAATGAGATTAAGCATACAGAAATTTATACCATCTCCTTTAAGTTATTTAGTTGCAATCTAATGAACTGGGTAAAAAGGAACAAAAAGGGGTTTTCTATTGCTGTTCTATAAACTAAAGATGTTTTATTGAAGAGTTTTCCATTTTTATAAAATAAATGACAGCACTGACTGGTGAATCAGCATGATAAAGAATGAAGACAGTGCCAGCTTTAAACTGCTCAGAGCCATTCTGAATATTGCACTGCAAAAAGCATATATCTCATTCATTCTTAAAAGAATTATACTGTGAAACTTTATTCTGAACCCTCACCTTTTTTTTTAATCAATATGTACTCAATAGGCACATACTCAGCCAGGAAAAAACTTGGAATTACTGTATCTACAGTAAAGATGGTAAGGTTGTGCAAGTTCTAAACCAGATGGCTACACTGACAGAAACATGCCAGTGTCTCTGCAAAACAAGAAACCTGTAGAATGAGGTTTCTAAATACCAGTCATGGACTCACCTCCCAAGAAATGTAAAACTCCAGTAATTAAATAAGTTCTCTTCTAATGACTGAAACTTCTCTGTTATTAATACATCTTTGTTGAAATTTCTCTTGTAAGTAATTAGACATGTTTTATGATAAAGATCTTTGACTTTTAGGGGACTGAATCCTATGTATTTTTTACCTATTGCAAGACTACAAGTTCAGTTTCACAGCCATCAGGCGCTGGAGGAAAAATTCCAGAGAAATATGAAAGCCCCTTAAAGAAGTGAGTGGGCTGTATGCATCTTTTAATACAAATTCAATCAAACCACTAACCCACTGATTGAGGTCCTATAAGCATATTCTCCTAAAGATACACTGTCTGTAGCCTTCATTCTTATGGTGGAAATCCTTCATAAATGTGCCATGGAATACACTGTTGAAGATATAACTGCACAAGAAATATGGCATACTTATTTTATATATTATTGCCAATATATTTCATACTATTGTGGTCTTTTTAGGAAAGGAAGCAATTTAGGTTTCACAAAAAAAAAATGGACATAATATTCTTTTCTTTAGAAGCTTAGACACATTAGAGCAAGAAATCCACTAGAACAAATTAACAATGTTGCAATTATTAATATTTCAATTATTATTATTTGAGTTACTGCTCTAATAACATTATAACCCAATATGGCCAGGTAATTTAGAAAGCAACAATTACCATTAAGGGAGATTTACTTGATGATGTCAAACCACAGAAGTTTTCTGAGCTTAAGAAGAGAAGTAACCATCTGTGGTATACCTCAGTACAAACTAACTATGCAGAAAACCACAAACACCTCACATTTTAATTCCTATGTTTAACAATGGTATACAGAATAAGACTCTCTATTTATGCTGATTAAATGACAAATGATGTCATTTTCCATTTTTCCTTGTTTTTTCCCTTTCTTTTTATAAATGGATAAAAATGTCTCTCTTCCATGTCTATAAGATTCTCTAAAGATCTTTAAAAAGTTTCATAATAACATATAAACCAAAGAATTTTACATATATGATTTCCCATTGAAGCTGTACACTAGCAGAGGGGAAATTCCTAACTATATTTCTAGGGTAAGGGAAAAGGCCAGAAAAAACTTTCAAAGTTAACTGCTTTGTTTGCAGACTGCACCACCTTTCTTTAAAGACTCTTAGAGACTGACTTAAGTTAATAAAAAATTTCTTTAAGCACAAGCATCAAGTCAGAAATTTTCAATCAGTATCTATCATATCACCTTACACAGCAGAAATGTCACATAATTTTATCTTAAAAATTATATTCTTACTTAATCCATTGGCAGTGTAAGATTTAATTTTTTAACTCTAAATTGTAGCACCTCAATTATCAGTTTTAAATTTCAAGTGGAATGGCTATAAAGCTGCACAGGCTTTACCTGAAGTACAAAGACTTCCCACATTAAAAAGTACCTGCATCCATGTAGAGGAATAAAAAACCTTCAACATTTTAAAAATAGTGACGTGGAAACCATGACTTTATATTCAGGCTCACAGAAGACACATGCAACCCATTAGCTTAATTTCTGTTAAATGCTGTCAAGGAAACCACCTATCCCTGCAGCCACCTGGAAACAATTTTCCATGTAAATCTGGAATTTCCATGTAAATCTCCAATTTAGGAACAAAGCACCATATGATGGACAGCCCAGACTAAACAAGAGGTTATAAGGGAGCCAGCAGTGGACTTCAGGGAGGACAGTGGAGAAAGCTGTTTTTTCCCAGACTGGAAGAACTACCCAGAAGTTTTTTTTTAACTTCCAGCTACATTTGTAGCTGTGAAAACTATTTTAACAATGGTGATCAAATCTCACATTGCTGTATGTAAAATGATTACTTAATGGTCAGAAATAATTCCTTTCTCAATCATTCTAATAATACTTGTGGACGAAAGGAATGTGTTGCAGGACTTGACAGTATTTCTTTTCTATAATTTCAAACTGAACCCTCACCTATTTTTTTTTGGTTATTTTTTTTTTTGGTTTTTTAATGACAGATAATTTAGATCTGCTTAGAAAAGTAAAGTGTACAATCCTCTGCATTTTCAGCATACCTGAAATCCTGTGGCTTCATACATATATCCACATTTTTAAACTTACATGCAGCAGGTGAACCCTGTGAGATTCCTCAGTTTAGTTCTATTAATTTCCCTGTTTGGTATTACAGAAAGATTTTGATGAATACCTTAAAACTAGAGGAATTTGATATTTTAGAAATATAAAGGAAATCAATTATGCCTTTGCCCCCTTTTTTTTTGTCCCTGTTTTTTTTTCCTCTCTCATTTCATATTTTCTCCAATGTTAATCTATGGATAACAAAAAGTGAAAGAAATGTGTCTGCAAAGACACTAGATTTTGATGAGAAAAAAAATGCATGGGGATATGAATTAAAATCTCTTTAAAAAGAAATTTTATCTGTTTGACTTGGATGGCACTCACAATAGCAGTTACTCCATATTGTTTCCTTAAAAATAAAGAAAAAACAAATAAATAATGTATTTTATAATTCCTACAGATCTTCCTGTAATTACAAGATAGGGATTAAGGAAAAAAAAAAAAAGAAACTCAGTGCTGTGGTATTTGAAGTTTGCTTAAAGGCTTTAAAAGTTATATTTATCTATATCTCTCTGTATATAGGTAATAGTTTCCTTATTTTTACAACTTTCTATTAACATTATTATTATATAGCATCTAAAACTGGAGCAGAGAGAGCTGTTGCAGTTTGCATGGAGCAGATGATGAACGTGCGGTTAAGAGAAGCAATGTGCTTCCTAATTAGGTACTACAAAGAGGTGTTATGGTAATGCTCTATCTATGGCTTGACCTTCACTTGGCAATAAAGTGATAAAAAGAATTTAACAGTCAGAGGCAGTGCATTCCATACCAGCAGTAAGGGGAAAAGACACACAGGGAGAAATGGCACAAGAAAGACATTAAATCCAACTTAGCTCTGGCAAGGCAGATTTTTTTTTTCCTGTGGTTCATAATTTTCAGAGTCCCAAAAGGTCTTAGATTTAGCCTCTATACTTGCATGATACTTGCATGGGTCAGCATGCCAAAACCCAGCACAACAAAAAATTGCTTTCTTTTGTCTATGACATGGCAAGAAAAACCTACTGTGCGACAAGTTAAACAGAAGTTTAAATAAACATGCACATTCAAATGTAAATGCATAGCCATAAATATATCCTTTTATGAAGGTATGGTTACATACTACATACTCCACGTGTAATTATGTAATATACATGTATACCTTTATATACATATATATATGTGGGTGCATATACAATTACACATCGAGTCTGCAGCAAGGCTAATAAATGCTTACACACAGGTCATCATAAAAGGAAGAGTTCAAGTATTTATTCAGTCTTGTTTTATTGAAAAGACCTGGTTTTGCCCCACTAATACCTCAGGCCAGCTCAACTACCTCACTGTTAGCTCTGCTTGTAAGAAAAGCTGAGAAAGCTGCCTACTTTGTGGAAAAGCAAGGCTTTGAAACTCTGTCCATCTTCAAACTCTCTTATTCAGCTACAGTTTTTCAGAGAAGACTTCAAAGAACACCTTGGGAATTACAGGCTTCAGTAACAAATTACGAGAATGTATAGCTGAAGGACACCTCACCAGGATAAATACAGAAAAAGTCAACATGACTTCAGCAAAAGGAAATCTTGCCCTGTCAAAATTTCAGACTCCTTTGCACTGAGCTAAGGGTGGTCTACCTGATATATGATATAGTTCACTTGGACTTCCACGATGTTTTTGAGGAACTTAGTAAGCCACAGCCTACGATGAAAAACCTGACCTGTATAAATATGTTGTGACTGAAATACATCCAGTTGAGGGCAAAATAAAAACCTTATTTCTTACAGGAGATTGCCAGTGAAGTTTTGCCATAGTGTGTCCTAGAATCTCTACCATTCCATATATTAAAAAATAACCTGAAAACCAAAGGGTAAAATCCATGGTAACATTGCTGATGATAAAGTCAATGGTTAGCCATTAAGAATCCCAGAAGAATCTGTAAGAGGAATTTGGGCAATACTTGGGCCAACAAACCATCACCCATCTGCTGAGCAGAAGTCTGAAAACCAGTGTAATATATATTTGAAAAACATCTTTTTAAAAAGTGTCTGTGAAAAACCTATCATTTCTTCTCCTGTAACATTACTCTCCCAAGAAGTAAATTAAAATGCTCTTTTAATGCACCACTGACATGGCAGCTGGAAAATAACCCTTCAGTCAAATGAATGGGAGGTTTTCCTTCATCAGGATTCTCCATGTATAAAACCAAGAAAAATACCAAAAGCAATGGTCACTTAAGTTTATAGTAATTTAGATACTAAATTATTAGTACTTAAATGTAAGTCAGTAATACAACTTGGCTGAAAAAAGATTTCTCATATCCATTAGATTAAGACCTACTTATGATTATATTTTCCCTTTGGTGGCACTCAATCTACATTCTGTTTTTGTAAATCTGACTGTACAATGACTCAATGTCTGCACATGTCACAGTGTCCATAATGTGTCTACAATATTTGTCAATACATCCATAATAACTGAACAACTCTGGGAAATCCTGTATTGATTAAATAAAATTCCTATGCTGAGCTTCAAAGTTTCTTGCACATCTTCCTTTACTGATGTGACTGTGTTTAAGAGAAAATTTATTGTTGCTTTTGTTTCATAAACAGCAGCTAGAGTTGGAAATGGAAGGTTTTTTAAAGTCTATCAATAAAGGAAACAATTGTGGTAAATATATATATAATTACACTGAATTTCATTTGTTAATGAAAATTAAACTAATTTGTTTAGGGGCAACCAAGACAAATGCAGAAAAATTAACTCAGTAATAAATTCTTTTAATTAAAAAATTTGGTACAGATCTTTTAGATAGAAGAAAGCACATGCTGACTGAGCAATATAAGCTCTGAAAAGATAAAAACTAATTTTACTTTACAAGTAAAGCATTTGATGTAATTGTCAAAATTTTGTAAACAAAAATTGCATAAAAAAGGCAAAACTAGTTCTTTTACAAGACAAAATCATGCCTTTGGAGCCTAATAAACAAAAAATGACTCGTTATTAATTAAATAGAATGATACCAAGGTTCCAGATTAAGATCCAGCTATTGCAAACCTGCTATGTGTGTTGGCAGCATTTTCTAGGACAGCAGGAATTTAGAAGATGAAAAGGATGTTATAATAAGGAAATTAAGTCATATTCTATCTCCAGGGACTCACTGCCACCATCAGAAAAGTGAGAGTTATGGATTGGATTTATAAGACGCAGACATGCTTCGTATAGATCATAAAACTAATTGAGAATTGCACAGAAATAAAGACAATGAAACTCATTGCTTTCATCTCATGGAGAACTAAGTAGACAGAAATAGCATCTTTAGGCTATAAAACATGCTTAATCTGAACAAACCAATGGACCTGAAGAAGAAAATAAGAGCAACAGAAAAAAAAATGCCACTGATAAGCAACCTATATTATTACACATGTCTATGTAATTTCTGCTTTGCATCATCGCTTGAAATAAATGAGCTGTTTGACAAATTTTGAAAAAGCAAGGACTGAAGAGCAGGGGGAATAGAAAAATACGGAGATTGCTAACAGTTAAAATATGTTTTGATTTCCACTCTTTCTAAACCACCATAACATCACCGCTTGCAAAAACTAGTAAATAGCTTCTTCTCTGGCACGGAATACATGTATGCACATAGATAATGGAATGTGAATTGGCTGAATTACCTTCTGCCTGAAATTATGCTGATACAAAATAAAGTCTACACCATCATCTTCACAGGAAAAATAAGGTCATCAGAAAGAAGTCCACTTCCCTGCCTTATTCTAGGTTAAAGAACCTGCATTGCACACTATCTTAGAACTGTCATTTAAGTTTATGATTCCTTAGCATGCATGCTGATAGTACAAACTTTAACATACTGCTTTCAAACAGCGCAGTATAGCATTAAACAGGCAAAACTAAGCTCTTGCAGGCTATCATTATGATAAAAGTCAATTAAATTAATCAGAATCAAAAGAGAGAAGGCACTTTCCCTCATTCGTAATTTGGAAAGTGAAAAGCCCACTGGGATACACATTTTTCATAATTTCAGATCACGCTTGACCTCACCTCTTTTGTTTAACCAAGCCTATTAATCAAATACATCCCAGAGGTGACTAATGATCTTCCAGAATTTTAATAGAAGCAGAAAGTCAAGGACAGAACAAATTGATCCACATCACCCACCTTATTAAGTTTACAATGCTGACAATGCTTCCCCCATTTTACTCAGAATCGTTGCCCATACAGATATTTTAAGACTACTGCTTAAGATTAAAACAATTTGACACAGTACCTCTCAAAGGACCAGATCACAGATTTTAGTCTCGGTGCAATACATCCTTTAAAATCTATATTGTAGATTCTTTTATTCAGATACAAAGTTAAGAGGCAGCTAAAGTTACTTTGATAAACTTCCCCAAAACACATAAGCAGCTTTACATTGAATGACCATAGCAGACTATCATCTCAACGTACTTTTTAGAAATAGTGTACATCAACTTTTCCAAGTACTTTTGTTCAAATAAATGAAGGCAAAATGAACTTTACAGCACATTCAGTTCTCATTCTTCAAAACTTTAAGAATTTTTTGCTCATATGATCAATGAGTTGAAAAGATATGCTCAAAAGTGCACCTTACCAAAACAAAACAAACAAAAAAAAAAGCCAAAGAAGGCACAGTAGTAAACTGTTCTTCATGGGTCCCACAAAACAGCAGAGATTTTTACAAAAAGACAAAAATTGGAAATGTTTTGCATATGGGAATGCTTACTCATATGGGAATGGTGTTTACCCAGTGTTTTGCAGATCTGATTAAGAGGGCTAGAACATAATTTCTTGACATAGATGGGTCAAACCAAACCTGCCAACTCAATTTCCACCCAACACAAACAGCGATAGGAGATGGAAGTTCCACCTTGGGGCGTCAGTGCTTAAAGAATATACTGCCATCTTACAGAAGAAGCTTGAGGAAGGAGCAGGAAGCATTGCCCTCCTGCATCAAGGGATGCATGCCTTCCCATGATATCATAGAGATTACTTAAAGAGTGAAACTGTCCTGTTAGTCACCACCTATACTGCATGTTTCCTCCTTAAAAAAGAATAAAGAATATATTCAAGAAAAAGACAGCATTTGGGGCAGAAATAGGACGTGGTTCTGCTATTAGAACATATAGAGAGTATTTCTTTCACCACCGAACAACACATTGGTCACTCATACAGCACAATTTTCTGATTCAGGAATCTATGTGCATATCTGCTGTTAAGAATTGTGTCATGTCTGGCAGAAAGATGATGCCACGAACATAAAAAAATTAAAGACTCAATTCAGTAGGTACTGAAAACCCATTATGGTGAAAGATTCATCATTGTTCATGTTTTAGATAGCAAGCAGGTGAATGAAAAAGCAATAAAACAGAGACCTCTAAAATTTTGTGATTTTTCAAAAAAGAAAGAGAAAAAAGACAGAACAATTAAAGATTTACTGCATGCTTTAGCAGTTCTGTGGGGGAAAAATTACTAACAGAGGACAGAAAACTACAAAGAGTACATAAAAAAGGAGTGAGAATAATATTGCTTCAAGAAAATTAATTGCAAATTATTTCTTTCCAAATTATGTCTTTATTTAAATCTAAGACATGAAAAGCAGTATGAAAGAAAACCTCAAGAACTCTATGACTGCACCAAAGCTTAAAGAAAAGACAGTGACGATATTTGTTCAGAGCCCCATTAACCAAGGTATGAAACATATTAAAACTTTGTCTACAAAATAGCTTAATTTTTTACCACATCATGGATACATTTTTCAAATAGAAAAGCTCACTGTAAAACCATTGGTTTGGTATTGAAATTCAGAAAGACAACATGACCAGAAAGTCTGATAACTATTGATCAAGTACACAGAAGTTAACAGAATTGTGAGCAGTGAGAGGTAGTGGACCTGAACTACTTTTTATTTTACTGAAAGAAAAAATAAAAATATAATTTTTCTAATCAGACATCAGATGTCTGAAAACTGTTACAACAGAGAAAAAGAATTGTTGAAATGATACATAAAACTTTATCAAATAATCCATTATAGTTGACTATGATTTGAAGAATCATCTTGAAGATAAGTTGATTTGAGACAGCCAGCATGGCTTCACCAAGGGGAAGTCCTGCCTGACCAACTCAGTGGCTTCTGGGTTGGTGTGACCCCATCAGTGGACAAGGGAAGGGCTGCAGATATCATTGATATGAACTTCTGTAAAGCCAGGGTCACCGCTACCATCCTGCTCTCTAAATCTGAGAGAAGAATTTGATGGGTGCTCTGTTAGGGGGAAAAGGAATTGATTGGGCAGTTACATCCAGAGAGTAGTGCTCAACAGCACAGAGTCACGATGGACACCAGTGATAAGTGATGTCTCTCCGGGTCCAAACTGGGACCAGTGTTAATTAAAATCTTCATTAATTACATAAATGAAGGTCTCAACCTTCACTTTATAATTACGTTACTATTTTTGCCATAGAACTGGCTACTTATTGAAACTTTTTGCTTTATATTCCTCTATTTTGTTGCCTCTTGCTCTCCAGTTTTTCCCCACAATGATTAGCTATTTAGAGTCACCATCTTTGGAGATATTTCAAAGATGTCTGACAGTCTTGAGCAACTTACTCTAGTTGACAAGATGACCTCCAGAGATCCCTCCCAACATCCACCATTCTCTGAGTCTGTGATGGCTTTGCAGAGAACCAGGTTTCAAATGTAAGCTGATTCAGGGCAGGAACATTTAATGACATGAGCCAAGCCACGATCAAGTGGGATGACAGGGAGATTTTCTTACAAAGGGGATACTTGCTTCAGTTTAAACAGTGTTGAAGAGACCTCCACAGCACTAAAATGTAGATAAAGAGTTGATATTTGGTGATTCATGGCTCATATTTTTCTGAAGTGATTTGCTGATGAGTATGGCATTTTGCATTACTCTGCAAACTGCCAAATTTTCCACCTGCATTGAACAGAAAGGTTTGTACTCTAAATATGGGGGAAGAATTTATGGAGCCAGGGCAGATAAAACTAACCACTGTGGTCTGAAAAAATACTGAATCAAAGTTAGCTTTCACTATATTTCATGAGTATATTCACCATGCTTATAACAGTGCAAGGGTGTTTGCCTATCTCAGGATGCTGTGAAGAGGAACATAAAGATGACTAGATAATGATCCAGGCAAAGAGCTGAAAACAGAACTGTATTTTACCTTCTTAGAGAAAATGACTTAGCAATCAAGTTATGTATAGGATAATCCAGCTCTAGAACCAATCACTATGCAAGCAATATTAATCTGCCCTAAACTGTTCCAAGTGGACCTGGCTGAAAATCACTGTGAAAGGCACTGGGGCCCAGCAAGGTCCCACTGGTTTGTGCTGGGCAACAGCACAGGGACATCTACATTAGCAGTGTGTCTGAAGGAGAGACACTCTGGACTGGTCTGTCACACTTCTGTTAGCAACTAAGTTACTGTCACAGTCTGAAGTAAAATTCTACCCACTAGAGGTTTTATTAGGTTTAAAAACTTCAACAGATATTGAATGCATTGACTGGAATGTGCTATATGCCTTTATCTTTGCTATCAGTACAATAAGTAAAAATCAATGCTGCATCCAACTCAGAGCTGATCAAATTAAGGTGTACAAATAACCAAATCATTACACATTACAGCAATTGTTCCTATGCCAGGTAAGCTACTAAGTGGAAACTTGCAAACTAAGTAAAATCCATTAAAAAACATTTTCCATAATTTAAAAAACTGACATCTGGTTCCTCCAACATGATAATACAGTTCTTTCTGTATTCTTCAAAGCACAGGTAACCCATATTTAATGATGACAGTCCAGCAGTCCTGTTAGCAGGGCTGTTAGTGATTCCTGAAGCATTACTCCAGACAATAATGAAATCCAGCATAATTAATGATTTAAATTAACCCAAGTATACTGATAACAAGTATTTTAATTTTTGAGAAAATTATGTCAGAAGCCATGCTATGGCAATTTGCTATAATGCAGTTTTCACAATTGACTGAAAAGTAATCAAGTTACAATAAAGACAACTGAATAGGAATGTGTACAGAACTAAAGTAATGCCACCCTTAATTAATGTCCCCTGGTAGTAAATCTATTAGTTTATAAACTGGGATTCAGGAGGATGCAAATGAACAGGGCTCTGGGAACAATAACTACAACTGGCAATATATAACTAGTGTTTTCATTTATATTACTGAACAACAAAGATGCATTAGCAATTCTATTTGGAATCTTTATTAAAGCCTATAACAAAAGGATCAAGCAAATTGTGGCACACGTCATCAATGAAAGTTCACTGAATAGTACGAAGCTAACATGGAGAGTTTACACGTCCTCATCAGGACATCACAGACCATCTTCATAAAATGTTCTAATCTGCCAATAATGAACCCCTTACCACTACTAAGCAGCACACCCAGCCCTTAGCCTGCCCTGGCTTTCAGCCTACACCATCTCCATGAAACCTAACTGAAGTTAACCACATGAATTATTTCCTGACACTGTTTTTTAACTGTCACATATTTTATTATCTGTACATCTACTGATAAAAAGAAAAAAATCTTTTTCCTACATCACTTTACTTGTGTATCCTTGAATTGTGGGGTTTGTTTTTTGGAGGGAGTTTGGAAGTCAAAAGTAAAATTTGCCTTACCTGAATGCTTGGGAGTTTTGTTACCTCCACTTACAGAAGTGGAGCAATTATTCATTACAAAAATCCCATTCAAATCCACTGGAATCCATTGAAAAAATCCACTGCTCCAATAGCTATGCAATAAAGTTATAGATTTTTCTTCCCATTGGGCTAAATTACATATCATGTTGTAATAGGGTGACATTTTGGTGTTCAAAACACATAGAAGACTTCTGAACTCATAAATGCTTTTCATCTTGTGAGATCAAATGAACCCTTTATCCTCCATTTCATTTTCTCAGCAGCAGAATTTAATGATGTTAACCCTAAACAAAGGGTTTACAAAGCAAAAGAGGAACAAAATAGGAAGTTGATCTGAGGAATTTCTACTACAATTAAACAACTGTCAAAAGTGAAGGGAAATCGTATGAATTCTCTCTAAAAGCAGGGAAAGAATTTTGTAATTTTGTTGTTTAGGTATAGAAAAAATTAAGTGGGCCCATGTGTGTAATTCCCAAATGTAGATACATTCTCATTCACTCTGTCCACAGCAATAACTACTTTATGAAACAACTAAAAAAGGTAGCTTTTATTTTACCAGGAAAAATTTAGGGACACAGTGTTTTTTCCTTCCTTCTCCAGCTTCAGTGTGTGCATTAATATGCTATTTGAAGCTCTAAGGAGAATCTCTCTTTAGTACTTGTGACTTTGTAAAGTGCATCATTGCAGAGAAACACTAAAATCCTGATTGTGCATGCCCAACACATCCAGAATTTTGAATGAGCTCTGCCCTTCCAAAATGAACCATGGAGCTCATATGTTATAAGTACATGTTGTACAGCTCAAGTCTTACTGCTTAGCACCCACATCTTGTGGGCAAAGTGGTCAACGTGGACACTTCATTTCAGATGACAACAGTTCAAAATTTTCTGTAACAATACGACAGTGATGCTTGCAATGAAAATCTCTTAAGCAGTGTCATTACTGGAAGGAGGCTAATACTTTTTCACATGGTTATTGTTATTGCTAGGAGGATCACACATCATATCTATACATGACCAGCTCCAATGTTTGTTCTTCTAACCAAAAGATGTCTACACTTAACTGTATAGAAATAACACAATAGAAAATGCTCATTAAGTGTAATAATATGCTTATGATGTCAAGTTTGTTTTGGTTTTTTTTTTTTTTTTGCTTTTAAACACAAAGTTTGGCAACAATTACAAAATCCAAATCCAACACTGTATGTAGAGAGCAGGTTTAGCTCTAAGTATGGGAGATCATTTAATTCCCCTCTGAATTCGGCTGCTGGATGGAAAGAAGTCTGAGCTCCTGACAATGAAATCTCTAAAATTACTGCTATGGTATTGTATTTTAGTACTGAACTGTAAGAGGTCACTACCAGTCACTACCAATCTCTACCAGATAACATAGAAAAGGAAAAAAGAGTGAAATAATTTTCATGACTCTCATGAAGGAGTAAAGCTTTCTAAAAAATAAATCCGTACTTTAGAAAGGTTAATGTATCATTCAATTTCTTATCAGTTCTGCCTTAACTTGCATAGCGTGTGTTTCTGACCTGGAGCTGGAGGCTTGTTCTGGGAACTCAATGGCTGCTCAGTCCCAAACTGTCCTGCTCATTCTAACCTCTATCCTCCAGCACATTAAAGAATTGCTTGGTCTCAGCAAGGCTGATACGTGCCCAATCTTCGCTACACATATCACACATGAATGCATTAAAGCCACTTATGATTTTAGAATTCACAGAAGTTATTATTACATCTCATTGTGAGAATATGACTGAATTTTCCTGAGATGAAATGAGTCTTGTAACTCATAATTCGCCTTCAGAGGCCTCATTTTAGGGTATCTACTGTACATAAATAAACATTCAGCTTTTAAGTGTAAGTCTATACAGTGTGGCTTAAAATTTAAACAACTGCATTTCCCCATTACAGAATTTTAAAATACATTTTAATATTCTTAGTCAATGTCAAGTCTGACACTTAGTCTGATTCAAGAATTTGTTTGACTGCAAAGAATCTTATTTAAAAGTGTAATCCTAAAAAAAAAACCCAGAAAACTTAATTTTCATTCACTCTTTTCTTGTTGGTACAGATTTAATTAATTAATAAAAGCAATACCAGTATTAAAGCTCAGCCACAGCACTGAATGAGGTATCTTGAGAGGCCCCTTCCAACCCCAACCACTTTGTGATTCAATAATCTCAACTTCACAGTAATGATGGAATATGTGAATAAAGATTTAATCACTTTTATGTTAAATGCTTATTCAAACAAAGCACTGCACAGATCTGGCCCATCAGTGTTGCAGACTTTGCAAATTTAGGCAAATATGTCCCCAGGCTGTTTTGGAACAGACTTCTATGACATGTTACTGACCTTTTGCAATCTTTTTCTGGAGGGAAATGAATCTTGATATCAAAGGCTCAGGAAACAATAACAGTATGGCTGTTTCTTGGTTATTTCAATGGTATGCTGTCAACAGGAGGGTTTATGAGCCTGATAAATGTGCGTTCATGCAGAATAGGGAAAAGGCCACATTTGCATTAAAATTCAATTTTAATTGTCCTTATTCTTTATTGATGCTTAGTGAATTGGATCTATAAAGAACCATTTTTAAGCAGAATGAAATTTGACAAATAGTATAGCTGTGTAAACAATTTCAGTAATTATGGCAGCAATTATTCTCTGTTTTATCTCTTGGTAGCTTTAAAGAGAAGAGAAAGAAAATTATGAGAGCTTTAGAAACCCTGCAGAGATCCCAGCATTACAAAAGTCACAAAAAAAAAATATTATGCAACATGGTTTAATACAAGAAGATAAACATTGTCCTTCTCCTGATTTTCAGACAGGAAAACCTTTTTTACTCAGAGAAATTAATAGGCTGAAATTAACAAACACATTGGAAAAAAGTCACAAAAAGTTTAAACAAGAGCATACAAAGTTATGCAGTCACAAAATGTAATACATCACCCTAGAAATCATACTGGCATTATTCTGTCTCTAAACTCTTAGGAAAAATAATCACTGCTCTGGATGATAATGAGGATACACTGGCAGTCAGAGATTAACTCTTCAGACAAGTTTTGTTCTCTTCTGTAGAGGTCTGGTTGCACAGCAAGTCTTTTAGTCTGAAAGTGACATTTTCAGTGCAGGGGGAGAGGAAATACATTCTAGCTGCACTAGCACTGCTGAGAGCATGGCTTCTGAAAAACCACAGGTATACTGCACACAAGTATACAAGAGAGATCAGATTATGATAATATTCATTTCTAGACCCAAATCTCATTAATCATCCAAGATCCAAAGGGTAATAACTGCATCCCAACAGAGCACTACTTGCCAGTTTCTCATTTCACACTACGTACAAGTGGGGCCACTGGGAGTATTGTCTTACACTGACTGTGGAAAGCATAGAGACCAGGGCACGGCAGTGAATTCCTCCTCAGAACAGAAAGGTTTAAAACAGTTAAAACCAATACAAAATGGTAACTATTTACTTTAGGAGTTTAAAATACAATGTAGAAGACATATAGAGAAAAATCTAGACAATAAAACAAACAAAAAAAAAGAACCCTGCAAGCAAAACGGGAAGCCTATGAATTCAGAAAAAAAAAAACAAACCCCAGCTTTAAGAGAGGAATAGCAACAGAATCTTTATGACTAGAAAACAAAACACTAATGCCCTGCAGAATACATTACTGATGAGAAGCTAAACTAATTTACAAGTTTCTTCATCCTCCAGCTTTTTGTTTTCCTGAAACTCTGAAATACTTAGAAAATGCAGAGAAAGGAAAAATATTTTCATTATCTGTGCAGGAGAATCAAGGAACTACTAGACTCCAAGAATGATTTGTTACCTAGCAAATCACACATAAATAATTCAATAAATTCCTAAACAAAACCTGAAGCAGGTTTGCTTACTGCAATATTCCACGGCTTACAATCTCATACAAAATACTGGAGGTTTTGTGGCATTTCTCAAAAAGAATGTGTATCGAGGTATGTGGCCTTCTGCCCTTTGATAGATTAGAGACAGATTGGAGGACTCTTTCCAAGAGAGTGCATCATGTTTATAAGCATGAGTGAAGAAGAGGTTACACTTACTTTTCTGAGTATCAACCTTGTTATACATTTCTACCCTTTAATGTGTTCTAAAAGCAAAACGTATGCAAAAGAACAGGAATCTCTAGGTAGAGTTTCACTGAGACTTTCAGCTCTAGAAGCACCAGCAAGCATCAGCCACTGCCACACAAAGTGCACATAATGCAGCTTATGGATAAGACAAAAAGGCAGCAAGAGAATAATAAGAATAACAGAAACACAGAACTGTTTAGGTTGGGAAAAAACTCTAAGATCACAGAGTTTAACCATGAACACAGCACTGCCAAGTCCACCACTAAACCACGTCCCTAAGTGCAACATCTACACATCTTTTAAATACCTCCAGGGACGGTAACGCAAACAGGTCTCTGGGCAGCCTGCTCGAATGCTTGATCACCCTTTCAGTGAAATTTATCCTAATATCCAGTTTAAGCCCCTCCTGGCACAATTTGAAGCCATTTTCTACTGTCCTGCCACTTGTTACCTGGGGAAAAGATACTGAACCCTTTCAAGCAGTTGAAGAGAGCAACAAGGTCTCCCCCTAACCCTTCTTTTTTCCAGGCTAAACACCCCCAGCTCCCTCAGCTGCTCCCCACTGGACTTGTGCTCCAGACTCTTCACCAGCTCCACTGCTCTTCTCTGGATTTGCTCTGGCCCCTCAGGGTCCTCCCTGTAGTGAGGGACCCAGAGCTGGACACATGGCTCGAGGTGCTGCCTCCCCAGTGCTGAGTGCAGAGGGACAATCCCTGCCCTGGTCCTGCTGGCCACACCATTGCTGATACAGGCCAGGGTGCCAGTGGCCTTCTTGGCCACCTGGGCACAGCTGGCTTAGAAAATAGCACACCTAATTTGACCAATCAAACAATCAACATCACCAGCAGAAGAAAGACAGGTATTTTGTAGGGGTGCCAGCATAGTCTGTTATTTTAGAAGAGATTCACAGCACAAGCAGCTGAAGAGTCAGAGGTGATCCACCCACACAGCAGGTCCTCACAGCAAGTAATTAGTTAGCTTCCGACAGGATACACCATCAAATACTCTGCTTTGCAAACACTGATCTAACTCACGAAGAACTACAAGACTCCCAGTATTTAGCATCAGACAGCTGACAACCCAGCTTTCTTTCTATACGCTGAAGACTCACTTTTATCCATTTCTAAAATCCAGAATGCAGCAGCCTTGCTCTCACTTTGTGGGTTACGAGCTTCCCTCTGTCAGAGGCACCCATCACTGCCTCAGTCAATCCATCAGTGGCAGCCACCCATAAGGCAGTTGTTGCCTCCACCCCCTGTGGGCAACCCCTTCTGTGTAGAGAGTTCAAAGAATAATTTATTTTCTTGTGTCAATATTATTATTAATTAACTGTCTGGATTAGCAGTGAAGATGTGTTTTATTAGGCCACACAAGTATGGACTATTGCATGACTAAAATATAATTAATCCGTTACAACTTTGGAAAGCTGATGTATAGGGTAGTCTTATCCTAGAAAATAAACCTTACTGAAGCACTGTTAAGCATATGAGAATGCTAATATTACCAGAGAATAACAAACAGATTTTAATATTGAGAATATGAGTCTAATTACTATGATTTTGCATTTCTGGTATCAATCAGAAATTTAATCCTATCCTCCCCTCATAGCATAAATAATTGGATTTAATTATGCAGCTTTTATTTTGAGGGATGAAGAACTGTGCTTCTTATTCATGCCCACATTTTATTTCTCAACATTTCGTTACAATTGACCTGTTTACTATGATGCCTTTTGCCTCCCCTCTCAATCCTACAGCATACAGAATCAGTTAGCTTCAAGACATGAACAGAATTTCCCCTGTCTCTGATTCTCCTGAAACATGTTTTGTTTTATTATCTTCTGGGGAATACCTTGCTGATGAGGCTCAAGTTCTAAAAACAAGATATGCTGTTTAAAAAGCGTATTTCTTTCACAACTCCTCTGGCAATCGGATATATTCATTGTAAGTTGCTGACACGTGCATTCTTAAGTGCACAAGGCATTACACACAACCAAGCACTACAAACCCAAAAAGACAAACAGAAGAGAAGAGCTGATAGAATTTAAGCCTTCCCAGCCTCTGGAGGTATCTACATGCTACTTATACCCAAGAATCTCAGCAGCTGAGTGAGTAATGAGGTTACATGGCATCAAGCAGTATTTTTAAAATAGCAAGTTAGGGCCAAAGTCAGTAGAGATTGTTGGTATGTGTGTGGTTTTGCTACACAGCTGAGTTAAAGGATTGATTAATTGCAGTAAGAGTTGTTGGGATTCTGTGTATAAAAATTAGGGATGGAACATTTTGTACTACCAAAAAATAAATGAGGAAAAATTGTAGGGAATATGATTACGGTTAATATTTGAGATGCCAGCAAGATTTGTCAGGTGCTATAACCAGGTCATAACATTAATTTCTGTCCTTAGAACATTTTGTCCTTAAAACACAACATTGTCCTTTTTTACCCTTTGGATGATATTCTGTGCCTAGAAAAACTTCATATAATCACTTTCAATGTGCTGTAAGTTTATCAGATGATTGCAATCTATAGAAGAACATGGCTACAGATATAGAACAATTCTAAAAAGGATCAGAAATATCTGACAGCAGTGTGGTCCAAAATAAGGAGACTGATTCCTTGAAGAGGTGAGTTGGACAGGTATTTGTATTTTGCTTGCCCTATAGAAGTAACCT
Organism: Polioptila caerulea; assembly: GCA_013397295.1. NCBI lineage: Eukaryota > Metazoa > Chordata > Aves > Passeriformes > Certhiidae > Polioptila > Polioptila caerulea. Next base: position 463,916 of record VYXF01002462.1, on the reverse strand, counting down.
GAGAGCTCTCTAGCTAACAAAGGAAATCTACATAAACAAGGATGAATACTTTTAAGACAATCAAAGAACTAAGTCTTTGTGGTGTGTTCACCAAAACTGAAGTTATGACAGATATCTGGTTAACAGTCTTCTAAAGATGTAGAACAAAACCCAGTTGTTTTGTATCTCACAAAATAAAACATAGTACATGATTATATACTTGTACTACATTAATTAGACTCAAATAGAATGGTTTGCTCTGAGAGTACAAAAAATGGCTGGTCACATGAAAACATGCTTCATACAGGAAAAGTTCATGCTAAATAATATTGATTGCAAACCACTAGTATTATAACCAAACAGTTATAAAAAAAACCCAAAAAACAGGTCAAAAAACCAAAACAGGTTTCCCTAGAAAATAGACACTGTTGTTTTGGTTTTTTTTTTACATATACAGCTTCATAGATAGATTGCTGAAGAAAAGATGCAAGACTCAGAACTAGACTGCTTCTTCAAAAAGGAAAAGGACTTAAGCACACTTGCCTGACATCACATGAGAAGTGGAGACTGCTTAGACATAAAATAATTCTTGCCACTAGCTGATCAATAGAAATCAAGACCTGAGACTTCCTACTGCTTCTTGAAACTTATGGTATATGTCTGTAACAAGAAACAACACTCTCTGACATAAGACAGGGTTACAAATGTACAAGGTTGCCACACTGACATAGTCCACTAAATATTCCCTCTCCAGGAAGAGGAATACTTAATTTCAAGAGTATGAAATGTGATCCAGGGCCTCGTCATCCTAAATAAACTATTATAATAGTAACATTCTTTTGGTTTGGGACAAAGCAATATTTCTAGTAAATGAGTCTTCTCTCTCCCTGCCACCAACCACAACATACTCTGCTTGACTGCTTTTTTCCAAAGGCATTTACTCCCAGAACAACAGACCCACATTTTAAAACAAACTTTAAGAACTACTACAGTAGTGGACCTCAAATATTTGAAAGAAGAAAAATATAACACAGCGCTATCCAGTTTGTTGGAGGTGCATTTCTTATGCTGCTCTTCTGTTTGAGTGCCAGGCACTAATTTGAAAGCTGGATCCTTGTATAAGGATCCTTGTATATTACTTGTATAAGTCTCTCAGTAGCTGCCAGAACCACTTCAACATTCCTCAGTTCAATGTGCAGAAAAGAATTTTCTGTCATTGGGACGAGTCCTAGGCCATTTTTCACAAATAAAAAGGCTGCAGGAAACTGGAAGAGGGCTGGAGAGACAGCTTGGACTGTCAGACTCTGCTCATACTTCTATAACAAATACTCTTCATCCTTGAAACTACCCTGTTGGAATCAGCCTGACACTATCACATTTTCCCACTCTTATTCCCCATCAACTAGTAATCCTGACACTCTGTTCTAATGCCTTTTTTTTTTTTTTTTAATTTTCCTCTGCTTTCAGCAAGCTGTAGCTGCAACATGACATTGCATCAAATTTTCTTCAGCAAATATAACTACTACCAAGCCTCTGAGAAATAATAATAATAATGAAAAAAAAAATCTATGGAAGCAGAACAGAACAAATCAAGTAAGAACTGACGTTTCAGAAGTGGACAGAACTCAGACATAACACACAAGATAATTGCTTATAAACTATGGGATTAATTGTACATCATCAGCACACAGACTTCCTACATTGACAAGATACCACAGGGAATCACATTACATTCTAAGAATGCAAAACCACTTAAGGGAGTCTCTTCAGTGAGTTCATCAGAGGGGTCACTTCTCAATTTCTTATAATATCCTATATAGATCAATAAGATTAAGTCAAAGACTAGACACAGAAACCCCATATTACTGAAATGATTGGAAATGTCTAGGATCAATATGAATTTATTATTATTAATGCATGAAAAATGCTGAATTATTACAACAAAATACAGCTCTTTTGGTTATTTTATTTAATTATCAGACACCGGGCAATTTTACTAGGCATCTTAAAATATATCCTTAAAACCTAGTACTGTTAAATTCCTTTTCAACTTCTAATATATTAAATATTTCATATTCAGTTTTCTTCTAGGGTAGATAAGTACCATTCTCCTGAAACAAGTATGAAAACTGTTTGGGGTTTGTTTTCTTTCTCCAAGACTACTGCTATAACTCTATATGCAGACCACTATAGGCTCCTATAATAATGATCTCCTTCAAAAATTATTTCTTTCTTTCCCTTGTATTCTCCACATTTACATCTTTATTTTGTCACATGAAAATTGGTGTCAAACCAGGTTTCTGTGGGCTTAGACATAAGCAAGTATTCAGAACTCAAAGTCATTTTGACAGTAAAAATTTCATAAGCAGCCCTGCATATACAAACATTGCAAAGCAATGGCCCTTTTTTCTTTGGGGCATGTGAACAAATAAGAGCCTTTTTGAATAGCATCAGCTATTCAACTTTTAAATCTTTTAAAGTTTGACTTTTAATTTTAAATTCACAAAGTATTTTCACAGAACTTTTCAAGCTTTGAAAAGATTGTCAAATGTAAGACTTTTGTACAGCAACAATTAGAACAAATTATTTTTGGTTTTGTTCTATTATTCTACCTCTATAAAAAACATCTTTTACTGCCAATTATGAAATAAAACAGAGGTCAACTTGCATATCCAGACTTTAGAGAACCTTATGTTTTGTGATTCTTGTTGCTTTTGAACAACCTAGCAACATCCCTTTCCAGAGAACTGTAATTAAACACACTTATACAGGTCTAACATGAAAAGTTTAGAAAATAATTAATATACTCTGAGATGTGTAAGCTATTAAGAAATTCCTACTGTGTCACTTGTGAATTCATTACTTTAGAGTGATTTCTTTTTCTTAATTTTTATGTATGGAATTAGACGTGCAATTCTGGCATTTATCTTGTAAACTAATTCAGTGTTTACACACAACAGCTTATGTACTGGAGCTGCAATGATGTTGCACCATAATCTTGTCTACAACACAAGCATTATGAAATATATTTTTTTCCCTCCACCACAAACACTCAAATTTCAAATCAAAGCTCCTTTACATACTCTCTTTTTTGGTCACTGGCTGTGCCTGACCTTGAAGGAAGCAGGTACCACACTCGGTCTGTTACATCATGTACATTAGACTGGGCATGACAAGTTATCTTCAGCATTTTTCTTTCTTTTTCAGCTAACTTCTAGCTACTTACGTGTATCTAAAAATATTGAGAGAGTCCAGCTACAGCTTGATGACTATTGGCAGGACAGAGAGTAACTGCTGGTACTAGACTCTTCCTATTAGCCAAGTTTTAACAACAGCAATTCCCTTGATTAAGCAGTGCTGTCAGGGGAAGACTTAGGTAGAAAAACAAACAAGGCCCATTTCACAAGAAACTTGCACCAAATAATCAGTGTTGAAAATGCTTAAGCCGCCTTGCAGGGTCAGAACACTGACTTCCAGATGACTTTGATTACTCAACAGTGGCACTGTAAACATGGGAAGGGACAGAGAAAGAAAGGAACAGAGACTGTTTTTGTCCCTTTAAAAAAATACTATGACCTTTTCTACTTTTTAACAAAGAACAAAGCCGCACACATTCATGTGCTGAGGAATACCCTACACTATTCTCCACCACAGGAAAATCCTTTGCAATAAGAACACAGTATTATATATGCACCACCTTTTGAAGGACTTAAAAAAATAGAATTTATGAGTTTTACCATCTTGTCTGATTGCAGCTTAATCCTTAGCATTCTTAAGCCATGCAAATCAAAAGCGGAAAAAGTTTATTTGCCTGGTATCCTGTATTGAAATTTTAGTTATTTTTTAAAATATCATTTTGGAGATCTTCATAAATTATTAGGAAAATACAGTCTTGAAATGTTTCTGTATAAAAGAAATTAACACAAGAGTACTTATTCTCCAGGTAAGATTGGGCCCATCCCAAAACCACTAATAGCTTGTATAACATGAAAAAATGCATTCTTGATTATTGTGAGGATATTTCATATAAACATACATAATAATTAAAAGTTTTTTATCTTACTTACTTTGCATCCTTTGGAAAATCACCTACTGTAAAGATGTGATCCATCATCTGCAAAGCCCCTTGTGCTGTCTTAATCAGAAACTTTAATTTCAGAAGATACAGTCTATGATTCTAGGAAATTTGCATTCTGTATTTCATGAATACTGGGGCAGGATTTAAAAAAGCCCTATGCATTCCAAAAGCAAGGCTAACTAGTAAACAACAACAAGACTTGACATCGAAGCTCTCATTAAACATCAGCTGCCCAAACACAAGTCCAATTATTGCAACGTTTTTGCTTACTTAGTGGCATTGAAAAACATGAGGAAAATAACAGGAGACTCGAATTAAAGCCAGTGAAAAAAGCAGTTTCATACATCTGACTTGAATGTTAATTGTATATTGAGCCTGTAATACTCCTTAATGAGTCAGTTTGTTTGGTAAGTAGCCTTTAAACACGTTGAAAGCACCTGTGCAATGTATTTGAGATATGTGAGCTAAAGAATCTTCCAGTGTTTAAAACAATCACTAATAATATATCAAACCCACAAGAAGATGAAAAGGGACAAGATCAAAGATCTTATCCCCCGTTAATTAGCATGGAATACTCAGCAGAAGTGCCTATGCACTTACACATGCAGGACTTTAGGTTACAGTAATTACTATGAACTGCAGGAGACTTCAGAGTCACTTCCATGGCTTTTCTTCATTTCACCAATGAATTCATTAATGAAGTGCTTTGTTTTTATCAAAGCCCCTTTTACACGCAAGAGAGAGCAATATATAATAATATTGATACATTCCAACTGTTAAAACAAAGTAAAAATATGTAGCAAATAAAATCATTGAAGTGGAACCAAAGATGATCTAACTTAAATCTTCTGTAGCTGTTAAAGTTTAATAGTATTAAGAGGTATAAAATTAGTTTTCAGAATCTGTCTTATAATGCAACCACCACTTTGCCATTAAGAACTAGTCACTGGTTGTTTTAACTCATTTGCAAGAGTGGATACTGCATTTGATTCACAATCACAAATTTACAGGAATGACTTTACACAATCCTGTAATCTTCCTGTTAGATGTACTAGCTAATAAACAGCAATTAAAATCCTGGAAACATGTAGTTCCTTTGTTTCTTCCAATAATGAAGATGAAAAATGAAAACAGAAATAATTAGGGCAAAAAAAGTGCTTCATCTTTTTTTCCTTGTTTGTGTTACAGAAGACATTTAAGCACCTATTTTAGGGGAAAAAAAAAACAACCAACCAAATAAATAGAGTTCTGTCAAATTTGCTTTCAAGTTTTGTTCATTAAAAACATCTAAAAAAAAATTTTGATAGCAGATATCCTTGCTTCATAGCAATAGATGCCACTGAAGAGATTAATGGCATCTTTCCATCAGTGAGAGGCACTTATAACCAGAATGGTAAATAACACAGGACTAACAGCCTTTCATGAGAAGAGGTCTGGCAATATGGCCTGTTTCTTCATTTACTATGTCCAAATTAGACTTTTTCTTAGGTTATATATCAGACATCACACTGCCAGCCTTCAGAAATCTTAAGTCCATGTATTTTGGAGAATTTGGTAGTACTAATTGAAATCTACAGAAGCTGAGTAACTCATGTCAATGAAACATTCCCCATCTCTGGTGCTGAGTGGCTGGAAACAAGAGATGTGAAATGCAGAAAAAGGAAGCAAATACATGCCCTAAAACAGCAGACCCCTCTACAGACCCAGATTCCACTCAATGTGTCTTGACAGCCTTTGAAATATTCGCCAATTAGAAATTTCTAAAAGTATCTTCTGATGAAGAAAACACAGAAAAATCTTAAACTTCAGGGTTTACAGTCTTTGATTTAATTGGAGGTGCTAGACATCAGGAGCAGTGTAGAAGGGAAAGGAGGTCTTATTTTGACAATGTGTGAGGAATTAAAGAAAGGCAGATACTGTCAAGCACAATCTACTGGGTGTAGGTAAAGCAAAGAAGTAACATAGACCTGTATTTTATTCACCTGACCACATATATTCACAGTGAAAAAAAAAACAAAGCTCCTAGCAAACAAAACCAAAACAAAACTCTAGAGGGATACGAGAGAGGAAAATTGTAATCAGTGTTCTTCTGACATATTATTTCTTTTAAATTGGTTAATTCAAGTCTTGTGTGTAAAATGTTAACATAAAAAATTGGGGATTATAGCTTTATTTGTAAATTAACTTTACAGAATATTATATACAGAATATAAGAGGAGAGTACTGAACAATCAACACTCTTTTTCAGGAGGAAAATTGGAATTTGAATCCTCTCTCCAAAAAATTAGAAGCTGATAGAATTCTTCCAGGGTTGCATTCTTGAATACATTAATTGTCTGTTGCATGAAGGAAAGAGCAAACAGCCACAACAGGTTTTTGCTTTTAGTATAAGTGAATTAACTATGGTTTTATCTCCTTCATTAACTGTGCTTAGTTCACTTTGGGTTTAGTACATTATTAAACATCTTTCATCTTAATTTTATTTAAGTAAAATCCCAATGAATAATAGCAGGACATTCCATCACAGTGGCAAATTGTAAATCCTGGATACTAGGGTGCTATGCATTGCACTAGCAATTACTTTTGTGGAATATTCAGAAAATATCAAACTGTTAATTCCCCTTAATATGTTTAAGATGGCAGTTATAGAGTATATGTGAAGACACATCTTTGAGAGCCAGGAAAACTTCTTAATATATGGCACATTAAAGAGGTACCAAAATAGCAGCTAAAAATTGCTTTTACTGAATTTAGAGAAATGGAAATTACTTTCCCTAATCAACTTTATCAACACTGCCAAAAGAATTGTTATTGATGGGAAAGTAGCAAGGTACAAATGAAGTGGCAGAATCATTGTATTTGTGCTCTTAGCAATGGCCATAATAAGCCAATAATGATGTAGTTATTTTTTGTCTCATATACTGAATTTACAGAAAAGGTTTAATAACATCCTTTAGGGGATAGCTTTTCTCTTTCATCACTCCAAGGAATGTGAGCCTCTGGAATATTACCTAGCCATTGTGTATATTATAATGGTTCAATTCTATACACTTGCAAGCTGAAGAGGAACTTACTGGAACAGAACCGCAGCTGGAATTAATCCATATGGATAGACTGAAATAAACAGAATGGTGCTTATTTATGTAAAGTGAGAATTTAATCTGTTATTTAATACAGGCCAGGGTATCAGTGCACAACAAGGAATAATGGTTATATCTTCCTAGTGTCTGCATGGTAGTACTTTGGTTCACCTTAGAAACGATTTTGCTCAAACTATTCCGTCAAGATGTGGAATGAGCTCAAAGCTTCAAAGCTGATAGTTAATAAAGTAATTTTAGCCTAATATATTCAACAAAAGTTAAGAGCTATAGATTTGCTTACCCATGTACATATATATGTGTGTATGTATGTATGCATTTATGCATCTATCTATCTATCTATCTATATCACTAAAAATATATATATTAGTTTGGTTCGAGGTCTGGTACAAAGATAGAAATGAAGTGTTCAGGTTAAGTCAGTTCCCTGGAAATTCTAAAGGAGAGCTAAGAAATCATTCTGTAAAGAAAAAGACTGCTTTTTAAGTGACAGATGAAGCACAACAAACATCAAAAGAAGAGAGAGGTTTACAAAGTAACACTCTAGACACAGTAGGGAAGCAGAATCACGGAGAAGAGCAAGGGAAGAGAGACAATTTACTGAAAGGTTAATTGAAAGCAAGTCTTTTCACCCAGAAATTACAGACTAGCAAGACCTTTAGGAAAATAAATGTGCAGTATTTTTAAATATGTTTTTCTTCTTAAAAGGAATATAAATACTGCTATTTCAAAAGGCTTGTCTGATTGTTGCAGGTGCTCATGACCACTGCCAAGAAATTCTTCATATAGTCTGACAGACCTGCTAAACAGAAATGGTTTCTGCATCACAGTATCATCTCCAGTCAGAACTATGATATGAGAAATAAAGCTTCATGTCTAAAAGAACTCTACAGAAGCATTCAGAGATAAGCAGAAGGAAACAAAAGCACAGGTAAATTGTGACTGATTAAATCTTACATAGTAGGAAATAAAATCCTATTACAACAAACCTGAAAACCTAGTACTGGTGAAAACTTTCAAAAAGCCAAAAAAATGTAGATAAGTTGATATGGAAATGACATTTTTTATTCATTTCCATATAAAGATATTTGTGAATAAACATTTAACCTTCTGATTTCGTACAGCACAATTTGTGACTCCTTACTGTTTAACATCTTTCAACATATCCACCTAAAGCTAAAAAAAAAAACAAACATTGAAGAGAATAAAGAAGCTGCTTAGCTGCAAGACTTTAAACTCTCCTCTAAATACACAATCAGGCAATCATCTCTACTACAGAGAGAATTTGGTACTACTTCCTCATTGCATAGTTGGCTAAATAAAGAGGTAACGAGGCATTTTAGTCTGGACATAGCAATGAGAGGCAGGAAGAGGCACAAGTTTAGAATTTGAAGTGAGCTTCTCTCAGATTCTTTAAGACAGTGCATGGGGATTGCTTTAAAACTGGCATAGCCACTTTTACCAAGTCTTATGGCTTTTTGCTGGTGTGAAAAATGCATTAGTCAAGGATGATGACAGTAAGTAGTTTTGCTATGCAAAATTTAGAACCCTGAGTGAAACATGATGGACTTTCTACAAACTTACCAAGATCCTGCAGCTCTTCAAATCAACACCACAGGATTGACAACCTTGATAACTACTGATACCTGAACAGCTTGTGCTACAAACTGGAAAAGGCACTCCTAGCACTATCTTCAGAGTTAGCAATATACATTTTTTATCAGAGCAAACATTGAGAGTAATCACCTTTTTCCTTCTAAAGTGCTGCAGAGAAACACTTTAAAAAGCAAATAATCAGCCCTGTGAAACATCAACATTACTGCCATTTGTCCTTCTATGTCTGGTTTCTTTTTTTCTTTTTCTGGCTTCTTTATATTAAAAAAAGATGATGTACCCAATTCCACAGTCTTACATTATTTAATGGGGTTTATCCATGTCCAGTGCTCTGAGATGAAAGAATCCTTGTCTCTATAGGGCCAGATGATTCTTAAGACCTTGAGGTTAACTAATTTTATTCATCCTGAAGATCATATTTTGAGGACTAAGTTATACCTAAACAGTTAGAGTTAGTTAAGTGGTTAGTACAAACACATATCATTGGTTTAGCTCTTCTATTAAGTAAATACTGGAAAATTATTATTAAAATAAATTCTTTAATATGTCATAGTTCATCACTATATAGTTGGAGGAGTCTCATGTTTCATATGAGACTTACTGGAACTTCCTTAAAAAAAAAAAAAGATGACGGTAAAGACCAAAGAAAAAGGCACTTCAAAACATAGTATTTCACAAAATGATCAGAACATTTCTAATTTTCACCCTTCTAGTCTTAAAACTTGTGAGATATATATCAAGGCATTTCTTAGAGACCCATGAGAAAAGAGTCACTAGAGAACTGTGGGTAACGGGAACAATAATGCCTGCATTAAAAATTCCTTTGCCTTTCAAAAGGAAGATCAAAGAAAAATATTAATCAAAATGAAAAGGTTTTTTTTTGTTTTGTTTTGTTTTTCTTTTTTTTTTTTTTTCTGTTCTTTTATACATAGCATGATCCAAGGTTTGAGTTAGGTATTTTCATTTAAGGTTAAGGCTGCTCACGAATCGTTATTCTGAAATAATTGAACTTTTTTCTCACTGTTTTCCTCCTCGGACACTAGAGATTGTGTGCTGCTTTCTAAATAGAATGAGAAACAGTAGAAATAAAACCTTGTCTTATTTTGCATTTGTAAATGAATAACTCTATATGAATTGTCATGGAAAAACAGTGCTCAAGAAAATTGATTCTTTGCTCAATACATCATCATGACTGTACAGGTAAGTCAAAGTAAAAGGAATCGAAAAAAATAGCCCCTTCTACTGGCTATTTTTACATAAATCCCTTTGTAGGTAATCCAACAAATTGTGTACTTCACAAATTATCTACCTTTAAAAAGAAAAGGTATCATACTAATCCATAGTGAGTCTACTACACTGCTGTTAAAAAGCGGTCAGTGCACACTGGAGGTGCTTTGTAATTACTTTGTACCAAGAAAATAATGAAGTGATGATGATAATAATGTGGATTGAAAATCAACAATTCCTTGTTATAAGTCTGTTTTCATTATATCAACCTTACAAAAACTAAATGATTAGTCCTGGAATCTTCCATGTCATGGTCTTAATGAAGATTTATTTTCATTTTCTAATCATTGCACTAATTTCAGAAAATGGCTCGACAGCTTCTGAATAGCTAGGAAAAAATATTTCTTCGTTAAAAAACAATTCTCCTCATCTTTGTTTTGGAAAAAAAGGTAAGAGGAAAAAACATCCTGTTGAGAAACTTTGTTTTCACAACAGATAAAAGAAATTTGACAGATAGGGATGTTGCTTGTGCAGAAGTTTGGGTTTTGTCATTCTTATGGCAGTCTTTTCAACAAACTTTGCATATATTCCCTAGAGATGCAAATTTTAGCTGCTAAACTCCTTAGAGCCTCTCGTCACTTTTTCTGCTTTATATTCTTTGTGATCACAGCTTTAAGTGACTATTCAAGAAACCTTTTCTTATGACAAGCATTCTACAAATCTAGTCTGTAGCATACATTGTGCCATTTTACAGTTACTAAAACAAAGAATAATATTTGGATTAACCTGTACACAAGATCACACTTGGATCATTACAGTATTGGTCGTACTCATCCTTGAGAACTTCTAAAGTGCATAACCAGTGGCAGGACTCACCCAGATTAGGAATTTTCAGAGAAGATGCTGCCATATACCAGACACGTACATGTGCTGTCTCCATGCCTCTCATTCTTCAGCAATCGCTTCCCAAGTAACTCAGTGACAGCTACATACACACATCCAGTGATTTATTGCCCCACCACACATACATATGTTCTCCATAAACACACGTTTATTTGGGAAAGGAAATATGAATGGGAAAAGAGAGACAGACAAACAGACAAACAACCTTTCTGATTTTTAAGTAGCTGAAAACCTGTTTGATTTATATAAGTAAATAATATTATACCAATATATATATCAATACATATTGATTTATATAAGTAAAAAATATCTTCACTTACAATGAAGATAATATTTCCATTGAGAACCTTTATCTACCTGTATTTCAGACACTGGCAACAGAATATTAGTGAGGTTTTTTTTCTTATTTTAGACATTTCTTTATAAAGTATTATTACTTAAAACTCCTCTAATGAAATATGCTCCTTTCTACTTTTGCTTATGCACATAACATCTGAGTGCTATCAGTATAACTTCTTCATTATAATTGCAATTTTTTCAAATAGTATCATGACTGAAGGCATAACAGGCTCCCATAGAAGTATGAATGAAAAGCTAAAAAAGTTTAGTTACTGAGGTTGTTCTGCCAAAGACTACTATAATGTCATGTATATATTTGCAGTGCTATGATGTAAAAATGAAAAATGCACCAGTCATCATCTTAGCAAGTCCTTCATTATCATTATCCAGTCATTTTGTGGCAACACACAGGAACAGATGGGGGAATGTATGACATGTGCTATCAGATCCCTATCCTCCTGGTAGCAGCCATTTATTTAAGCAATAATTCAAAAATCTTTTTATTTTGCTCTTATCTTTTATAGAAGTCTAGGGTCACATTATTAATTTCCTTTCCTTTGGAAGAAATAATATAGAAATTGAAACCATGTATGTATCTATATGAAAGTCCTCAGTTCCAATCCCTGAATATTTGACTACCAACCATGAAAACAACAGTGGCTTGATGTATTCATCTCATATGTTTTTATTCTACATATTTGGCTTCCTTAGGGGAGCAAAAAGTACTACTTAAATTCCTAGTAGCTTTAATATGAGTAAGTCTTCAAACAAATTAATATCTGTAGCTGATACTGAATCATATTAGCGAAATTAATAAGCTTAAACTCGGACTTTTTATATTAAACTGAATGCACATTTGCATAATTCATGTTCAGATACCCAGTTGCAATTTGCACTTTGAAAAAATAAACAGTAAATTAATCATATAATTTTAGAATCAACTGAAATGTAAAACTGCAATTTATGAACAAAACCGAATATTTTAGCAGCACAGAAATACATGAATTGGCCACTTCAATAAAACTAACATTTACTAGCATTAGAAGGACAACAAATTTTATGAAATTAATTGAGATGTATCTCAGTTAGAAAAGCCCAGCAAAAGCGTACATTGAAATGGGCAAAATTTTCACAAGGGATGTAGTACAGTTCAAAAGGTAAGGAATGCAATATCAATTTTTAAGTTACATCAAAACCACCTATCTTGCTTCAACACTCTTCCTCCCCTTGACTCCTCAACATACTAGATTCTCAAATTACAAGAGAGAATTAAGATAGCTGTGTATTTGAGCCTGGATAATGAAATTGTTTCCTGTTGTGACCTCTGTTTAGATCATACCTGCAGAAGGACACTTGCAGGAAACAATGCAAGAAACTTTCTTTTGAGCACAGATGCATCAGTCAACAGCTGAGACACTGGCAAAATAAATCAGCTCAAAATGCCTCTCCTTTGCATTCTACTCTAAAATCTTCTTTCTCAAAATAATTAACATCATGGAAAAAACTGTCTTTTTTTGGTTAGAGTATAAGGTTGCTGGGCCAGAGTAGAGAAGATGTAGAAGCCTTTCTGTTCAAAGAGATTTTAGTGGTTCATCTGGCTGTAGACATTCAAGAAGCTGCTTTCTACAAGAATGTGAATGTTGCCTTTAGCTTGGCATAAAACATGAGTTTATCTTTAAAATATAAGGTACAGTTCTGAGACAGACTTTCTTCAACACACTATTGCTCTACCCTAGAGTACAGGTTAATATATAATGGATACTATGGAATAAACCCCCAAACAACCCAAATCCCTGCCCCACTTTAGGCTGGAACCGGCACACTTCTTGTTACAGCAAATCATACAGAAAACAATTAAAAAATTCTTATGCTCAAGCTTTAAAGTCCTTAACATTTCATATACTGGGAAGGAAGCCGAAAGTCCATCTCGATACAGAGTCACCTTGCTGTACTATTAATATACCTCAGACCCCAAGTTTCTAAAAGTGCCTTTTCAGTGAGTATTGAAATGCCATTAACCACAAGTACCTTAAGTGAATGGAAATCTAATTTTCTACCAGGTTCAACTTATAGAACAGAAGTTGCTGTGTTACCACGTTATGTTATTGCTTTAAAATTACACCACTCATAAAGAAAGCTCTAGGGTCAATTCATTGCAAGGACTTTCATCTACCATATATATCCTAGATAGCATCTGACATTACCAGTACCAAAGCCATAAAACCAGAGCTAAAGGAAACATCTTCAAAATTTATGTTGGCCATGACTTCCAGGCAGCATGTCAGAGTGCAGGCTGAACTTCAGTGCATTCTGTAACACGGACCCTGTGAATCCACACTGCCTCCTGCTAAGTACCTGCTCATTCAGGAGCAGCAAGAACAAGGCTGCCACTCTGCAAGCACGGGAGACGTCGGGTGAGGACCCAAAACATCACAATAAAAATTATTTGCTCAGCACCATTAACTGCTATAATTAAGCAACAGCTTGAAAAGATGGAATGGGAAATGTGAAAATGCAACAGAGGATGCATACTGGTGTCAGGAAAAATATTTTCGATCATTCTCATTCCTTTTCAGCAGTTAACACATGGCCAGCCATTATCTTTTTGTCACTTTCCTTCATTATAAAGACTGTAATAAAACACTTAAAAACATGATGAGCTAATCTCAGCGTGTCCTAGGAATTTGTGTATCTGAGCCTTTCATCTCTTAACAGTAAAAACTTTCTGATGTAGATTAGTGAGGTGGGTTGATTTAAAAAACTGTGTGGTTTGGAAATGATTGTGTTTGTTTTGAAATAGTCTTTTTTTTTTTTTTTTTTTTTTTTTTTTTTTTTTTTTTTTTTTTTTAAAAAAAA